>WHSA01000342.1:0-351456 GCA_012931725.1 Litsea cubeba
CAAGAGGATCCCCAGCCCAATCTGCATCCGAAAAGGCTGTAAGATGTAAGAAAGCGGCCAGGTTGAATATGAAGACCAATTGTAAAGTGCCCTTCAAATAGCGCAGGATGCGTTTCAAGGCAACAAGGTGATGGTTGGTAGGGTGATGCATATGCTGACAAGCTTGGTTTACAGCAAAGGCAAGGTCTGGGCAGTGAATGTGAGGTATTGGAGTGCCCCAGCAATACTGCGATATAGTGTAGGATCTACTGAGGTGGAATTCGAATTAGTAAGAACAACATCTTTGTAACAGCATGGAGACCCAATAGGCTTGCAATTGATCATGGAGGTGCGCTGCAGAAGATCCTTGGTATACTTTGTTTGTGAGAGAAATAGACCACGAGAGGTATAGGACACCTCAATACCCAGAAAATGGTGAAGACGACCCAGATCTTTCATCTCAAACACTTGACTAAGCTGATGAATCAAGTGTGAAATGTAAGATTTATCATTCCCTGTGAGTATCAGATCATCAACGTAGAGAAGAATGATAGTGATTGAGTTGTGGCGATGACGAAGGAACAAAAAGGATCAGCATATGTAGGCACAAACCCCAGACTGAGAAGAGGAGGAAAAATCTCTCAAACCAAGCACGAGGTGCCTGTTTAAGCCCATATAAGGATTTGTGAAGCTTACATATGTGATGAGGAAAGGCGGGATCAACAAATCCAGGTGGCTGGACCATGTAGATGTCTTCATTGAGAATGCCATGGAGAAACGCATTTGTAACATCAAGCTGTTGAAGATACCAGTGATAATGGACAGCAAGAGAGAGGATAATCCGAATGGTAGAGTGCTTCACCACAGGGCTGAATGTCTCTGTATAATCAAGACCATGTTGTTGATGAAATCCTTTGGCGACAAGACGAGCCTTGTGTCTAGAAACAGAACCATCAGGATGATGCTTGAAATTGAATACCCATTTACAACCAACTACATTTTGTCTGGTGTGGAAGGAACTAATGACCAGGTGCCTTGGCGTTGAAGGGCAGAGAACTCTTCTGACATAGCACTGCGCCATGCTGGGTACTTAGCTGCTTCAGTGTAACTAGAGGGTTCAACAGATTCATAGTAGTGATTAGAAGGGAGCTGAACAGGGTGTTTAGTGGAAAGAAAGATCTTCTTTTTGCTAATGCCAGACTTTAGCCGAGTGACCATAGGATGGGCATTGGAAGAGGAAATACCTGGGGGAGGCTGTGGAGTAGTAAAAGAGGTTTGTGAGGGAGGAGGTGTGGTGTGATGATCAGTAGGAGGGTGAATTGCAATAGTAGGTGGGGGTGAATGAAGTGGCAGGGAACTCATAGAGGGCGTCTGGAGTGATGAGGTTGATGGGACTGATGAAGTGGATGGTGTAGAAGAGATGGTTGCTGTAGGTTGTATGGGAGGACATGAGGGAAGGGGAACTGTCATAGGAAAGGGACAAATATTGGTGCTGGTCCAAGGACAGAGGAAGAGGCAGGTGATGTAAAAGGGCCAAGAACAGAGGAGGGGGTGACAGAGCTGAGCCATTGAAAATGGTGTAAAGGGTGTAGTGGAGGAAATGGCTGGTGGGGAAAGTGGGAGGACTAGAGAAAGGGAAATCAGTTTCATTGAAAGCCACATGTCTGGATAAAAAAACACGACCAAAATTCATATCCAAGCATCTATATCCTTTGTGATTCAGGCTATACCCAAGAAAGACACAGCGCCTTGTTTTAGGTTCCAATTTGTGAAGGTTGTATGGCTTAAGCCAAGGATAGCAAGCACTGCCAAAGACGCGAAGTGAAGAGTAATTAGGTGGCTGATGGAAAAGTTTTTCCCAGGGGAAACATTATGCAACTGTCGAGCAGGTAGTCTGTTAATAAGATATACAGATGTTGCAAAGGCTGCAGTCCAAAACTTGATTGGCATCCCTGCATTGAAAATAAGTGTAAGACCTGTTTCAACTAAGTGCCTGTGCTTGCGTTCAGCGCAGCCATTTTGTTCAGGTGTGTATGGACAGGACACCTGATGAGTAATCCCATTTGAGCGCAGTAAGGATTGAAACCGATGGCTTAGAAACCATAGAGTAAAGTGAGCCAGCTACCAGTACCTTTCAAAAGATCATCTTCTTCCTCTTCTTTCAATACAAAAGCAATAAAAAAAAACAAATGTAAATAAATAAAACATCATCTTTCTATACATCAATACCCTTTTCCGACGTTTTCTCCTAAGCCAAGACAATTCAATTCAGCTCAATATTTATTTATATTCAAAAGATGATCATATAAAAGCATTTCCCTCCATTGTCTTATCTTGTACAAGGTAGGAGGGAAAATTCGTGACTCAAACTCGTCTCATCCAACAACATAAAAGACTAAGGTCAGGTCAACAGGAAAACTTAAAAGCGAGAACGCTTTTTCAAATGATTTAAAAAAAAAATATTTAAAATGAACCAAGTACTTACAAATAAAAATAGAAAGTTACATAGATTCGTAACAATTCAAATTAGTTAATGTAAATATATAGTTATTCACATGCAAGAACATTAATATATGAAATATATATATATATATATATATATGATGAGTCAGGCCCAAATGACCCAACCCATGAGGATGACTCAGGTCAGAATAGCCCAATGAGCCAAGGTCCAAGCCCACGAAGAGACCAAGTCAGGGCAGCCACGTTGCTTTGGAAGCAGTCCCGCTCCTACCATTTTACTACTCTTGTATTCCTCTATCTCAACTTATTGAGGAAGTAAAACACCACAGGCATTTTGACGTAGGTCATTTTGACCGAACCACTATAATCCCTTTTTCTCTTATTAATTTACTGCATTTATTACTTTATTACTTGACCTGTGGTGTCCGAAACCCAATTTTGACATCATTAATATATATAAATATATATAACAATAAAGAAAATGCAAGACTATACTATATAATTTGTTAGTTCAAATGTTGAAGGTTAAAGATCAAATATAAGTTTCAAACTACTTTCTAGACATCATTTTTAATTATTGGCGGCAAGCCTTGTGCATAATTATTTAAAAATAAATATTAATTATTTAAAATTAGATTTACCTATAAAATTAGATTTACCTCCCTAACTCTTCCGTCAAAATGAGATGACTCGAGAGTTAGCTTAGAGAGCTTTGCAACCTTGATATTGAGCAAAGAATTCTGGCCTTGGAGCATTTGATTAAGAGAGATTTTTTAATAATTCCAAGAGTCGCAAAACAGCCTTGGTCCATATTTGCATAAAAATTGCCAATGTTCAAAATTCTATTTCACAGCGCGCTCATCTTCAATCCACGTATTATAAATTCTTTCCAGCCAGCTATGATGTACCAAAGTGCCAGCACCACTCAACCAAGAGCATATTGGGAGATGAAGCTCAATTACATCTGAAGCTCAATTACATTTTTGGATTATTCGAAGTGCCCGTCATGATGTACCAATGTGCCAATACCACTCAACCAAGAGCACAATGGCAGTTGAAGCTCTAGAACCACTCAACCAAGAGGCTCAATTACATCTTAAGCTCGAAGTGTGTATGTGTGTGTATATATATATATATATATATAGAGAGAGAGAGAGAGAGAGAGAGAAAGAGAGAGAGATATTTCCTTTTTGTGGGTGTGGGGAATGACTTTCATAAAACCCTTAAAAGTTTGGAGCCAAGGATTAAGGGGATAAGGGAAACCACACAAGTAAGACCACATCCATATCTGATCCCCACCGACCACATCCGCATCTGATCCCCACCTCCTTAAGATGTTTAATGCCCAGGAGGACCCAACAAGGCATAGCATTCCATGGCAGGAGAAAAGGCTACAATAAAGGGGTTTTTACCAGCAAAAAGGGACTAAATTCATAAGTAATATCTTGAAGAGGAAAAAAAAAATACTTAAATGACCCATCTGGTTTTGTAAAGTCAACATGGGCTGCACTAATTTCCTACCCTCGAAAGTTAGGCGATCACATTCTTTCTTAAATTGAAAGGCTGAAATTTTAGTCTTTGCAGCAGCGGAAATAGATATAGTGGCTCACGCAGAAGTGCTTGTGATAGAGCTGCCAACTACAACCTAACACAGACAGAAAGTAAAATATAGACCAAAAGAACAATAAAAAATTGTACTTGGGTAAATCTTACTATATTCAAAAAATTTATCAAAGCTTGTGGGGGGTACTGAATGTAAAAGAGCATGTAAGAAAACTGTCCAGGGCACAAATAAATGGTCCATATGGGGCACACTTTTTTTTTTATGATAACGCTATGGGACACATTATAGAATGGTATTTCACTCTAAACAGCTGAGCAAAACAAGGTGGGCTTAATGTGGAAATTCAGTTGGGTTTTTGGAGGATTTGATTCACCTCTCGATCAATCTTACCTTCACTGGTGAGACAGCTTCCATAACAGAAAAGTGGTCCTTTATCTTGGTACCATCAGCTGCTTCCAATGTGGCTTCCAAGAAGAATTCCATGATATAGCCTGTTCCTTCAAACGAGATAGGAATGAATTCCCCAGATAGGGAAAGTATCTTGTACACACCCTAAACACAATTACGTTAGCAGATTGGTCATTAGATTGAGTATAAAGCATCACAACATAATAAAATTAAAAAAAAAATTATTATAGAGGTGCCCTTTGAATTTATGTAGCCAATCCCAACATAGTTGGGAGAAAGAAAAATGGTCCTTCAACACCTGAATTTTACCTAGGAGTGTCAGATAACTTGTCAGATACCGCACCCCTAAAAGCCTCCGGAATGCCGCGCTTAATGATCAAAGACTCATGCGATTTGAGCTATCCCACTTCTCAAAGTTCTTCTTTTCATCAGGAGAACTTTCAGCCGTAAGAGAAGCGGGTTGCTCAGTCCGTAGTGCAAGGTCTAGATCCATGCAGCCGAGAACAATTTCTATGTTCTCTTTCCAATCCTTAAAATTAGTCCCATTAAGCACAGGTATTGAGTTGATATTAGCAGATATAGTAGAAACACTTGCTATAAAGAGAACAAAAAATAAACAGACAAACAAGCTCATATTATTTACCAAATACGATAATCAACACATTCAAATAATGGTAAGTCTCATCTCAAGATACCTAGCACAGCATTAATATCAAGTCTTTGGACAGTAATATTAATTGTAAATGGTACTCTTGTGGTAGTGAGAGAACATTGACAATAATTTATGTCAAATAATAAATCTATCTTTGGATCGATGTATTATTTACATGGAAAACCTGATAATCGTCACATGTTTATCACCACGGGTGTGTATGCAATTCGGCCAAGTATTAATCTTCCTTTGGGCCGACTAAGACCCGCATGAATTTACATATACACAAACATCCAATATTCCTTATGAACAATCTACACAAGAGAGGTCACTTAGGTGACTTCTTGTTTCAATTAGCCCATTTAGAATGATGGACAATTTAATTTAACCAGAGAAGATATACCATAAAATATTTGAATTGGCTTTGAAGAAGACCAATTAGTTCTCTCCAGATGTCACCACATACGAAAAACCAAAATTTATTATTATTATTATTATATTCCTTGGACCACCAATTTGTGTGCTCCCCCGGACTACCATAGGACTCATCATCTTCCTCCACCCAAAAAACACATTCTGTAACAGAACAAAACAAAGGAAAAGAAAACAGAACCATTGCCTGGGATATTCAGGCTACTGGAATCATGGGACCCGCCGATCAAAAAACAAGATCAGGCTGTACCATCATGGTCGCCTTGGCCCTTATAAGATGATCTATGGTCCTGATTACCAGTGGGGACCCACCTGGGCCGCACGGTCTCCAAATAAAGATGGAAAAACTTCTTGATATAATACATACCAGATCGAGTGGGCCGGAAACAATAGATGATGATGGGTTGATAGCGACTGTTTGGAGTTTCAAACGCGCTAATGCTTGTGGAAGTGGCATGTCGACCGTCAACAGGATTGAATCCATTCATAGACGATCACCAACATGAATAAAAATCCAACGGAGCCAACAAGATATAAAATTGCTCATGTCCCAATGAAGTTAACCTTTTACACGTTTTCTGTCTTCATCCAAGTTTTGGCACATGTCTTTATGTAATTAAACAAGATCCATTGAATAAATAAAACAACAACAGAAATCTACTTGATGGGCGACGGCAACTTAATTAAACTTGATCCATGAAAAGAGACAAAAAAAGGATCCAACAACGACGCGCACGCAAATTAATAAAATATTTAAGAGAGGAGATCAAGTGCTTGAGATTTTGATTAGAAACAAAATACTTGATTCCCAATGGCTTAACATGGAGAGGGCTCTGATACCACTTGTTATAAAACAAGATCTAGATCTATGATCTAGAAAAACTTTAAACAACCAAGATCCTCCATGTCAAATCATCGAGAGATGTAAAGCGGAAAACATACCTTGATCCATTGTAGAAGTTACTCGCAGGTTGTTGATCTTCCAATCCAATATGGCTACCCAGAGAAACCCTCTTGATTCTTTCTGATGATGGGATGTCAGAGAGAATAGGAACTTACCATATGAATTGGGGACCATAACCCTAATATATAATAATGAGATTTGCTAATTCTAATTTGTCCCCTCATCAAATTAGAATTAGTATTCTGGTATCTACACATTAATCCCATGACAATTATACCCTTAAGCCTTAAATCTTTAAGTCTTAATTAGATCACTTCAATTAGGCTTAACCAAAGATAGCATAACACATTTAATGGTAACATGTGTGGCCCCACATGATGGAATTTTCCAACATGTCAGGTTTACATATTTTATCGGGCAATTATTCTTAGAAAATGAAGTTCTTGCTCGTGCATCATGATGCAAAAACTGTAATATTCACATAGAAAAATGGGCACTTCAGCAATTTGCACTGGTAGGAATACCTGTCCGGTAAAATTTAAAACTCAAACACCCTCACAATAACTTGGGAGGTCAAAGGACACCTGTATGGCAAACATCCCAAAGATTAAATGAAACTTTATTGAGAATTCTTAAGCTGCAAGACATGAAAGTGGATTGAAGAGGATCGATTAAGGCAATCATCAAGCTGGGGCATGGTGCCTCCTATTGTGATGTCTTGTTCCAAAATAATTTGGGGCCTTCTTAAATCCAAGATATCACAAATTCTAAATACTCATGTATTGGCTCCTACATCACTCGTCCAAACTGGAGTAAGGCCCACCATTGGATTAATATAATATATTCCACACAACTCTGACTTGTTTTTAGGCTTTCATTTTTTAAAACAGAATACCTTATCGTAAGTAAAAGCCTGTGATCAATCCATTGAGTGCCGCATTTTTTGAAATTCTTTCACAAATAAGGTTTGTCCCTATATTAAATTTGCTAGGATTGCACATAAATTCTAGGAGCAGCTTAATTCATACCGAGACAAAATAGCCTTGGAAAGGCTTTAAGGATCAAATCTAAAAATGAGACAACCACACATAATAAGTCCACTAATTATGAAGAGAGAGATAGGATTATCAAACCCGTGAAATGAAAGAACGACCGCCATCACGTTTTAGACTAATATTCGTAATGGAACCAGTGCCAGAAAGAACGTAAATGGTTTGGCGCCTATCACGAGCAAGTGATTCGATCCTGTGAACGACACTCTTGATAAAACAAAAGGGACAAGAACTATAAGAACAACATAAAAAAAAAATTACAGCTGAAGTATAATAGACACCACATTCTTAACGACATCAGAAGAGTCTCAGTTAAACAATCAAAATCAACCTTGCAAAACCAAAGGAAGTAAGTTAAAAGCAGGCCACGATTAAAACTGTATCAATCTGAATCAAAATCATCCTAGAGAATTTTTGGAAACGTCACGCTTTCTGTTCATATCCACATCAAGCCCTCATTTGGAGATTGGGAAGAGGATCGTTACTCAGATATCTTAAAATCTGAAAGGAAATTATATATTCTCTGTATGCGCAGACTTATCTAGATGTGAATATTGTTCACATATGGATGTGCAGACCCTCTGGTGGGTCTTACATGGAGGCCCATATTGGGTTAAAATTTATGTTGGCGCGTGACTTGCCATGCATATAAGTGTAAAAAAAAAAGAAAAGAAAAAGAAAAACTCTTCTCTTATTCAAATGACAATAAACAAAAATGTTATAAAAAGAGTTGAAGAGAAGCCTATGTGTTCCTCCTTTTAGGGAGGAAGTGAGCAATTTTGTTTTCTTTTCACATACATTAAAAAAGTGAAAAGAGGGTTTTTGTACACAATAGAAGGTAAAGCTCAAGTTAGTTGTTTGGGAAGAATTAATCGGTGGCTCTGTGGTATTTTCAACTTATTTAAGAGTGTTTTCCTTGTAAATTTAGTGTCTTCTTTTGATCTTTGCTCTGTTTATTTGGATATGATGATTTGTTCCAGTTCGAGTTTGAATATTGTTATGACAGCTTTATGTTGATAGGTTGAGTGTGACACGGAACCCGATGGCCATGGATTCCGGGTCACAATGTCTTGTAAGCTTCCGCGAAATGTTTTGATGTGTTTGGGAATTTTGCCTTCCTCACACACGCGGATCCTGGGGAGAAGTACAAATTTTTAATTAACCCCAAATCACGCTCCCCGAGATCGGATCGTTGCAGGATCCCGGTTTCGGGGCGAGACAACAACAACCAATTACTATTGAACTATTACAAGAACTCACAGCTCCTTTTCCCAGTCAGTACGTCGACCTAAGGAATGTAGTTGTTATTGCAAAACTCCTCACTGCCACGACTACTCGCCGCACACCGCTTTCCATGCTTGATCATCCAATAACACCTTGAGAACCAAGATGCACAAATCTTTTACAAATAAGTAGAAGCTTTAAAACCTTCTAGAGCAAATCTTCGGCCCAATCTCTCAATGATAGCTCTAGAGAACAATGAATCTCTCTTAGGGTTTTCTCACTTCAGAACAAGAGAGAGCAACTTCTTGTGTGTCACTTTTGGGATGAGAGAATCACTTTTTTTATAGCCCCAAAAACGTGCAAGAGTCTTCTCATTGTATCCCAATCAGAATTGAAATCAGACTCAAATTAGAAGTATAAACCGCACTGGGCTCTTTCTCTGTCCTGGGTTCGCTTTAGCGAACTGCTTCTTCGCTATAGCCAGTGTGTGTTCTGGAAAATGGCTCCCTTGGCTCCAAAACACTTCAGACTTCGCTTCAGGTCTTCCGATGACTCAACCACGGTCCATTCTAAAAGAAATAGAAAAGTACAGCTCAAATGGACCTAGAGTTTTGTCCAACCCGTGAATCCCAACACAATGAAATTCCTAACAGACACACCAGATGATCTTAAAAAACCGAGACAAAAATTAGGGATCCTCCACACCTGTGATCGTGAGTCTCTGATGGTCATGAAAGAGACTACAACAACTACCGAAAAGAAATGGTTGCGAAATAATATTTTTCGCTCCAAAGGTACAGTCAATGGTTAAGCATACACGGTAGTGATTGATGGAGGTAGTTGCGAGAATATTACATCTCAAGATCTTGTGGATCACTTATACCTGAAGTGTTGATGCAGTGCGGTCCAAGAAGAAGAGGCCCCACTAAACGCTAAAGGTGTTGATCTTCGATTGATCGTTGCTGGGCTGCACCAAGTGCAAATGAGATATGTGTGTCCAGTCACTTTTTCTATTGGTGAAGATTATAGAGATACGGTTTGGTGTGATGTGCTACCAATGGATAGTGGCGATATTTTATTGGGTCGCCCATGGATGTATGACAAGAATAGAACTAATGGCATGCACAACAACACATACACATCCAAGCATGGTGGAAAGCAAGTCACAGTCCATCCAATAAAACCGGAACCACCAAAGACAGGATCAAGAGCCCGCTTCACTAAGGAAGCACTTCAAGTACACAATGTCTACAAAAAGCAACATCAATAAGAGTCGAGCTCGAGGTCAAACTCTTTTCCAACTTGAGGGGAATGATGCAGCAGCAACAATAGCCAACAAGAGACTCGTGGGCCACATTCGGGACCCAATAAAGCTTAAGGGATTTTTTTAATTGCTATTAGTTCTAATTTTAGGAAAGAGTTATAATTAGGATAAGGTTTCTAATTTCAATAGGATTCTTATCTTACCTTGTTTCCTAATTTAATTAGTTTTCTTAGGGCCTAAGTTTCTTTTATTATATATATGGCATTGTGGAGATCATAATCTCAGATTTGGAGTTAATAAAATTTCCCTCGTGGGAATTATCGTTGGAGAGTGTTCTACTATGTGTGTTTTCTGCAGAAACCCTAATTTTGCTTGCGGCACCTGCGATCCTAACCCTAGGATTGCATCATTGGGCCTTTTGGGGCCATCCTCATGTAAAGGCCCATATTGGGTTACAATTTATGTTAGCTCGTGACTCGCATGTAAGTGTAGAGAAAGTTTAAAAAGAAAAAGGAAAACTCTTCCCTTATTCAAATGACAATAAACAAATAAGTTACAAAAAGAGTTGAAGAGAAGCCCTAGAAACCGAGCTGTGTTCCTCTTGTTAGTGAGGAAGTTAGCAATTTTGTTTACTTTCCACTTATATTAAAAAAGTAAAAAGAGGATTTTTGTACAAGAGAGGGTAATACTCAAGTTAGTTGTTTGGGAAGAATTGATCGATGGCTCTGTGGTCTTTCCCACTTATTTGAGTGTGTTTTCAATATAAATTGGTGTGTCTTCTTTTGATATTTGCTCTCTCTATTTTCCTTTCATAGTATCTGTGTTATAGTTTCTTGGATTAGATTGTGCATCCTTTGTATTTGCTGAATTTCCTAACTTATACACATAAAGGGATAGATTTATGTTCTACATCTCCCCAGCAAACTCGTGGAGGGCTCGTCCTCGGGTGGTTGGCAGTCTGTCGGGGCTAAATTAATCATAATTTAAAATATGGTGTGTAAGGTTCACATTCATTCCCACAAAATGGAGGCGCCTGAGTCTAAGCATCACGTCTCTTTACTACAATAGGCCATAGCCAATCTATAAGAAAAGCTTGTCGTGAAGTGTATGATTTTGTATTCATGAGAGAATAAACGAGCCCAAACATTTGTCAGTAAGATCTTCTCTGTAAGTTTCCCAGCTGTAACTCAACTGGTTAGGGACACCAAAAGCCCCAAACTAGTGGACGAGACCGAAAGCTAGAAAGTCATCCGTGAAGGGAAAGAAAGGGACTAAATAATTATAGAGAAATGGGCTTGAGTAAATTTTTACCACTTTTGTTATTTATGTTGTGTAAGATAACAAAAAGTGGGCACTTGTTCCTTCGGAGATATATAGACAGTAGAACAAAATTCATAAACATTTGAAGATCCTTTGTGGTATTTATAGTTGTCTCCATGAAAATAGATTGAAAGATCAAAGGATCGAGTACTGGTATACCCATCTCAAAAAAAAAAAAAAAAACTTGGTTTGGGGTGTGACTTTCCTATTGCCAGAAGTGACTCAGCTCATTAAGATGAATTATATCAGTGTAAAGTCTTGCCCATAATCGTACCTTTTATAATAAATATCTGAAAATGAAATATTGATAAAATAAACATGCAAAAGACCAAAGAGACCATAAGATTTTAATGTACTTGTATATGTAACAAGAATCCTACGCATGCTAACTCAGCTTAAACTTTTCTATCACCAGAAGTTACTCAGCTCGTTAAAATGGAATTATATCAGCGAAAGTTTTGCCCCAAACTCATGTGTTTTATAATTAATCTCTGAAAATGTAATATCTGATCAAATAAAAATACAAAGACCAAAAGATTTTAATGGACTTGTCTATGGAAATTCGAGGATAGCCCTCATCTTAATAGTAACCTGTTATATAACGTAATTGGGAGTGACAACAAATTGATTTAACTCAATTAGTAGTACTTAGCAACTTTTCTTATTTTAAACTAAGAGAGACAAATAAAACGTTCACAATGGTTTTCATTATGCTTTGTGGACAATACAGCGATGTCATCATCAAAGCCTTTTTCCATCTATGCAGGGTCTACTTTTCAAGTTCTTCTTTTTAAACACCCTAACATAATCTAGCATTATATTTTGGATCAAAGATAATCTTAGATCTAATTCAACTAATACCTCTCCGGGGGGGGACAATTATTTCATGGGGCGTAAAATCAGCACCCACACTTCCAGCCAATGCACCTACAAAGAACATTTTGAACAAAATTATGTCCACATTACTGAAGTTTTCATTCCTAGCATTTGGCACACATATTCATAATTTTATAGTAAAAGAACTAAGATTACATATCAAAATAACTATATGATAAGGCAATTTGTTGAAGATTCAATAGGCATTTTCTGAAATGGACAGATCATTAAGCTTGGAATGGAGCAGTTAAGGTTGGAATGGTCTGGCCTTGGGGGCACAGCAAAACGTACGACAATCATTGGGGGGTGGAGGTAACGTGTCAGAAAATTTTTTTTATCGACGAAAATTAGCGTCGGAAAATTTGTCACCGACGTTTAATATAAAACATCAGTAAAGGTTGGTAGACTTTTTTACTTTTTTTTAAAAATAATAATAATAATTTTTACCGATGAAAATTTCTGTTTTTTGCGACGAGAAATAATTATCCGTAAATTTTCCAATTTTTTTCCCTCTCCCCCACCGAAACCCCTCTTTTCACTCTCTCTTGCGCGCTCTTCTATTTATCTAAACAAGTTCCATGTTTATTTAGTTCTCTGTGTGAATGTGAATGGGGCATGGCAATGAAAATGGCCAAAACGTTGCATTGTAGTTTGAAAAGTGAAATGATCAATATGCCATTGATTTTAGGAGACAATGTCCATTGTTTTAAGCTCTTTCTTTTGGAAATTGTTATCATAGGAGCGACACCCAAATCAGTTTCTATTATATCAAGACATTCTTTTTAATTTGCTGTTTCTGGATGAGGGCACTTGCAGTCTACTTAACCTTAGTTTATGCACATTTTCTTGATAGCTTTCACATCATTGGACATTAGTAGGAAATAAATATAAACCATTTTCGAATGGCTTTCTTACAAATGTTCCCTTATTCCGACATGCTCAAACCATGATATAACCCGCAGACATGGGACTTACATTAGCCCATGTCTCAACCAATTGACCCAAAGCCATGGCCCATGGGTGGTTTAAGTTGCAACTTTATTTAAAAGACCCTAATCTTTTAGAAATATCCATGTATATTTTAGAAATATCTATTTGTCTTTTGGCATTGACTTATATGCTATAACTGTTTATCCAGTTCCTGGATTAGTTTGTTTCCACTGACTCTGTTTTCTACAGTTCCCATAATAGGAGGCAACAAGTGAAGAAAGTTCCTCGCTAAAACCCATCGCTCGATGCAAATTACCCGCCAAGGGAAGATGAAGGTGCTGACACTGAAAAGGCAGTTACAGAGACAGTCTTAGAATCTTACTAAGATACTCAATCTGATGAAGGTGCTGACTTTAATGCAGTTATCAAAAACTCTAATGGATCAGATTTTGGCAATTCAGATCTTTCTGTGGAGACAAAGTCTCGGGTATGATTCTGCAATCTGGATGGTACTTATGATGTGGATGTTGCTTTCAATGGCTATGATCTTATGGGAGTTTAAATGTTTCAGCTGAGAATAATTGGTTGTTAAAATGAAATAAATCTGCCATCATTATTCTTTGGTTGTGGTAAAGAAATGTCGAAACACAACGTAAGTTACCATTGACTAGATACTAATCAATCAAGTTTAGGAAAATGTTATTAAAAAGCATCAGAAACTAGAGAAGAAAGTTCTTAACATTTTGGGACCCCACTATCCATTGATCAAATTACCCAAGTTGTTCATTGACACAAGTAGGTGCTTTGGTGTACTTCCAAACTCACCTGAGAAGTTTTTGCTTTGGGTACCTAATATTGTTGGTTCTTATAGAACCTGTTTGTTTTTTTTTTTTTTTTTCAAGGGAATTCATGGAGTTGGCAAAATAAAAGATGGTTATGTTTAGGGTCACAACTCTCTAATGTTTTAGTTTGGTTTAGGTTAAGAAGTCAGAAGTACTCTCTAATGTTTTGGTTTGGTTTGGTTTAGGCTTAGAACTCAAATGTTTTAATGTATCTTTTACTTTATTTAATGCATCCATTCTTTTTACTTTAATGTATCTTTTTTCCGTCGTTTGTTAGATGATTCATGTGCCATCTTATGGGAGGATATTTGTGGTCACTGTGAAAGTAAAATAGATTTTGAATGGTAGCTTATAGCAAGTATAAGTCAAGGTGATTCTACAAACACATGCTTTTGAAGCATACAACTCTTGGGCACAATTTTGAATGTGTACTTATATCATTAAAAGAAGGGCACACAGATGAAAAGGTCTTCTGATGGACAAGGGGGGCTAAAAAAAAAATCAGCACCACCCACACCCCACCCCCCCCCCCCCCCCCCCCCCCCCCCCCCCCCCCCACACACACACACACACACACACACCTGATTTGACCCAGCCCAGATTTTATGGTTATCTAAATTATGTAAACTGTGTTGGATTGAATGTGAAAAAAGAAAATTATTCTTGACTGTTTATTGAAGAGTTCCTACTACCAATGGAGAAGTGAAATTTTTTGCACTCGAGGGTCCATAGAAGAGAATTTTCTAAAAACTTTATTTGTCTTGATCTGTAGGGGTTGTTTCTTAGCAGAGTTGCAATTTGCACTCTGATTTTCCCAACATTCATATACAACAGAGAAGAAGAAACAAAAGAGGAAAAAAAAAAACGAAAGAGAGATGATTTAATAGTATTAAAGCTTAATAATGGCCTTTTTTTGTGATTCAATCCGATGGTGAGTGATGGTTTAATGAGTGTAAAATTGAGCTTGATGCCAAATTTTATAGGTGGGTTGGTCAATGGATACACTTTGGCATGCTTGTAATTACAATTGGGCCTGATGCCAATGTTATCTTTCTTTCTTGGTATACTAGTCTTGGCAGTGCATGCAAATGCAAGGAACATTATGGTGATTAAGAAAATTGGTGAGAAAATTAATTAAGAACGCTTTTTGTATTATCTTACCTGTGATGTCACATATACTCCAAGCAAAAGGCAGTGAATCAGGAACATGAAATGATGATTTTGTAGTATGTGTATCAGGTGACACTAATAGAAGTAGTATATAAATTAAGTATTTTGAGTGAAATTGCAATCCTCACAGGTGGTGCTCATTTATTTAATGGAATTCATTTATTTTTTTCCATGGATTTAAGGACGAGTCTTCATTTATTTAATGGAATTCATGCTCTAGATGATAGTTTTGAGGTCATGTCTCTTATTTGTTTTGATTGACGATGCATAGCAGCTCAATCTTTGACAATGTGAGTAGCAATCTAGTATTTTCTTTCCAATTTCTTGATTTTTTACTGTTTTAAGAAATTACTTCTCTTTTCATATCATTAGGATTCTTTACAGGTGGAGTGCTCAACTAATAACTGAACTTTCGATACTTTACAGGTGGTTTGTGGGAAACGCGCGGGAGCCTTTACATGCTTGCTTGATGAAATGGGAAGATGACTCCCCTGATGCTTCCATATCTGGTGTAAAACCAGATTTCAAGGTCTCTTCACTTGGAGAAGTGTATTCATTATTGGAAGCAAATTTCAAACTGGCTCCTTGATATATCCCAAATTTTTTCGACAGTAGTGGACGCTTATGATGTTTGAATACTTCAAATAAGCAATATACCATGTCATATTTTTAGGAAGGCAACTATGAATGTTCTTCAAGCTTGATTTATCTTTTCTTGCTCTTTATATTTGATAATTAATATATGTGGAAGGGAACAAAGAAGAGGTTCTTTTGATAAGTAATATATGTGGTAGGTACCTTCGCGAATAAATCCTAATGGAAGAAGACGAAAAGTGTGTGAATCTTGTAATGAACCAACAAGAGTTCCCTCATTTTTTGGTATTGATTTGATGGATAATCATTTTCATGTATTTTTTTCTCATGGCCTATCTAGCTTGTATAGACTGCAAGTTGAGTGTTTTTGTTTTTAACTGCAGGTCAAGTGTTTATTTGCAGGTTCTGTTTACATTTTTTATTTTAGTTTATTAATTTGTATTTGTAGCAATAAAAAAATATGGATTTAATTTTTTTAATAAAAAAATAATTAATTTTTTTTATAAAAAAAAAAAATTAAGGCGCATCTTGCTAGCCGTAAATTAAAACTAGCCAATTCTTTAATGGCCTGCAATTGCAAGTTGTAAAACATACTTAATTACGGCTTGCATTTGGAGCTGTTAATCAGATTGTACACAACCCATTTACAGCCCACAAATGCAAGCTGTATAAAATATTTTTCGTTTTAAGTATTCACGGCTTACTACGTGTGCCTAAACTTAAGCACACCAATGCTTTAACGGCACTCAGCTTGCGTTGTAAAAGTTTACTATTTACGGCCTGCTTAGTAGGCCATAAATCTGGTCCAAAAAGTCCTAAGAGCATCATTTCAGCGTGCATTGATCCTACTTACGGCCTATATGCACGCTGTAATTACATGGAACCTTTTACGACAGGAGCTTTTACGGCACGACCCCGTGAGCCGTAAACTTACTTTTATGGCGCGCATTGCACGCTATAGAAGCCCTGAAATGTGTAGTGCCTTAAAGTAGATACTACTGCTTTCTATTCCAAATCTTGCATCTATTTTGTCTTCCAAGACTATGTTTTTATTATTAGTCGTAAGTTATTGAATTGTAACAGATCGACTTAGAATTTGTGTTTTTCTTTGTTTGATAAGGTCAAAACCACATCTCCTAAGAAGTACTTCATGAGGCCCAATACCGGCATTATACAACCTTGGGACTCATGTGTTGTCAAAGGTATCTTTTCAACTTGGTTGACAATGTAGGGATAACTTGGATATAATCCAAGAATCACAATCGAAAGAAATCACTTTTGGGGTGATAATGGATTTCCTCTCCAAATCTATGTCTTCAATTGTTTTTAATAATCAAGGTCGAAATGACTTGAAAAAAGATTTTTTCTTTCAAGTCCCGCCTAATGTGGGTCCAAATGCATGTAGGAAAGAGCAGGCAGCCATCTTTTTTAAATACATCCCCATTAAGCTCATGTGGGTAAGAGTTTCAAGTCTCAAAAATTGTATTAATGATGAATCCAAGAACATAGTAACCAAGCGAATCTACAAGAAATAGAAGATTTTTGTTTTGTCCGTTTTCCCCTTTTCTTTTCTTTTCTAAGTGTTGTGGAGAGATGTGAATATTCATGTCATGATTTTGAGTCAATGATGATGGAAGTGTAGGATCAAGACCTTCCTTTGTGAATGGTGCTTGGCCTGAATATAACTCAGATTTTAGGAGTCGTTTGTTTGCAATGATTTACGTATGTAAATGATTCACATCAGTAATTGTTACACATCATTGTGTTCATTTGTGCTCATTAGGTGGTGTGTAAATAGGAGCGACTATGATGTCAAGTGCTTATGAGTTATGACTAATATCTGATGGCAGCTTTTGTGATCAACATAATTAAACTATGAGTCAATTGATCAAATCGATTGAGCTCATGACTCTAAGATAGCTCATGCTCAAGTGAGATGCTATGAGCAGCCGGTGTCTTAAACTAGGAGACTAACAAACACCTGCTGAGCAAAATGATGGGTGGGATTGTTCAATTTAATTCATCCCTCTTATACACGTTCCCAATGCAGAGCTCTTTTACACCAATGAGCTATCCCAAGGCATAACTGTTCTATCTGAAGACCCTCAACCTTTGCCTGAGCTTTCATGTCCAATAATTAATAGGGATGTTTGGGACGACCAATTGATGCAATACAGATCAAGACCAGTCCCAAGTCAACTGGGCCTTGTTTTGATCCATACTGCATCACTAAGGGGATAGCCCGGTCCTGTATAAACTTATCTGAAGTATATACTTGCGATTGGGTTTCTGTTGAGTGTTTTTTGAAGCAGACATCATACATTTTTTAGATTAATAGATACTGGGTTAGACTGACACCTTGGAGGTCATTTTTTTTCCGCTAAACTTACGAATTGGGTTGAGGCACTAACTCTGTATTTATAACCGTAATTCCTATAATTTATGCAAGCAATTAATGCTCTAAGGCTTAGTGATCTATGCCATACATAAGTTGTTTATGAATCTATTCCCATATTTTGAAATCTTTCAGCTGTGTTGATGAGTTGCTGGGAATCTTCTAGATGTAATAGGTATTTCCCAGAAGTGTGGGAAATTGATGAGCATTTCATGTTGTTTTTGCACATGTTAGAAATTGAAATTAAGTTCTTTTGCACGTATTGGAACAGTGATTTGTAGTTTTTTTTTTTTATTGAAAGGGTAGAGAGGAGTGATGGATCTCTCAGAAGTGTGGTCAATTGCTGGCCTTTTCATATGCACCCATTGGAAACTATTCCCTTCTGTCTGCATGTGTACATTGGGATACTATCTTCATTTTTGTCTGGATGCATGTGTGTGTAGCTCCATCTACTTGCTAGATGTCTCTTGTACATATGCCAAGTCTACATTCACTTAGTTGGGAGTATGTGGTTTATAACTATATCATTTCTTTATTTATTTCTGTCACTTCTGTTCTTGCTTCATCCATGTTTTTTTTAGTACCATGGTAGCTCTAGTTGTTCAAATTGCCTTTCATTTGGATATCTCTCCCTCTCTATATATATATATATTGGATTGGATTGGGATACAGGAAAAAAATTAAAAAATTATTTTTTAAAAAAAATATAAATGTTTTGCCGGCACAAAAAAAAAATGCCGGCAAAGTTTATAAAATTTATTTTGAAAACAAACTACTTTTCTCGGCGCAAAAAAACGTCGGCAAAAGGTTTCTAAATTTTTTTTTTTAAAAATAACTTTTCCCGGCACAAAAAAATGCCGGCAAAAGGTTTCTAAATTTTTTTTTTAAAAAAATAACTTTTCCAGGCGCAAAAAAACGCCGGCAAAAGGTTTCTAAAATTTATTTTTTTAAAAAAAATAACTTTTTCCGGCGCAAAAAAATGCCGGCAAAAGTTTTTTCTAAAATTTATTTTTGAAAACAAAATACTTTTCCCGGCGAAATAAAATCTTTTGATGGCGAAATAAAATGCCGGCAATTCATAGCTTTTTTCCCCGATGCTAACCCTTTTTTGCCAGGAAAAAACGTTTTGCTGGCGTAGTTTTCCGGCAAATTGCCGGCACAACATAAATCGCCGGAAGATTTTTCCCCAGCGATTTAGTGACCTTTGCCGGCTCTTTTTAGCGTCCGGTAAAAGTGAAATTTCTTGTAGTGCATGCTTTAAAAG
The DNA here is from genome assembly GCA_012931725.1 of Litsea cubeba. Taxonomy (NCBI): domain Eukaryota; kingdom Viridiplantae; phylum Streptophyta; class Magnoliopsida; order Laurales; family Lauraceae; genus Litsea; species Litsea cubeba. The sequence continues at coordinate 19,334 of WHSA01000342.1, forward strand.
GAATACATGTCATGTCAAATATTCATGTTTTATATCCGTTTATATGAACACAGGATCTTGGCAGATGTTCACGAATTTCTATACATCGTAATTATGTACAGCTTTTGATCAAATTAGCGTGATTTATCATATGTTTTATTCTTCAATATGCTGTTTATATCCTTTCACCCGCCTGCCAGACCCGTCCATGTCTGACCCACTACTTTGGTACTCAGGTTCAGATTTATGCCCGAATAGTCGAGTGCACGTTTTGGCTATGGAGCCATGAGCTTGCAGGTGTTTTGTCGGCTATGTCGTATAGACATTGAGCTTGACATCGAAGCTACGTCACATATGGGGTAAGTGATTATTAGTTTGCTTTTGTATGACTTTTATTAGCCATTTTCTCGGGATTGTAATTAATATACATTGTTATTTGTAACTTGAACATATTGGGAATGTAATATCCAGATACTGTCAACTATGTATATTGTTTATAATGGTTTGTTCCAGTCTGATATGTTCATTAATATGATGGCAATATGTTAGTGGTTGAGTGTGACACGGAATCCAATGGCCACGGACTTTCGGGTCGCAACGCCACGAAAGCTTCTGCAAAAATATTCAGGATGTGTTGGAATGTATTATCCTCATTACTTAGCTCCCAATTTTTCAAAGCCCCCGAGTTTGGGGTCGTGACAGACTGGTATCCAGAGCGAGCAGGTTTCTAGGAAATAAAACACTCTAGGGAACTTAAAGACATGTGGTGAGGATCGTTAGATTTGTTATCTTGTTTGACTAGATGTCGTTCTGTCGATTTTAGATTTATTTTCGTTTTGTCGGATTCGGACTTGTTTTTCTTCTAGTGGGGGAGACTCTCCTATGTCTCTTCCTTTTAGTTCTTGCTAGTGAATTTGGGGACCAAATTCTTTTCTAGTGGGGGAGGATTTAAATGTCTCCACAGCTACACATTCCGTCCCTTTTCCTTGTTTTAAATATAAAAACGCCAGAGAGTCAAAGTTTTGTGGTCTTAGCATGTGGTTCCTCGAAGGATTTGGCAAAGTTTTAGCTCTTTCGACGTCACAGATATTAGCAACAAGAGAAGAATTGTACATTTGTTAGTCAACAAGAGGCATGAGCAGCACTTCAAGACTGTTTGCAGCTGATTGAGAACATCATTGTGGCAAGCCAAAACAAGTAAGTACAGATGTTTGGGTGTGAACTTTAGCCGTTTCCTAAGTTAAGAGACTCCAGATACCAGACAAATGGTGGATTTCAGGAAGGTTGAGGTGACTTCAGTTGATAGAGCTTTCAAGTGGATGCCAAAAGTTAGAGATTCCTCGCGTATTGGTGACTTGTGATGGAAATTGTTCGAGGAGAGGTTCAGCAATTGTGGCTATGGTGTAAGTCGACTCAGCAGGATGCATCAGTACGTGGTTAAAAGCCAAGGAATTCAGTTTTCGACAGCAATGGAGAGGAGTTGTATCAGAATTGATTGTTACCCTGGTCACATGATAGAGTAGATTTTATGGATTCCATCGACTTGTAGAGCATCAGTTTGGGCAGAGTACAGATATGAGGTGAAGAATCATAACATATGGACAAGGGCAGTTGAAAGATCCAGAAAAGAATGGCACATGTGCAAGGCTTAATGATAGTGAACCTTAAAACAAAAGGCAGAAGATTGAGCACCAAGGTTTGATTGGAGTAATTTCGGGATTTGAATATAGAGTTGTAACCGTTTGAGGTAGGGGTGTTAAAGAGAACAAACACGTTCGTCAGGAAGTCGATCATCGTGTAGAGGACCGATGGCCAATTGGGAAGAAAGAGTCAGAGTAATAAGAACTTTTGGTAGTGAAGAAAGACTTTATTCTAAGATTGTGGAACGAATCAACTCGCAAGGTTAGCCATGTATGCCTGAGTAGAAGACCGGAAGACTAGAGTTCGACGAATTGATAAAAAATTGAGTAGAGATCATCATGTTTAGAGATAATTTTCAGTTGGTAACTCCAAGGAGACATTCAGAGTTTGAGATTTTTTGAATTTGATGAGTTTTGTCAGAGAATTAATTGGGGATTTTCAACAAGTGCAGCCATGTGGAGGAGTAGACCCAGCAAGATATGTCATTTGTGTAGTTAGGAGCATTTGGAGTCAGATTTCAACAACTAATGAAGGAGTTGACTACAGAAAGGACTTCTACTTGATCGCCTGATAACGAAGATTTTACGGATTTTATTGACATGAGGAACATCGGACTTCAATGGACAGCAGAACATGAAGTCAGTTATTTGGTTTTTGTTGGAAAAAGGCAGACTTGGCAGAACAGTTGCAAGAGTGAGTGCAGAACTTTAAATGCTGAAGAATGGTAAGGTATGAGCATGTTTAGTGTCAGAGACCGACTATGGTACAGAGGATGAAGAGCAACGAGCAGAAAGAGGTAGAGCTAGCAAGAGTTCACCATGAAGATTGTGCAGTGGATATGAGATCCCAGCTTCGACAGTTACGATGAAGCCGACAGAATTGTTCCAAGAATTTTCTTTACCAAGCTAGCTAGAAGCAAGAGACTTTGTTGAATTTAGAAGGAGTCAGAGTTGGCCAATTTCTTGAGCAGTCAGATTGGCAGGGCAGTGACAGATTCGAGCCACTGGAAGAATGTTTGACGACAGTTGATAGTTGACCGAAGAGTTCCATAGCGAGGATGACCCAGCGAGTTCAGATATTTTCGAGAGGACCGTTTTGGAGTTTTGATTTGTGGTTTTATTTTCGAGGTGCAGGATTAATGTCCCCACTTGCTTTCGGATTTATTTAGTTCATTTGGAGGACCAGATATTCTAAGTGGGGGAGGATGTGAGAACCCGACCCCAGATTTCCTGGTTTAGCGTGGTTTTAATCGTGAATTTATATTCTCAGTGGTTTTACCGGTTGTTTGATCGAATTTCTGAGTTTGATTATATTTCCTTTGGTTTTGAGAGCCAGTGAACATAGGACAGTAACCGTAGGGTCCTATTGTTTTGTGTGGTTCATTATGGAGAGATTTTCTTGATTTCTAAAAACTCCCATTTCAACTTTGTTTGACTAATCTCTCCATTCCCTACAACTTTCGTGTTCACTCCGTACCCATTTTGAAATTCCGAAAAATAGTTTTTCCAGCCTTGGGGAAAATCAGTCTTATTATACAAAATCTAGATCCAATTTGAGATCTCAGAACCTTGCCAAATATATACTTTTGAAAAACTAGATTTTATGAGGAACATTTCTCTCTTCTTTGTCGATCGCATCCGAGTCCCAGAAATCGATGTTTTTAACCCTTGAAATCTCAAAATTTTCATTATTTTGTTCCATTTGACAAACAGTTGACTTTTTCTGTGGACCCCCAAAGTATGTCAATATTAATATTGTTGAAATGATATTTTGTGCCGGACACTTTTCATGTTTTAAGTTTCTTGATCCGATGTCTAGAAAGCCCTCTAATCTCCATTGCAAGTTTTACTTAAGTGTGGACCCCACACCCACCCATTATAAAAAGCACAAGCTTATCCTTCTCCCTCATTTCCCACTCTCCATTGACTCATTTCCCACTCTCCATCGACTGCAACTCTCAGCTACAGTACCAGCGGCTGTTCTTCTTTTTTTTCTTTCGTTTCTCTTGCTCAAATGGAGCCTCTAAGCCACCAATCCGACGAGGGAACTCCGGCAACTTCTCACCTTTCATCTCCTCTCTTGTTTGACTCCATTTTTGAAGAAAACCAAGCTTTTCAAGTTTTCCATTGAGCTAGCCTTGCCTTTTTGAAGGACTTCCAAGTAAACACTCCTCCTAATCTTTTAGATTTGTGTTTGTTTAGCCCTTTAGACTCTCCATTTTCATTATTGGAAGTTTTATCTTTATATTTCTTAGTTTTGACATTTTAAGGCTTGTTTTTGGGGGTTTTTGAATAGGTTGTGATTTCTTGCTTGGAGTGTGATTAGTGGTTGATTTGCATTAGCTTGGACCCAAGGCAAGTGGATGAAATGATTCATTTCATTGATCATGTTTTATACAAATGTTTAGCTTGCATTAATGATTTCATTACTTAAGCTTTACTTCATGACATGCTTTTATTGAGATTTGAAATACACTCGTTAGTGCATCTTTCTAGTATAATACTTTCTTGAAAATGATATCTTGATTGTATTAAGTTTTGACTCGTTTCAAGTAATGGATTTTTTTGGTTAAATGTGAATGGGATGAAGAGGTTGGATCCATTTTTATGGATGATTTGATGGAAGTGTGGATGAGGTGGAATGGTGAAATTGTAGTGATGGATTGGAAGTTTTGATTAAGGAGATGGAGGAGCATTTAGCCAATTTTATTACAGGGATCTGACCCTTGAAAATGTGGAGAGTTTGGAGAAAGAAATGACTGAAAACGGCTTAAGAAATGTTGTGTCCGCAGCTGTCGGTCAGCTTGTCGGCTGACCGACATCCAATCGACAGCTAGCCGACAGCCCCTCGGTTCCAATTCCAGAGAGCTGTAACTTTCTGCAATTTCTGATGCCGAAGTGTCGATCAGTCGACAGTGAAATGACAGCCTCTCGGTTCCAATTCCCGAGAGTTGTTTTCTCCCCATTTCTGGACTCGGCTAGCCGTCGGTCAGCTTGTCGGTCGACCGACATGCCCTGTCGGTTAACCGACAAGCCAACCGAGGGTTGACCGAAATTTCAATCCTGATGGATTTATTTTGAAGAACTTGAGGAACTATATGGGAGAAGAATGTGGAACTATATTGAAGAAGAAATCCATTTATCATGATTTATTAGGATCCTTAGATTTGTCAATGTATGTAAGGTCCCGAAATGTTTTTAATTTTTAAATAATACCAAATGTTTATCAAACCTAACATACGGAACCCTATACACATTGATTTAAATCTTGGACCTTCAACACTGGCCCAGAAATTTATATAAATCCCTTCATGTTATATTTTTGACCCGAATGTCAATTGTACACTTTAAATCTCATATTTTATGACAAGACTTGCTCCGAAGGTATTGAAATTTATGTTTTAGCATATTGCTAGCCCGTATATGTCAGTCCCGATATTAATGTGCTTTTGTGCCTATGGGCACCCCGTCTCGTTATATGTATTCGTTGTTTTGATTTATCGCATGTGACCTATGAGTTGGTACCACTAAACTTGGATGACCTTATCGGTTTGATCCACCGATTAGAGATCCCCTTCCATTATATATACCAGCTACAGCATGGTTCCCGCCCCTCCCCGATATACCCGGTTCGCTACCGTTGTCCCGTAGAGTATTATATGTATTTATTGTATAAAATCGTTGACTCTTTTCACCTCGTGTGACTGAGGTCAACGTCGTTGACTCTCCTCACCTCGTGCGACTGAGGTCAATGTCCCGATGTGCTCTCATCAGTTTTGTGAGAGAGGATTTAGCTTTGTGTGGTTTCCATCTTGACAGTTCCCGATCCTTGATACCCTTACTATTTGAAATATACATGTTTCATACATGCTTTAAATGAATCCCCAATTTGTTAAATGTTTATGCTTTGTACATGTTTTAAATGAATCCCCGATTTGTAAATGTTCATACTTTGTACATGTTTTAAATGAATCCCCGATTTGTAAATGTTCATGCTTTGCACATGTTTTAAATGAATCCCCGATTTGTAAATGTTCATGCTTTGTACATGTTTTAAATGAATTATCGATTTGTCAAATATCCATGTTCTACACACGTTTCAAATGAATACATGTTTTGCTAGATATTCATGTTTTATACATGCTTTAAAGGAATACATGTCATGTCAAATATTCTTGTTTTATACCCATTTTATATGAACACAGGATCTTGGCAAATCTTCACGAATTTCTATACATCTTAATTATGTACAGCTTTTGATCAAATAGCATGATTTATCATATGTTTTATTCTTCAATATATTATTTATATCCTTTCACCCACCTGCCAGACCGTCGTGTCTGACCCACTACTTTGGTACTTAGGTTCAGATTTCATGCCTGAATAGTCGAGTGCACGTTTTGGCTATGGAGCCATGAGCTTGCAGGTTGTTTTGTCGGCTATGTCGTGTAGACATTGAGCTTGACATCAGAGCTACGTCACATATGGGGTAGTGATTATTAGCTTGCTTTTGTATGGCTTTTATTAGCCATTTTCTCGGGATTGTAATTAATATACATTGTTATTTGTAACTTGAACATATATGGGAATGTAATATCCAAATACTGTCAGCTCTGTATATTGTTATAATGTTTTGTTCCAGTCTGATATGTTCATTGATATGATGGAAATATGATAGTGGTTGAGTGTGACATGGAATCCAATGGCCACGGTCTTTGGGTCGCAACGCCACGAAAGCTTCCGCAAAAATATTCAGGATGTGTTGGAACGTATTATCCTCATACACGCGGATCTTGAGAGAAACAAAAAAAATAAATCATTACTTAGCTCCCAGTTTTTCACGGCACCCGGGTTTGGGGTCATGACATGGTATAACCAAATGCGTATGGAACTGAACCAACAGATGTTTAACATTATTGTACACCAAGGGATTTCCCTAGAATCATCGTTGATCCAATTTCCACACGTACTCCGTTAGAACATGTGGGGTACAGGGATGACACTGTTTACCTAGGTTTGGATTGTAATTCCTTCTTGACTTGTAACTTGTATCCGTTGATATCATTCCTTGTACACTCTATTGGCATAACACACCGAATTTATTATGAAACATAATCTCTGTAGAATTAGGAATTGAACTTGACTTAGAGTATACCTTAGGAACCTTTGTCATGTAATTGACAAACATGACTGGCTAGCATGTAAAGGATTATCACGTGGATGATTGCCTTGTATTGTCTTGAATGAGATAATCCCTACGAGCATAGGCGGCTACAGATTGATCTCAGTGGGGTCAATTGACCCCACAGAGATCTGAAAAAATATTTAAAAATAAAAATTTTTATGTCATGAATTAAATTTATGGGAAGCTTTTGACCCCACTCAATTTAAGAGTTCACCCCCACATTAGCTAACTTTATACTTTTTCTTTGTTGCTGTGGTAGTGAACAAAAGTCACCATAAAATACTCATTGCCTAAATTAATGGGCTAACTATCTACCAAAAATTAAATAAAATTAATGGGCCCACATTACTGATATGTGCTTTAGCAACGAGTTTTTAGAACTTAAAGGAATTGGTGACATTGCTAGAGAATTAGTGGAGACAAAGAAGGATTTCGTATACCAATTGGTTTATTTGCTTTTAAAATTGGCGTTAATTATATCAGCAACGACTGCAACAGTAGAAAGAGCTTTTTCAGCAATGACGTACGTAAATAATAGGTTGTGTAACCGAATAGGAGATCAATGGATGAATGACTGTTTGGTTACATCTATTGAAAAAGATGTTGTTTCTAGTGTTGATAATGAGTATATTATACTGAAAACTTGTTGAGGGCAGCAGTAAGAGTTTATGTATTTGGATTTTACTTTTAGATTAAGAACTATTAGTAACAATGAATTAAAATATATATTTTTTTGTATTTTTAGAATTCAATATTATCTTTGTCAGATTATCGAAAATAAATAATTTGAGAATTTTATACTATACTTGTCGAATTACCGAAAGTAGATGAAAAGTGTTGATAAAGGGGAAAACAAATTTATTCGATTTGCGGAGGATAAGTCTTTTGTTATCACTGACTCGAATTCCAAGAACCGCCACCGCCTACGAGCGTGTCTTGTGTATTGGCTAGCTAGGCTTTCTTATCTTGGTTTTCCCCTTGTGTCAACACCGCTATGTCACTATTAGCATATCATGGCCAACTGCAGTAGTTTGGGGTTCTATTGACGAACCGGTTACTCGGTCGTCGGGGTGGGCAGTCGGCGTAGGACGGCGTACATGGTGTTGAATAGCTAGGAGTGGGCTAGGATCGTGCTGCTATCCCAGGATCGGGAGCTAAAATCCCACTGGAGCCGGACTTTGGTATCAGTAGTCTGATTGGATTGTTACTGGTACCCTAGGAAGTGGCTAGGACATCCTCAAAGTCTCCCTCTTGATTCTTGTATTACATTGCATTGATAGTGGTTATTGCTAGATTATTACTAGGATTCCTGTTGTTGCTTTTGAATATTATTACTCTTGCTTTATCATAGCTTCGCTTTCTTTGTACTCACTTGATTATATATACTCGTCATTATTCACATTCTTGATGCATGTCATATTTAATATATTTTGCTTATCTATTGCTCAACATATCGTTGACTATGTTCCTTGGTATGCAAATACCTCAGGTGATTACTTTTATGAGGAGCAGGCCGGTGAGGAGATCCCAGAGGACCTCCAACCAGCTGAGGAGGAACGAAAGTGGCGTGCCAATGACATAGAGTAGCGTCATCGCACCTGGCACTAGAGAGCCTCATTGGGATTTCATTAGACTTATAATTATTCATTCGTTGGACCTTTCATTCTATGACTTGTAGTTTTTTTTAAATGGCCTTGATTATTGGGTGACATTGTAATAAATTAACTTAATTGTTTAGTTTTGTTTATATCCTTTTGTGCAACTTTAAATATTAAATGAAGTTATTATTCATTGTTTCATATTCCATATGCCTAGAGTTGTATGAATTCCGCAATTATTGTATGACTTGAGGCTTGAAATATAATATCCTCACAGCGGACTTACGGTCCTTTGGACCTAAAGGACAAAATTTTAATTAGTCTTAAATTTCACTACTCGGATTCGGTTTATTCTTTAATTGGGTTCGGGGGACGTAACATAATGGTATCAGAGTAGTGGATGGTTTCTCAGGGTAAAAATTGTAAAAACTATAGGACACGTGTGAGGATTCCGTTAATTAGTAGGTTGATCTCTTAGTCTTGTTTCTAGCATTGTTTGTTAGCTTGAGGCATATTGGAACTAATTTTGAATATTTTACAGGATTATGGCTGGAGGACATACCCGTGCCGAGAGTAGTTCTTCTCAGAATGGCGCTGAGAATCAATTTCATCAGTTCATGGCCGCATTCATTCAGTCCCAAAAGGACTTGGCAAAACATAGTACAAGGCAGAATGAGAGTCAGACTGTGTTCGAGGCTCAGATGCTTAAAGTGGTACAGAAAGTGGGCCAGCCACAGGTAAAGAAGCATGATCTCAACGAGTTAGTTGAGAAATTCAGGAAGAGGTTTCCACCAGAGTTCCATGGCATAAAGGACCCCGTTGTAGCGGATGAGTGGGTAGTTCAAATGGAGAAGATTTATGAGGTATTCCAGTGCACAGGCATTCAGCAGGTGTAGCAAGTAGTCCACATGTTTCGTGGGACAACAAAGAGGTAGTGGAAGACTGTCAAGAACCCATATGAGACTGTTGCAAAGGATGTAGCTTGGAAGACTTTTACTGAGCAGTTCCAAAAGAAATTCATCCCAGAGCATTACAGGGATCAAAAGATGGAGGAGTTCGAATGCTTGGTACAGGGTGACCTACCAGTGCAGGAGTATGAGATCTCCTTCACTCATTTGTCCAGATTTGCAGAGGCACTGATTCAGCCCGAATCAGAGAGGGTTCAGAGGTTCATCAGAGGACCGCGAGCAGATATCAAGATGCAAGTTCAGCGCAGTAGACTGACCAATTATGATGATGTGGTCAAGGAAGCTTATTGGGCAGAGGAGTCCCTAAAAAATGTGATTGCCTTAAACTCCTTTTAGCATATGAAATTCTATTAGGTTAGCAACTTTCCATAAATACCAAAGACATCTCTATTAAGGAGACTTACAAATATTGGAGTTTTTATGCGAGTGGTTTTCTAAAGTGGGGACCCACATAGGCGTGTGGTCATTGGGCCACACTTAAGCCCAATAATTCTAACATACGTGACCAAAATTCATCTTTAGTGAGATGTTGTTTCTAGGGGTGTAAAAGAAATTCGAAAAATTGTCTAACCAAGCCGAACCTAACCGAACCGCGGTTAATAATCGTGTTTCTCGGTTCGGTTATGGTTATTGAAATCGAAAAACTGTGCTTCACGGTTCGATTATGATTTTTTTCTCGACTTACGGTTATTAACCGAACCAAACCGTTAATCGCGGTTCGGTTAACCGTGTTCCCAAAACACACAGTTAACCGAACCGTTTCGCTAATAAGAAAAAAACATAAGGGCCTAAATGAAAATTACTTTTTTTTTATAGTAACATATTATGCCAATCTCCGACTATGGCTTTTTTTTATAGTAAGTTTGCTTGGTAAATCGCAAAATCTTCATAATTTTTTTAAGTGATAATTAACTGTAACTAAACCATTAACCGCAGTTTGTTTTTAGCTGTTTTTCACGATTCGATTACGGTTACGGTTTTTAAAAACCGTAAAACACAATTCAATTAATGGTTTTTTCCAAAAACCACGATTAATCGAGCCGTTACCCCCCTAGTTGTTTCTGCCAATCAATTTACATTTGCATTGGAAAATCTCACGTGCCATAAACTTCATTTTTATATGTGGTGTTTGACTCATTATAATTCATAACCATCCTACGGGCCCTAAAAGTAATTTGCAAAGCTGCACCTATTTACCTTTTGTCCTTTTGTTTTTCCTTTTTTAACCATAAATATTAACCTTATTCCACTCTTTAAACATTTATCTTCTATTTTAGATTACAACATGTAATGAAAGAAAAATGAATTTTTTAAAAAAAAAACTGAATAAAAAGCTATAGTTTTTAGATGTGGATTTTATTTAATTTTTTGCCACGGTGTTTGGCCGTCATTTTGAGCCGCGTTATATGCTATTGTTATAGCTTTTTTCATTTAATCCAAGTGACATTTTGAATATGATAATATCTTCTGTGTAGGTTATCACATACGCATTTTTAATAAGATTATCACATTTATCAATATGCTTCACATATTTGGGACAAGGAAAGGAGGACAAATCGATATGGACAGATTATAGGGTAGCATTTATAGTTTTAACCTTACAATCCAATAAGTTTAAAGGGGCATTTGGGCGAAGGTCCCTCAACTATGGCTTTTATTGCAAACGGTCCATAATTTTTTTTCATACTGATAGCAGTCCTCTTGTAAAAGTAACTTACTGAAAAAGATAAAAACGCCCTTGTATATGTCAGCAAAAGCAGAATTCAGACAATTTATCTTAATTTTGGCAAAACTCAGCAATAATTTAAATGAACTTCTCTTCTTCCATTGAGGTTTGGATGGCATTAGAGTCTTAGAACGACAAAGTGTCTTCATGAAGTTTTTAGAGGACGTCTTAAGCTTTTCAGAAAGGTCTGGTTCACAAAAATCCGAGTTCGTTTGGGCCTCCAAACGTTGCTTCAAATTCAGGCCTGAAAAACTGATCCGAGATTCCTGTCTTTACCAGTAAACTTCAATAGGCCATAACTTGAGTTTCCTAAGTCCAAATTGGGTGATTCAAAACCCTAGAATCATCTACACATCTAGAGATACAACTTTCATGAAGAGACCAAGTCAAGATTCCGCCGTTATATCATAGAAAAACACCTCACAAATTGGGCATAATTTCTGAGATTTTTGTCAATCCGTTTTGAATTACCTATAATTTAGGGATTGAATTTGGTGAATGTGGGTCGTCGGATGGCACCACATCACATAGCTATTTGTTCAAAAATCAGAAAAGTTGTCAAAAGTCAGATAAATTTGTCTGAGTTTTGCTAGAAACTCAGATAAATTTGTCTGAGTTTTGCTAGAAACTCAGATAAATTTGCCAAAACTTAGATAAATTTATCTAAGTTTTGGGCAAATTTTTCAAAAACTCAGATAAATTTGCCAAAAACTCAGATAAATTATCTGAGTTTTGTAAATTTATCTTTATCAGAGTTTTGCAAATTTATCTTTGTCAGGGCCATGTGATGGATTGATGGCAACAGGAAGGTCATGTGTTGAAATGGAGAGATTAGGTGTGGAAGTATTAGGTGCAGGCGTTGGAATGGTGGGCCCATGTATTGGATCATGAATAGCAAGCGGTGGTGGTGGATGTTGGGTTAGAGGTGGAATGAGACTAGGTTTTGATGTAGGTGGATGGGACATGTCCAAAGAAGGTGAGTGAGTAGGAATAGTTAATGGTTCTGTTTGGAGCAGAGAGGCTGATTTCGGACTTGAGGTGGATGAAACATGGATGTCTGAAAGGGCCAATGGAAGTACTGGATTTAAAGAAAAATCCTGAGAAGGATCAAGGGCAGCATCCTTGAATGAAAATGTTGTCTCATAAAAACTATATCCCTCGATTTGCAGAGCTCTCTGGTGAAATTCCTCGTTCCTAGAGAAGAAGATTGAAGGGGATCTCCAGAACAACAGAGAAGAAGACGGAAGGTGTTATGCTGAAACTGTTGAAATGGGCAAATTAGTCATAAAAATATATGATGTGGCATATTAGGGACCTCTCACCAAAATATCTCCAGCTGTCTGGACTAGAGACATTAGGGAAAAAGTTGCTGTCCTTGATGCCTTAGAAGACCGTGCTCAGGGACTTTTGCCTAATTTACCCAAGTTTAAATGTTCCTTTTTTAACTATAAAATATCATCTATTTAACTCTTTAATTGCGCAATAGTAAAAGCATGCACTAAAAAGTATGAATCTCCCATCTTCTCTCTCTCGCTAAACTTTGTGTCTCAAATGTTGTTGAATGCTTAATATGATCAATAATATGTTGCAAGTGTACGACTGCCATTTTTCGAGACAATGGCAAATATGGGCCGAACCCACATGGAGCGAATCAAGAGAAACTTTCTAATTTAAGAAAACTCATGATATAGATAGTGAACGTGAGAGCATAAAATTAATAACAAAAGTAGAAAAATAATAATAAAATTAACTACCAGAGTGATAAAACTGATCAAATAGGAATTCACTAAGTATTCAAAAATCTTGTTTTTATTAAAAACACTCAACTTGTTCAATCATTTGCTTCAGGTCAAGACCAAATCAATGCATCAAGATCTCGATAATTTAGCATTGAAAATCTACTCTCTTCTTAAATAGATCTATATTTTCTTTTCTAACAAATATATGCAAAAAGCCAAGATCTTTTTCCCTTCATCAAAGTATTAAAACTATCTAAGCATCACCCATCAAACATAAGCATAACCCATCAAAGAAACACAATCCTAAGCATGGCCTATCAAACGTAAGCATTAATGATCAAAGACATATTTCAATATTAAGAACTAAGCATGGAAGGCACGGCTAGTATGAAGACAAGCCAATTAATCAGTAAAACAGTAGCATGAACAACCAAGCACACTTAATGAAAAAGAAACAAACAGAAAACCGAACTTCATCTTGCTCCCTAAACAAGGTGGGAGTGGGCCCCACCACAACTTAAACTTGTCGAAGTTAAAATATCGATTTCTGGGCCTCGGATGGATTCAACGAAGAAGGGAAAAATGATCCTCGAAAAATCTAGTTTCCAAAAAGTACAAATTTGACATTGTTCTAAGATCTCAAAATTTAGGCCTAGGCCAATGCGGAAAGATTGTTTTGCCCCCCGGCACTAGAAAAATTGGTTTTCAGAGCTTGGAATTGTCACGGAGTGAACACGAAAGTCGTAGGGAACAACGAGATTAAACGAAGCGAAAATGGTTTTTAGGAATCACAAAGAACCTCTCCACAATACTACGATCACAAACTAGGTTCACTGGCTCTCAAAACTCCCAAAAGTTAAGGAAAATCTATTCTAACTCACAAACTTAGCCAAATAATCTACAATCCTACGACTTAGAGAGCTAACCCACAACTTAATTAGCACTAATTCCGAAAATTAGGGGTCAGGGTCTTACACTACCTAGCCTTAAGGGCTAGGGCCAGGCGAAGGTTGAAAAAAATAATTTTTTATATTATTATTTATAATAATCTCTTTATACTATGATGCTAGCCCTCCTTTATTCGAGCAAAGAACACTTGCAATTTAGTTTATCATCATATCAAAATATTATTTAGGATTAATAATTTGATAGTATTGTGACATGAAATTAGGAAATGGACGACACCATTAAAAACTTTATCACACTAACCGTAGTTACATAGTTTAAGTAATATGCCTAATTTTGTTTGTTGTCAGGCTATTGATAAGATTATTGCAATTGAAGTTCAGCTAATTATAGTCTTTTTTACCAGTTTATGCATTACGTCTTTTCTATAAAGCGATAATATAGACCATCAAAGCCTGTTTGATAAGTCTCATCTGATTCAATTAGATTTAGTTATTAAAAAATCCATTAGAACTTTTCTAAATAGATTATTTAGTATTTGTGGTTCAAATAGACATCAGGCCACTTTTGAATTAGCATTTACCCTAACTTGTAATTCTTTGCAATATCACCATTAGATTTTATAACAAAGCAATTAATTAAACTTTTACTACCTATGATGATTGATAGATGATTTGATGCATCTGCACACGGGTCAATGTCACAAACTTGAAATCCATATATGGCATCCACTTGAATGAAACAATAATCATAGAATTAATGAGATAGGAAGAAATTGGCATCAACCAATCGCTAGAGGCTAAAGCTCAAACTCACACAGTGATGATGTTGATGGCCATCCATCTAAAGTCTTAAGCATCATTGTTTACATTAATAGTAAAAATCAGTCTAATTAATGACAACTTAAATTTCCTTTTCATTGAAGTGTTGGGAAAATGTAGAATCAAACATAAATGGAAATATGAGGATCTACGGGGATATCCATAAAAAAATATTTCACCTAAGATTGGTTATTATTTTTTGACAAGAAATTAAGGCTCTGCCATTAATTGCTAATTAGAGGAGTTTTTCTTATAACAATTTAGTAAAAATCCCTATATATCTATTATATTATACATATTATTTATTTATATATTAATAGACAAAGGACTGGCCAGGGCCCTCTCAATCTAGCTAAGGGAAGCCTTAGCTTGGCCCTCAAGGCTGCGAGTTTTTTCAAAATTGGGCCCTACCCTACCCTCGGGCTTTAAGACAAAAAGAAAAAAAACCCCTCGCTTTGTGGCCTTTTGAGGGTTGAGACAGGCCGGGCTCCCAAGTCAAAAGGGCCGAATTGATAGCCCTAGTCCTAAGTCATAAAGATAGGGTTCTACCATATCGTTACCATGCTATTGCATTAAAAAAATAAAAGAAAAAAACCCATACTCAACCCAATTATTAGTATTCTACCAAAAATGAGGAAAAACAAATTATCAATAGTTTGCATTAAAGACGGTCCATACCAGAATATTTTGGATTGGAACCCCAAGGCAGCGCTTTGGAGGCCTATTGACATCGCAAGCAAATGGTATCAACTCTCTAATGTTCTGGGTTTTCTGACCCCAAACCCATCAGCTGGAGTCCATTTAGAAGAGTTTCCATTGTTTCAAAACAAAATCAAATTTCTAAGTTTGGTAGCTTTACATTGTTAGAGAAGTGAGATAAAATGTCAACTCAAGAGAGAAAAAAAAAAGAGAGAAAAGGTCAAATGAAAACGTACTAATTTTTATTTAAAAAAAGATTTTACAAGAAAAATCACCTAAGATGCGAACTACACCAAAATGGCCCTCTTAGCTTCCCTTGCATGGAAGTGGTCTAAGGGAGGGTCGATATGGGCCATCCGGTAGGTCCTTTAAAATGCAAAAAACCATAGTTTTTCGCTTATCTTCTTCGTCCTCACCTCTCTCCCCCAAGACCAATGGGTTTGTACTGATTTGTAGATAATGGTAATAATGTGGCTTATGATAGTGATACTTAAAATTTAGAATATATGGTACAACTCAAATGAAAGGTTAAGAAACTCCCGTTACAGTGGAATGAATGCCACACATGGATTGTTTCTCATATATATATATATATATATTAAACACATTTCGTTGAGTTTTCTTCCGGATAATAGAGGCTTACGTCAAGTTGTATGAAGATGCAAAGTGTAGCTGTCCAATTAAAATGCTCATTTTTAGCATATCCTCTCAGAGGAGGATGAAGTAATATACTCCATAGTTAGAGATGAAATGATGAGTCCGGGCCTACATAATGAAAATCTTAAGAACGTGTTTGGTCCAGACAAATTAAGCGTTCCCTTCTAATGTGCCCATGGAAAACAATTTCCACGACACAGAAAACTCGGAACAATCAAAATTCATTTTTTCATCGAGAATGTCGGGAGAGTCCAAAAAATATGAAACGCCTCAATCCCCACTTCTCATAAAATTCCTCCATCACTGAAACGTAGGGATGGCAACGGGTCGGATCGGAGGCGGATATTGTCATATCCATATTCAAATCCATATCCGCCTCCATATCCAAATCCAATTCTCCTTCTCCATATTTTTCTCTCCGATCTCCAAACGGATATCCATTCTATCCTCCATCCCCGCCTCCAAACGGAGAATCGGATATCCAAATCATTAAAAAAATATTAAAAAGACAATACAATTCAAAATATAATTTAAGCATTAAAAACATTAAAAAGACGATACAATTCAAAATATATCCAAAAATAAACTTCCAAAATAAAGTCATTCAAGTTTCAACACACTTACACAAGTCATACAAATCCCAATTATTGAAGTGTTCTCTGTAATATATTGATATATATATATGGTGTAATATATATAATATTATATAAGATAAGGGGGAAAACTGCAATTAAGGGTTAAACGGATATCCAAACGGGTCGGATACGGGTCGGATATCCAAACAGATATTCGGATCGGATATCTCCATATCCGCCTCCGATCTGATCTCCGAATTTTTTTCAAAATCCATATCCGAATCCGACCCGATCTCCAAAAAAATTTCCGAAATCCATATCCAAACGGATCGGATCGGATCGGATCGGACCGGACGGAATTGCCTTCCCTACTGAAACGTACCTCCAAACCTCTCAGATAGTCTTTCACTCACCTCCCTCTTCCGCTTCAAAACCCAACAACCTCTGTTACTACCAAACCCAGCAGCATAGGGGCGGACCCAGGATTTCATCTTGTTGGTTGTCAACTTAAATAAATATATTTTAACAAATCAATATAGCTAATATCATTTTTATATTTTTTCTAGACATATCTCCAAGTTCAAGCATGATAAATATATTAAAATCAAAGACTAAATTTCGCATTAAAAGAAAAATCAAGATCTAGCTGACACAAATAATTGTATTTTAGTACATTCCAACTTTCATAATCCATCAAAATGGAACTCGACATCAGACGAGGAGATGGTCTGCGCAGCGTTCTTTTACAGTTCTTCCTATTAGAATGTTAGGGAGTAGGGACTTAGGGTTCTGGCCTTCTGGGCTTCCCTTTTCTGGCTTTGAGACTTGGGAGACGTCAGACGAGGAGATGGATGAAGCGCCGATTTGGTCTTCTTCTTTTTTCCACTTTGTGCAAACAATTGAGGGGCCACTTGTTATAAAATTAATATATAAACTAATTAAATCATATTATATATAGGAGTTAGTGATTTGAGAGGGGCCTACGTGTAGGCCGCCCCTGCAGCAGCCTCTCTCTCGTGCCCTCAGCCCCGCCCAACAAAACCCTCCTTGTTTTCTGTATTTTCTGTATTTGCCTCTGCCCTTGCCAGCAGGTTCTCTCTCTAGATTTCAAACCCTCCTTGTTTCAATCCCTCCCTTTCTATGCCAATTGTACTGTTTAAAACTTTCCTTGCTTTGATTTTAGGGAGATCATGGAATCTATCATGCCAAAATACATATACAAAAGTAGAAAACATAATTTTTTGTGATTTTCAAACATGATTATGCTGATACAACATTACCTGGATACTGGTATATCCTTTACATTACAAGACATTTTTGGGATTTTCAAACATAATTATGCTGGTTTGATTTTTTTAGAATAGATCTAAAATGACATTGCCAAACAAGAAAACCTTAGCCCATTCTCACTCTTTGGGGAACATTCTCAGCACAACCCATTTTCAGAATAGACAGATTATAAGCACATATGAATGATTTTGGCCCGGCCCGCCAGGCACGACAGGCCTGGCCCGCCTGGCCTGTCCAAAAATGAATATGCTTTTAAAAAATTATCCAATTTACCCCCCAAACAGCCATAAAACGGTCATATAAGGGGTATTTTGTGTCGTTTTCAGTTTTACAAAGTCTATAAATACTCTAACCCTCCCATGCTTTTTCTTTTAATCAAAGTTTTATTTACAAAAAAAAATACAAAGGATGTCAATCATTATATAACAGGTGGGCCTAGTCATGTCAAATGGGCGTGGGCCCATTATGACAAAATCACTGTAGAAATTGTGCCCAAATATAACACAAACTTCTTCTGTGCAGTTTTATTTTGGCACCTACCAAACATCACTAGATGGCTTTGTTTGGCCAAGTAAGCTTGGAAAATTGATTGGGAACTTGGGTCTAATTGAAACCAAATCTAAATTTATTGACCCAAATTTCATCCCTTTCTAATATTCTTCTCTGGCCCGGTCAATAGTTATAAACTTATAATAGTAATCCAAAATATATATATATATAATGTTACTTTTACTTTTATTATGATTATATTATCCCATTAAAACATAATCATAATAACTATCATTTGATGTTTGCACTTTACATCTTCTTAGTTTACGTAACATATCATTATATACTGTGTTATAAGGATTCAACATTTTAGTTATGAGGTTATGAAAATGCCAGTGGTTTGTTGTCCAGCTTTTTTGTGTGGATGGTTTGTCCATTGAACACAACTTTGTTGAGTAAATCTTTGTTGTCTCAATGATTTATGTGAAGTGGAATGCTCCTCAAATTAGTTCAAAAAAAGGGATACTTAAATTGGCTATTATCTCTGTCTATAGTGTAATAATTTCTTTAGTATCTCATCCTAATATGAATATTCAAGAAATAATCATAGGTCAAATGCAACAGAAGTGTGAGTGAGGTTTGTCCATTAAACATGGTTTTGTTAAAAATAAATCATATGCTGGCAAATAAGCAATTTTAGCAAAGTAGTAGCTGATCCTCCACAAATGTGTTCTCTTATTGACACAGTTTCATTAGCTTTTCAGTTCATTTAATTATGGGTGTTTATAGAAAAAATATGCTCGTGGGAAGGGGATAGAACTACAATTAGCACAATTCCTACATTATCACTCATATAAGTGTTGGCTAAGATTCATAAATTATGTGGAACAATTTCTCAATAAATTACTATATTTTTCATATGTTGAACTTCATGAATCATTTTGAAAATAGGGCTTGAAAATGCTCATTCATTTTTTTCTGAATGACTTTGCATCATATATCTAGTGGCTAATCATTGTGGTATAAGAATTTGTTAATCCAAACAGATCAGGATTGTGGTAGATCCAATATTGATGGATTCACGTTCAAGGGAAGAAGAGCTAATGAGTTTACAAAAGAAGGGAGAGACTCTAAAGATTATATTAATTACTAGATTAGGATTAAGTCTCTTTTTATAAGGAAAAAAAAAAGAAAAAAATATGAAGGAGGCCCGCCTGGCACGGCCCGGCCCGCTCCAGCCCGTGCCAGCGGGCCATGTCGCGCCAGGGTATTTCACTGGTGGGCTGGGCCGTGCCCGCTAGCTGGGGCGAGTCGGGCCGGCCCGTTTGACATGCCTACGCCAAACGGGCACAATTCCTCAGTAATCCTTACCCTCATATTTCTGTTCTTATATTAAAATTTTTAAAACTCACCCAAAGTAAGCATTTGCACAGTATTTTTCCAAAAACAAAGCTAGGTGCCAAGGGAATCTTCAATTCAAAGAGCAAGAATATTCAATTGTAAGTATGGCTCAATGCAAGAAAATATGCACAAATATTCAACTCAAGGACAAACTTTCAAGTGACAAAAAACAACTAGGATGCCCCCAAATTAACGCGTTGCTTTCCGGACTGGCTTTCGTGGAAACCCATTTCCTATCTTTTGAGCTTCTATTGGTTTCACTTTCACTGCAGGCAGTGGTTTTCACAGGCAGTGCAGACGCTTCTTGAATTTTTCCTCAGTACTCTTGTCAGCAACTTGAAATCATTGACTGGCGAGTGGGACCCACTTACTAAATCCAACACCTCAGGAATTACATCCCCCATTCAATGAACTAAACTTCACTGTAGAGGAAGGGTGGTCAAGCTTTACATACTCCCAACCCCATACGTAGAACACACTTGACTCTCCATATAATTGGAGGAGAAATTTTAAAAAAAAAGTCTTAAATTTTTTTCCTTATTTCAACAAAAGGACACAAGTCTCAAAATCTTTTAAAATAGTCTATGAGTTATCCAAAAGTTTTCAATTAAGGTCATTTGTATATTTAAAATTATTTTTTTATAATTATTTTCCTCATTTTTTAAAAAAAATATCCAAATCACCCTTTATTGAAAAAAAAACCCCTTTACTTTATTTATATTCTTTTCATTTCTTTAACAACTAGTATCCCCATGGCAATCCGCTACATTTAGTGACTGCCAAAACCATGCCAGGTCTTTAAATAAAGGGTATCTAAAAAAAAATTTTAAGAAAAGAAATCACCAAAAGTTACTTTTAAATGTCTCCATGCCCATAAATAAAAACTTATTGAAAAGCTCATATACTAATTTAAAATTTATATCTCTTTTTTTTTCAAATATGGCAAAAACTTAAATCCTTATTTTATACTTCTCTATATTTAATAATAACGACTGCATGACTTTGACCCCCTCAACTTGATCCACTGTTAATTTCAAATTGCACTAGCTTACTCCACTGATCATGAATTTTTTGCCATGATGACTTCATATATTGGCACGCCATTTTGGACTTGATGAATGAGACATCAACATCATCTATCTACTCTCTAGAGTCGCCCATCAAAGAGGAATTTGGATTCCGAGTCTGTTTGGACGAATCCTGTGCGTCGCCTCAGCTATGATTTTCTTTTGAATAAAAAAAATAAAATACCCCCATTTTTCTTATCCCATGGGGCGCTGGCTGCGGGGATTCGTCGGACGAAACAGGGATCCAGACTATCCAAAATATTCAACAAGCTCGTGGGTTATAAAGTCTCCCATGGTCATGACTCATGTGACCGCCTCTCCCTCTTTCACGCTCGGTCGCTTTCTTGTATCCACGTTAAGCAATTAGAGAGGTTTTCAATTCAACAAACCCCTACCCCACCAGGTGCCCCCAACACACTATAAAATTCCACATGCCCAAAAGCATGAACCTACAAACACAAACACACCACAACAAGAAGCCAACACCAAAGAGAAACTTTAGGAGAAGACGAGCATCTGTTATTTCCATGGATTCTTTGTCGATCGTCCTCATCTCTCTCTCCCTTTGTGTGAGTGTGACTCTTGTGACCACCCTCTTCACCAAACCCCACAAGAAAAGGAAGCTCCCACCAGGCCCTCCCTTGCTCTACAACCTTGAATGGCTAACAAAGTCCATGTTCGAGCTCGAGCCCATCCTCCGCCGGCTCGGCTCCAAGTACGGGCCCATTTTCACCATCCTTCAAGGACCTCGCACTCACATTTACATCTCCGATCATTCCCTTGCCCACAAGGCACTCGTCGAGAAGGGATCGACATTTTCCGACCGACCGCATGCCTCGGAGGCAACCCAAAAACTCACCAGCAACCAGCACAACATCAGCCATGCGGGGTAGCGTATAATGAATTGGTTCTTTCAAAGTTCTTAATTTCAAAGATTTCAACTAAGTTTTTCTTTCCTGTTTCTCAGAGACCTTAAATTAGATTTACAATGTTATTAATAAAGAAGAATAGAAAACAAAGAAAGGAGACAAAGTTTGAAAAAGAGGAATGGGCTTCACTATTCACATACAGTGCCATGTACCTCTTATTTTGTATTTATACGGGACAATTACCCTACAACATATGTAATAATAATATAGGAAAATGTAATAATAAGATTGCATTGAGGGAAGCATTACCGTCTACGGCACTGTAGCTCCGCAAGTCTTCCCGCTTAAGATAGTGCGATATCCAACATCCCTATGATATCGCAATGTGGGATATCCTACAGACAAGCAATTCTGCTCTAATTACACTTTTTCGATAGTTCTGTAGGGATTTTCGGGTTTTAGACCTGTTGTACGGTAATTGTCCCTATTTATATTGAGTGTCTCTTCATTGTACACATCTTCCTCAATACGAATCTATATACTAGAGTCTACATAATATTTAAAAGAATATAAAATACAAGATTTATATTGAGTTTCTCTTCATTGGACATATCTTTCTCAATAGAAATCTATATCCTAGAGTCTATATAATGTTTAAAGGGAGTTACTCTTGGGAGAGTTACTCTTACGGTACCGTCAGAGTAAGAGGTGAGGCACTCGTATTTAGGCTGTTAGCATTTGATATATGTAGATGTAAGGGCTCTCACCATTACTCTCATACTAACGTAAGAGTAACTCTTGTAGAAGTATATCTCATATTTTAAACAAAAAGTCTACATGAACAAACTTTTTTGCCAGAATTTTGGACTGCCCCTATGATATCCTTTGAATATTCAAGGGATATCACAGGAGTTGTCCAAAATTATGGTAAAAAAGTTTTTCCATGTAGCACTACTGTATTTTACAAGAATATAAAATAAAAAACTTGATGATACATAGGAGTGCAATCCACACATATATATATATAATATGTCAAATCTCCATACGGATTGTCATAAATCACCTTTCTATTTTACGATGATTGTGTAGATAGTTGAATGACTGTACCAAATCTGACATCTCCATTGTGATTTTGTGTTAAGACATTTCAAATGTTGACTATGATGGCAATGTAGCTGCCTCTATAGTAACTTTGATTCTATGTTGACCGATCTTGTAGATCCTGCAGAAACAGTGGGGCTGGTTGCTTTGAGAGACTGGGACTGCAAGTGCGGAACTTGTGGTCTTGCTTATCAATTAGGATTTAAATTTAAGATCTGATTAGTTTAATAATATCTCTTGTAGTTTAGCCAAGTGAAAAAAAGATGACAGTACATTTTATTTGTTAAAATACAGTCCCCAATGTTTTTTTTTTTTAAATGGAATCCGGCCCCAATGTTTTTATGTAATAATAATATTCCTCATGAAACAAAGAAATGTGTATATGTATATTAGAATGGATATCCAATTGTATGTGTTTATTATATCCAAGAGATTCTAGCAGAGTTGTAAAAATATTGATGATTTTCATTTTCACTTTTGTCATAGGTATGGTCCACTGTGGCGCCTCCTTCGCCGGAACCTCATGTCTGAGATCCTCCACCCATCCAAGGTCAAGATCTTCGCCCAAGGCCGTGAGTGGGTGCTCAAGATGTTGATTGAAGAGGTTAGGCGTAATGCTTATTCAGGTGAGCCCGTCTTTGTTGCTGAAAGCTTCCAGTACGCCATGTTCTGCTTGCTCCTGTTCATGAGTTTTGGACAGAAACTCGACGAAAGTACTGTAAAAAAGATCAAAGACATTCAACAATCATTGCTTGCGAGATCCCCTATCTTCAACTCCTTACTCTTCTTTTCCAATATTGGAAAGATACTATTTCGTGGGAAATTGAATAAGCTTATCGAAATTCGCCGTGACCAAGAAGAGCTGCTTCTTCCATTGATAAGAGCACGCAAGGATAAGAACCAAAACCATCAAGACGACAATACCTTTCTCTTTAGCTATGTTGATTCGCTTCTTGATGTGGAGCTTCCAGACGAAGGGGGTAGAAAGTTCACCGAAGGTGAGATTGTTAGCCTGTGCTCAGAATTTCTGAGTGCGGGAACTGACACCACATCAACATCCCTACAGTGGATCATGGCTAATTTGGTTAAGAATCCAGGGATACAACAGAAGCTGGTGGATGAAATAGAGAGAGTTGTGGGGAAGGAGGCAGAGATTGTAAGGGAGGAGGACTTAAACGCGATGCCATATTTGAAGGCAGTGGTCATGGAAGGGCTAAGAAGGCACCCACCAAGCCACTTTGTGTTGCCACACGCAGTGTCGGAGGAGGTGACGTTTGAAGGGTATGTTATACCAAAGGATGCTACCATCAATTTTTTGATAGCAGACATGGGGATGGATGAGAAAGTGTGGGATGAGCCCATGGCGTTTAGGCCAGAGAGGTTCTTAGATGGTGGTGAGAAGGTGGACATAACAGGGAGTAGGGAGATCAAAATGATGCCTTTTGGGGTAGGGAGACGGATTTGCCCAGGGCTTAATCTTGCAATGCTTCATCTTGAATACTTTGTGGCGAATCTTGTGAAAGAGTTTGAATGGAAGATTGTGGATGGAGAAGAGGTGGATTTGACTGAAAAGGAGGGATTTACTATAATAATGAAGAATCCCTTGAAGGCAAAAATCACTCCAAGGAAAATGTGAGATAATAGAGTTGTTTTGCTCATTCCTGTGTGCTTTTTATGCAATTTGCTTTTGAGTGCTTGTGCGTACTACTTGTATTGGAAGTCAGCATAAGGAACAGTGATATTTTATTATGTAATGTACGTTTTTATATATTTAATGTGAGTGATGTGACTAATGTCTCTCTGATTTGAATGGAACAAACCGAAAGTTTTTAGATCGTTTGAAAACTTGATGCCACATGCGGTGGCAGACCCAAAATTCTTCTTCACGTGGGCGCACAACGGTCAATTAAAAAAGGAAATCATTCTTTTGTTAGACTTTCTTTACATTAATATGGCAAACGAGGAATATATTGCAAATTAATAAAAAAATCCACAATGGTAAACATTTAATTGTAGTAAAATATCAATTTATAGAAAATTTACATTAATGTGAAAAGGTTCCTTGTTTAAATAGTCTCCCGGCACTCTTAAAAAGTCTTTGATATTTGTTTCCTCTTGGTTATTGCTTTTGGCTGTTGATTGAATAATTTTTCAAAATTTTGTCGCCCAAAGAAAATCCCCAACTGAGGATTAAAAAAAAAATCTAATCCTTGCTCCTTTTCCTATAAGAAATATGGAAATCTTCCTTAAACTTATCATCATCTTTCTCTCTTCCCCAACCTTCCTCACCCAAAGGGGATCATTAATCATTCTGATATTGCTTTGTGTTTATTATGAAAAGTTCATCACCAACTCACTTAAATGAGTTTTCATAAAACAAAAAAAAAAAAAAAAAAAGAGTAGATTTTGTTGGCATTGCTCCAATAATCCCTTAAGCCATTCACAGCCATGCACTAAATAGCACATCAATGCAATGAAATCAAAAGAAAAATAATAGGATTCTCTGCAGAATTTTAACAAACAGCTAATGTGTACATCAGAGCATCTATACTCGAACACAAATATGGAGATGATTATGCATTATAAGATATCCACAACCATAATGAAATCAAAACCATAAAGTAAAACACTCAAGCTCATTAATCATATTCCAAGCACGAGAAACACCACTTTAGCCCCTTGTAAAAAACATAAAACGAAGTAATTCAACTAGGCTAGCATTTCTACGAGGACTTTCATCGAATAACTAGTTGTCAAAACACTACAAATGTATGGAACCGGCTTAGAAAGAAAGAGTAAGTTATAATCTTGAAACCACTGCTAAGAGAGAAGGGACGATGAAGGGAAAAGAAGTTAGAGAGATCTGTATTGGACCAGAAGTGGAAAGAAGCTCTTAGAGGGTTTTCTTTTCTGTAAGGTGGGGCGAGCTTTTTCACAAGTGGGATGATGCGCCAGAGGTGCATTCCACCCTTTGGGAGATTCTGGATTGGACCTGGGGCGTCCGCCCCAAATGAACATAACCTGGGTCCGCCCCTGGCCAGATGGCCCCTATAAAATTTTGTTTCCTTCTATTATATTTGAATAATAGGTCTTCTTGGGGTTTAATGACCAAAATTGTATTTTGGTCTTTTAATTAACAATTATTGATGGTTAAGGTTTGGGGCCACGAAGTTTTCCTCGGGTTCCCTCCATGTAAAAAGTATAATTTTTTTGGGGTTCTTGGGGGGCAATATGTAATAAGGGAAAAACGAAAATTTTCCCATTTCAATTGTGGGGCTCACTTTTAAGAAATTCAATTAATTCATTATCTTTTACGCCTGATTTTAAATTTGTGCCCAACTTCTCTTTCGATCCAAAAAGAAAAGGAAAGTAGATAAAGTTGAATCATGCGTTCAGGATTTACTTAATCCAAAAGTATGCAGATTGTTGATTGAATAATAGCACAGTGGGTGTTAAAACCAATGAATGGATTGAGTTTCTTAAAGATAGGCCCCACCGAAGTGCACATGACAGGCGCTGTATTGTACCTTTGCCCTCTTACCATTGTTTGGTCACTCAGTTGAAGGAACATGTCCTGAAATTTTGTGGAGGTAACTCCTGAAATTATTGTTTGATTTAGCATTTTGCTGAAGCTCTCATTTAATGGTGCCCAATTGAATTAGTTTTTAGGTGTGAAAAATCATTAATCGGTGTCTGAATGACGGTGAAGCCCACCTATATAAAATCCGAACTTCTTATAAAACTCGTCTTTCCTTCCCTATATGAGAGATGGAACTTTTCGCGCTAGTATGTTCTGGGCCCATGATAAGATTTATGCGTGTTTCCCATTATGGAGCCCTCGTATTTGAAATCTGAACGACTCATAAAAATGGACAGTTTTTTATGTGATATGAAAAAATTTCAATCTGATATCTTTTAGGCCCATCATAAAATTTATCAAGCATCTACAATTGAATAAAATATTAGAACAAAATTGTGTTTTGTATATGATCTATTCGGTGATGACCCATTTCATTGCCAAGAACCTACTTCATTTTTTCTTAGCCCTTAACATACTCATCAGGCTTTAGAGTGGGGCTGTGAGTTTAGAAATTACACAACTCAAAGATAAATGCCTCTTTCTTATAAGGAACATAGCCCAATTTGACTCTAAACATAGTTTGGACAAACGGTTAGCTTAATAAATATAATATATTTTGAATAAAAATATTTCAAAAGTTTCATGCCTTTTCCACGATAGGTCCCACCTATTTAGGGCACGTTTGTGTACAAGCAATTTCCCAGGAAAGATGAAATTGCCACATCAGCAAGTTTTATTATTTTTAAAAACTTCGAAAAAGGTTTTCAGTGGAAGTTAGAAATTCATGTTTGGTGCAAATTCTTTTTCCACGATGAATTGGTGCGGCGAAAGATTCCTTTTTGAAAACTACAATAAAAGATGAAATGGAGTAAATAATGGGGGTCGGTTTTCTGTGGAAATGGACTTCTCATAACCCCCCCCCCCCCCCCCCCCCCCCCCCGGAATATTTTCAAGCCTAGGAAGGAAAAAACTAACTTGGCGAAAAAACAATTCCACTAAAAACAGCCGCACAAAACGCATGAAAAAATGATTTTTGGCATAAAAACACCTCATTTTCTTCGAAAATGGCCGGGATATTTGGGCAGGGGCGGCTCAACATTGTTGGGGGCCTTAGGCAAATCATAAAAAGGAGGCCTTTTAGTTAAAGAAATTTAAATAAAAACTAAATCATAAATTTGCTTCTTGCCTTTCTAGATGCAAAATTACTAATTAAACTTTTGCATTCAAGTTTAGACAATAAATCATTTTCGATAGATAAAATTGCTGAACCGTTTAATCTATCTTGAGACCTAGTTGTTCTTAAATAATTTTTTATAATCTTCAGTTTTGAAAAACTTCTTTCTGCAGATGCAACTGTAACAGGTATGGTAAGTAATGTTCTATATGTAATAAAAAAATTTGGAAAACGATTTAGTTCTTTTATTAGATTAAGTATTTCAATTGGAGTATTAATTTCTGTTTTTGCAATTTCCTTTAAAAATTTTAATTCCGAAAATAAATCCAAGCCATCAATATCAGAATGCATGTCATGCTTAAGAAATTTTTCAAGATCTAGACATTTTTTTTTCTAAAGAACAATTATCAAAGGACCTTAATCTTACAAGACTAAACAAAAAACCAAAAATGTCATCATATTTCGAAAAAAATTCAAATCTATCTTGCAGTGAAGATATTGCTTGATCTACAATATAATAGAAATAATCAATTTTGAAAGATTCCTCTGCAGATTTCACCTCTTCAGCGTTTTCATCAAGTTCATCAAATTGTTTATTATTTTTACCGATGAGTGACACGTTTTTTTACGGAATGTTGGCTCTATTTCCATTTCAGCTGGCAACTTGTTTAGATGAATCCAGTGCAGAGTTAAAACCATTTTCTCTATAGTTTTTAAAATAAGAAATAAGTCCCTTTAATTTATCCATAGCAAGATCTATATGCATGTTTTCAAGTTGTAAGCTCTTGCTAACTGAATTTACAGCAAACAATATCTCATACCAGATATTCATTCTCAATATAAATTCAAAGCTTTCAATCTCATAGGTTGCTAGGCATTTGGCTTCACTCCTTGTCTTAGGATCTTCACTAACTTCTGCTAATCTCAGTAAAGCATCCCTAATTTTGGGGCTTGAAATTTTAGAGCTTTTAACACTTTCAATGCGACTTTCCCAACATGTTTGGGACAAAGGTTTAGGAGTCAAAGTAATATAGTCTAACAAAACTTTCCATCTTTTTGTTAAAGAAGCAATTAAAGAGTATATATGTTGTACTACTCCAAAAAATGATATTGCTTTAGAGCATGAATTAGCCATATCACAAAGAACCAAGTTAAGACTATGGCAACCACAACACTACAAGAAATTTGAGGTCTAAGGACGATACAAATTTGTCCCAAAATGTACAAATTTCGTCACCGAAACTAATTAAGACGAAAATTTTTTGTCACCCGTTTTGTTGCCAAAGCCTTGTCTCTAAAAGGTATTGGAGACGGAAAAAAAAATAGTCATTGAAAAAGATAAATTTGTGACGATTTTTTTTTGTCTCCAATACACTCTGTTGGGAACATACTTGTAAGTAATTTGTGACAAAATATTTTGTCATTAAAGGAAGAAATTAGAGACAAAAGTTTTTTATCATAAATATAAGAAATAAAGATGAAATAATTTTGTTGTGTTTAATATAAAGGAAGACGAAAAAAATTTGTCAAAAAAGCTACCAATGGATGACGATTTTTTTTTTGTCTCCAATCGACTCTGTGGGAACATACTTGTAAGTAATTAATGACAAAATATTTTGTCATTAGAGGAAGAAATTTGAGAAAAAAATATTGTCATAAATATAAGAAATAGAGACGAAATAATTTTGTCGTGTTTAATATAAATGAAGAAGAAAATAATTTGTCTAAAAAAGTACTAGTAGATGACGATTTTTTTTGTGTCCAATCGACTCTGTGGGAACAAACTTATAAGTAATTAATGACAAAATATTTTATCATTAAAGGAAGAAATTAGAGTAAAAAATATTTTGTCATAAATATAAGAAATAGAGACGAAATGATTTTGTTGCGTTTAATATAAAGGAAGACAAAAAAAATTTGTCAAAGAAACTACCAATAGAGGCAAAAATAAATTTACAAATTAACAAAATGAAAATATCCATTCATCATTACAAATAATTTCGTCCTAATACAATAAAATTGTGTAATATCCACAAAATATCCACAATTCCATAAAATATCCAAAATATCCAAATGCATTGGGAGATTGTATTATGCTCCACCTGATACAGGTGAAAGGTACTATTTGAGAATGCTCCTACATATTATACGTGGCGCTCAAAGCTATAAAGATCTAAGGACAGTCAACGGTACCGTGCATGATTCATTTAAACTGGCGTGCTCAGGACTTGGATTGCTTGATGATGATAATGAGTGGGACAATGCGATTTTCGAAGCATCAACTTGGGCTACAGGACATCAATTAAGGAACATGTTTGCAGAAATACTAATGTTCTGTGAGGTTACAAATCCATTACAATTATGGGAGAAGAATTGTGAATCACTTTCTGAAGATATAGCAAAGAGACTAGAGAGACAAGGCTGCACAATAAATTCAGAATTTTCTATATTTGAAATCCATAATCATGCACTTATTGAAATCGAAACCATCTTAAATAAGAATGGAAGATCATTGAAGGAATTCACAAATATGCCATTGCCTCGCTATGAAGACGCCGATTACATCTCAAATAGGCTACTCCATGAAGAAATTTCCTACAATACTGAAGATCTTATCTCTGAGTTTGATATCTTATATACAAAACTAAATCAAGGACAATCCAGAGTATTTCACAATATCATGACATCATGTCAGGAAAGAAAATGTGAAATCTTCTTTGTCAATGGCGGCGGTGGAACAGGTAAGACATACTTGTGGAAAACAATTATTACAAAGCTTAGAAGTGATGGCAAAATAGTCTTGGCTGTTGCATCATCAGGAATAGCATCTTTGTTGTTGCCAGGAGGTTGTACTGCACACTCACGCTTCAAAACCCCACTGCAACCTCATGAGACTTCATGTTGCTCCATAAGTAAAAAATCAAATTTGGCTGATCTTATTCGAAATACAACTTTGATTATATGGGACGAAGCACCAATGATGCATAAGCATGCCTTTGATGCTGTTGATAGAACTCTACGTGACATACTCAATGTGTCTAACCCTACTGCAGGCTCAAAATTATTTGGAAGAATAACTGTTGCATTCGGTGGAGATTTTAGACAAATTCTACCTGTAATTAGAAAAGGAAGTAGAGAGGATATAGTTTCTTCTTCAATTACAAAATCTTTGATATGGAAGCATTGTAAGGTTCTAAACCTAACCGAAAATATGCGTCTCCAAAATTTAAATACTGATGATGATATGGCACAGTTTGCAAGATGGGTATTAAGTATTGGAGATGGAGAATGCAACTCTACCAGTGATGATGATGATGATAACTTGGTTGAGATACCATCTGATTTAAGAATTGATACATACAATGATGAGATTCTGCCACTGATAAATTTTGTTTATGAGAACATATATAAGAATTATAATGATCCATCTTATCTGATGGATAGAGCCATCTTAACACCACTGAATGATTATGTTGACAAGATTAATGGTGTTGTTCTCTCAATGATTCCTACACAAGGGCAAACATATTTAAGCGCCGATACAATGGTGGAGTCTGATACCAATGAAAGTAATCAAGGAATCTTGTACACTACAGAATTCCTTAATACATTAAATGTTAGTGGATTGCCAAATCACTGTCTGGACCTCAAGATTGGAACTCCAATAATGCTGATTCGCAATCTAAATCAGTCTATTGGGTTATGTAATGGAACGATGCTTATTATCAAGGAATTGAGACACAAGGTAATAGATGCAGAGATAATTACAGGAACAAATACAGGAGAACGTGTCTTCATACCACGCATTATAATGTCAACGGTTGATACAGAATGGCCATTTATACTAAAGAGAAGGCAATTTCCAATAAAAGTTGCATTTGCTATGACTATTAATAAAAGTCAAGGTCAAACGCTACAAAAAATAGGCCTCTATCTCCCTAAACCAGTATTCTCTCATGGCCAACTGTATGTAGCTATTTCCAGAGTCATAAGGAAATCTGGATTGAAAATATTACTGAAGAAAAATGATGGCATCCCTTTTGGCTATACAAGAAATGTTGCATACAATGAAGTGTTGAATGAAGTAAAAAGGCATTCCACAAACTAAAAATAAAGGTAATTTCTTTTCCTTTAGACCCTATAAAATATGTCATCATAATTCATATAATGCTTCTCATTATAACTGGATCATAATACTTTGTTCCTATTACTACAGGATCTCAAAATCATTCAATCATAAATGTCGTCCAAGAGATATCATCGCCTAGAAGAACTCCACTGTTTTTGTGATAGATGGCATATCAAAGTAAGGCTTAGCAGAGTCCTCGAAGATAGAGAGTATCATACAAGAAAGGGATCAGGAAGAATAAATAAACTTATTCTTATTGATGAAAAGGTAAAAAGTAGTCTGCATAAATTTGTTATTATGATAAATATTAAATATAAAATCTAATTTAATTTCTGTTTTCTATTTTAAAATCACAGGGCGATCAAATTCTTCGGACATTATTTAATGATGAGATCCCAAAATTCGGTAACAACTTATGTGAGGGTAGCTGTTACACCATAAGAAATATTCGGGTTAAGCCAGCTCCAGATACATACAATGTTGTCAAGCATGATTATCAGCTTTCATTGGCAAGAGATTCCTCAATCGTACAAATAACTGATGCATGTCCTGAAATTCCATTCATCAAGTATTACTTTGTTCCAATTGATACACTTCCATCTATGCTAAACAAAGTCAAATTTCTTCCAGGTATTAACTTCAAATTTTAACTTTAAGTATAATATTTGATTATTTAAATTATTATTCATTGCATTATTTCTCATTATATAGATATCATCGGAATTATAGAAGATGTAACGGGCATATCTTATATAAGAAAACAAGATGGAACGGAACTAGCAAAACTAGATGTTACATTATATGATGAAAGGTATTTTTATTTACAACCTAAAAGTTTGTTTAAAATCAACTATTTGATGAATGTACTAATTTCTCATTTTCTCCCGTATTCTTGTAGTTTGAAAAAATTGAATCTAACGTTATGGGGAGATTTGGCATCATACCACTTTTATTCTTTAATATCAAATGTTAGAAGAATCCTCTTGACAACATCAATCGTAGTTAAGGAATACAATGGTAATTAATTAAACTTTCTTCTATGTATTCAAACATATGGTTTAACGCTAATGTTAAAAGTAAGTGCAGAAAATATTTATCTAAGCACATCATTCGCTATCAGGATAATGATCAACCCAAATATTCCAGAGGCAAACTCTTTATTAAAGTGGTAAAATTTTCATCTTTTCAAATTTAATAAATTAAATAATAAAATACATCATTCTAATGTGTTTGAAATTTTAAATATAGGAATGAAGGCCACAGTGGTGATTCATTGAATAACAGAATTTTATTGGAAGAATTAGTTTCAATGGTGGAGAATGGAGTAACTGGAGTAAGTTACTTATCATTCACATCTTTTTTATTATTGTTATTTGCATTTTGCATTTATATTTGTATTATATGAAATATATTAATAAATTTTATACTGTCTATTTATAGATGAAACATGTTACAATCAAAGCTACCGTCGCAATGTTGCACATGGATAGACCATTATCGTTCGTATCTTGTAGTAGGTGTGATAAAAAAATCGATCCACGTGTAAATAATGGTCAATGCAATCATTGCACTTTCCCCACGCGAACAAACAAAATAAGGTAAGTTATTAATAATGCACAAATTTCATGTAATATGTTAGATTTATAAATTAAATATATTCATTTAAACTTTATAATGTTTAACTTTTATAACTGTAGATACATTGTAACAATAACGGTAATGGATCGCACTGGAAGTGCAACATTTTTGCTCCAAGACAATGTTGTTAAGAAATTCCTGAATACATCAGAAGAAAATTTTGAACAAAATGCAGCTAAGGTAATGACGCAATGTTTGTTTCTTTCTATTCCTTTTTAATATTCTACTATCATATACAATATCTCTAAATCTCATTTATCTAATTCTTTGTCTTGTAAATTTATTTTTATCACATTTTTCAGGATGATTGGTACACCCATTTTGCACCTCAAATCCATATAGCACTATGGCAGGAATACTTGTTTCATCTCAAGATAGGATCGAACATGACAAAGTCTACTTTTGATAGTGGAGTTCCAATTAAAAAAATAGAACTCATAAATGCAAATCATGAGGGAAAGTTTTTACTATCAGAAATAGAACATTGTGAGCATTTACACTTTTGTTTTAAAATGTTTATTATTTGAAAATATTGTCAAGTAATGCACCTGGTCAAGTGGAAAGTAAAGAGACAACCTCAGTGACTAACGCTGAAACAAGTGGATGAATTGCACAATCTTCTAATTCTTCAAAAATTCTAATTATGAATTATTCACTTTTACGTTTGAAGCAGGATTCTTTATTTATTATTGTGCATAAACATATACATATTTCATAAGCTTTTAGTTTAAATATTCATTCATATTATATTATCATTGTATGACAATTATTTGCAACTATAATTATGCAACGGTATCTATATGATACTATCTATTTCAATTAAATAATATCTTTT
This sequence comes from Litsea cubeba, assembly GCA_012931725.1. NCBI lineage: Eukaryota > Viridiplantae > Streptophyta > Magnoliopsida > Laurales > Lauraceae > Litsea > Litsea cubeba. The sequence goes on from WHSA01000342.1 coordinate 53,400, forward strand.
CTTTTACTTTAATATATATAATATATTCTCGCTTTTGGGCCCGGGCTAAGCACGGGCCTTTGTTGCTAGTTTAATCTAATGACAATCCATCGGTGGAACCAAGTAATGCTACTTGGACATACTTTTTGACATGAATCTTGGACAAACCCCTATGTTACCATTCATATGGGTTTGTTCAAGATTCATGCCAAAAAGTATGTCCAAGTAGACTTTTTGATATTTTTATGGGCAGAACTGCATGGTGCAGCAAAACATGGGTGGGGCCCACCTTTAGAACATCCAAATCGTGCTATATCCCTAGTCCCATTGTATATTTTATATCTGAATATTTAAAGTTGATTTCAGTGGGCCATCTAATGGATTGATCACCAGATTTTACACATAAGAAATTCCTTCCATTTCTGCCCATTAAAAAGAAGTAAAGAAAGTTAATCACAAATTTCAAATTTAGTCGAATGAGCACAATGCTTTGATTACTCTTACATATGTTTTTACGATTTTAGATCTTCGATCCATGCTCTCTCTCTTCTGGTTGTCGTTTTGGTACGTAGAAACTCTTTTCTGGTTGTTGTTCATGTCTTTGCCCACGAGATCCTTTCTTTGATCATTCCAATTTCAGATTTCTTTTTCAGTAACATGTTCGACTGGTTGAGAGGTCATGCATGACCACAGGTTCCAGTGTTCTTTACTTTTGTATTTGAAAATTAACTTGATCCAAATGATAGATCCAACCGGTTGCAGGATTTATTTGGATTAATCAAATGTTTGTGTGATGAAGGGAAAGCTAAAAAATAAGCTATAAACAAGGACTTATTACCCTTTTGAGTTAGAAGCGATTAAAATTTGGCACACCTATCCTATTTCTGCAGGACTTTTAATTGGTCATTCTACCCACCACATTATCCAATTTTAAAAATTTTCAAAGCTCTCATTAAAGTACTTACGATGCATGACAGACTCGTAGTTTTCACGAGCAAAACCCCGTGGATAACCACGAAACCACCAAATGCATAGTAAAGAAAAGATAAATGTGGAACCAATCTCCAACACCATAATCAACCAGGGTACGATCACCATCGTGCAAAAAGATGCCCTCTTTGAGCACTAGAATGAGCCTAGCTTCATCTAATGCCTCCTGTTGGTTAATGGCCTTCTTCAAGTATGCAACAGTGGCAGACTCATACATCTCCATATGGAAAGGGCACCCTCTCAAGATCTCTACAACCAACTGTATATTCTTCTTTTTGTGGTTGAATATGATGAGATACTTAGAGGGAGCAAACATGCACATTTCCAACTACTAAATTACCGAGCAAGAGGAGTTTCAGATTGGAGCCCACTTGATCATCCTAACTCCTAGATCAATGACCCACAATTTCAATGACTTAACAAAAAAAAAAGTGTGCAGTCAATCGTGGGGCATTAGCCAAGGCCAGCGGGCTCTCTAACTGGGTTGTGAAATAAGCATAGCCATCGAACGATCATATTTATCTATCAAGACAAAAAAAAAAAAAAAAAAAAGAGGACGCGCTCTATTCAGCCCAATTGAGCCAAATTCAGTATGTGTTGGCCTGAACAAGTTGAGCCAAATTCAGTATGTGTTGGCCTGAAGGGGTCCATGCCCATGACCAGCCATGTCCTCTATTATTTCATCCTCCCCAAAGCAACATGTGTCGCCCACAGGTCATCGATCAAAAAAACATCATGGAGTGGGCTACATGCATTTCTAGCTCAGGGATTTAAACATTAAATAAGTGGTAAAATCTTTCAGGTAGGTATTTTAGGGACATTCACATCATTTGCGGGACCCATTAGATAGAATATTTGGATCAGCAGCACCTGAAACTCGTCCAATCAATTAAAATTGGGTGTGTTCATGCAGCGAGATGAGATCCTCCCTTTTCTAAGAGAAAATGGGTCGCACCGAATGATCGAAAAAGGAGCTACAAATCTAGATATATAAATTTCTTTTTACTGTAGATTTTTATTGTTGCACAAACACACCCAAGTAGCAAAATTTGAACAGACCTACCAATTCGCCTCGCCATATCCGACTCGCATTTGACCCATATAAGTTGACCCATATCTTATACGTGTCATTGACAGGTAAGTTGAGGTTTTAGGATAATTATGGTTGGTAATAGGGATCTCATTGATAGAGTTTAGGATAATTATGGAGAGGTTTTAGGATAATTATAGAGATTTTAGGATAATTATGGTTGATAATAGATTGAGAGATTTTTGGATAATTATGGAGAGGTTTTAGGATAATTATTGTTGAGCAAGGAAATCGGTTTTAGGATAATTATGGTTGGTAATAGATTGAGAGATTTTTGGATAATTATGGAGAGGTTTTAGGATAATTATGGTTGAGGAAGGAGATGTTTTAGGATAATTATGGTTGGTAATAGATTGAGAGATTTTAGGATAATTATGGAGAGGTTTTAGGATAATTATGGTTGAGCAATGAGAGGTTTTAGGATAATTATGGTTGGTAATAGATTGAGAGATTTTAGGATAATTATGGAGAGGTTTTAGGATAATTATGGTTGAGCAATTATGGCTGGCTGCTGCCACGTGTCCCTCTCCAAGACATGCCAGGTGTCCTCATCTACGAATTCTCATGAAGTTTATACATCCCTTTAGTAATATAGATAAATTTAGCACATCTGGTGTGTTGGCTTATTTAGGGATTTCATGGAGAGATTTGTCCCTCTCCAAGACATGCCAGGTGTCCTCATCTACGAATTCTCATGAAGTTTATACATCCCTTTAGTAATATAGATAAATTTAGCACATCTGGTGTGTTGGCTTATTTAGGGATTTCGTGGAGAGATTTTATGCTTTTGAGTGGAAGATGATTCTTCATGGAGAGATTTTAGGTCTTTTGAGCGTGTAATAGATATAGAGATTTTAGGGATAAGGGCAACTCCGGAAATGACATTGCAAAAGTCTTGAGGTTGCGCCACATGTCTTTATGTGAGGAAGAGTACATCCCCTTGATTGATATAAATTTAGCACATCTGGTGTGTTGGCTTATTTAGGGATTTCATGGAGAGATTTTAGGCTTTTGAGTGGAAGATGATTCTTCATGGAGAGATTTTAGGTCTTTTGAGTGTGTAATAGATATAGAGATTTTAGGGATAAGGGCAACTCGGAAATGACATTGTAAAAGGCTTGAAGTTGCGTCACGTGTCTTTATGTGAGGAAGAGTACATCCCTTTTTATTGATATAAATTTAGCACATCTGGTGTGTTGGCTTATTTAGGGATTTCATGGAGAGATTTTAGGCTTTTGAGTGGAAGATGATTCTTCATGGAGAGATTTTAGGTCTTTTGAGTGTGTAATAGATATAGAGATTTTAGGGATAAGGGCAACTCCGGAAATGACATTGCAAAAGGCTTGAGGTTGCGCCACGTGTCTTTATGTGAGGAAGAGTACATCCCTTTTGATTGATATAAATTTAGCACATCTGGTGTGTTGGCTTATTTAGGGATTTCATGGAGAGATTTTATGCTCTTGAGTGGAAGATGATTCTTCATGGAGAGATTTTAGGTCTTTTGAGTGTGTAATAGATATAGAGATTTTTGGGATAAGGGCAACTCCGGAAATGACATTGCAAAAGGCTTGAGGTTGCGCCACGTGTCTTTATGTGAGGAAGAGTACATCCCTTTAGTAATATAGATTGGTCGACTCACCTTTGGCCCAGCACACGTATCTTTATCTTATTTAGAGTTGTGTTTGTTTAAATGATTTATGTCTTTTAAGTAAGACTAGCAACAAACGCCCGTATTAAGCCCGGGCAAAAAATCAAAAAATCTTAAAATTTAAGAATTCTTTTGAAATATTGTTAAGATAAAATAAATATAATATAATTTTTTATTATTATCTTTGAATATTAAAAAAATCTCGATGTATGAAAGTAAATATAAAATAAAGTAAATTTACATAACACAATGACCCCTTGAATTTAAAGGCATTGACTATTACGACCATCTCATTTACGGGTATATTATTCCTTTGATGATTGAAAATATAAGAAAAGAAAACAAACCGGATGGATCTACATCTACTAAAAATAACCAAAAGAAAGCGATAAAAAAATTAACGTGTTTGATCCATCAGTGGGGGCTACCCTTGAAATGTTTTTAACGTGTGGGACCCACTGATGGCTCTGCATCCAAAGAAGAAAAAAAGTGAAGATAAGAAGAAAGAAAATGGAAATCGAATTATTTCATCCTCAATGGGTTACACACTACATCTGGATTTATGGTGATGTAACAATTGGCCCCACAGATAATTGATAGTATAAGAAAAAAAATTAACAGAGAGGGCGGCGAATAAGTGTAAGAAAAGAAAAAAAAACATAAAAGATGTACATTGTATGTGGATATAGATACGAGTCATCATAGTATGTTTCTAATAGTCCTAACTCATGTGCAGACAAATGACATCCTAACAATTATCAAAGAAATTAAGCTTGTGTATGATACCAAACCAGTCTGATTGCCCACTACGGATACATATTGACCTAGAAAACTAATATCTATGCATAATCCATGAGTGGGTCCCACTGTAAAAATAAGTTAAATATGTGGGGCCCACCAATTGATTTGCATCCATTAAGAAATCAGACAACGGGGCTTGCCTCCCTCCATCAGTGGGGCCCACTCTTGGAAAAAGAGGGTTAAGAGAAGGCCATTGAGATTTCATCCAATACTGGAGTCCAATCTTGAAATATATTTAATATGAACTGGTGCCCACTACTGAAACCGTCCATTTGGGGAAAAAGACTGAAAGGAGAGTAAATGAGCTATATTATTTCATGAGTAGATCCCACCTTACGATGCAGGACAGACTCCTAGTTTTCATTGGTCGACCCACCTTTGGGCCCAGCCCACGCATCTTTATCTTATTTAGAGTTGTGTATGTTTAAATGATTTATGTCTTTTAAGTAAGATGTTTTAATCGTTTGGATGGTCCAAATTAGTTCTAGGTTATTTCCTTTCCGCCTCTTGGCTTTAGCAATAAACCAAACTAAACCAAACCAAGCCTTTTCCCACTAGGTGGGGTCGGCTATATGGATTTGACGACGCCAATCAAATCTGTTTAGGGCCATGTCCTCCGTTAGATCCATGTAGGCAAGATCATGTTTAATAGTTTCTTTTCAACTTCTCTTGGGTCTCCCTCTCCCTCTCCTACTCTTGGCAAACTCTATGCTTTCACACCTTTTAACAGGTGCCTCTGTTGGACGCCTTCTAACATGGCCGAACCATTTCAGTCGATTTTCTCTCATTTTATCTCCAATCGGTGCTATTCCTACTATGCCCCTAATCTCCTCATTCCTAATCCTATCTCTCCTTGTGATCCCGCACATCCATCTTGGCATTCCCATCTCCGCAACTTCCATCTTCTTGACATGATTATGCTTTACTGCCCAACACTCTGATCCATATAACAACGCTGGCCGTACCGCCACCTTATAATACTTTCCTTTAACCTTGAGGGGGACTTTCCGATCACACAAGACCCCCGAAGCACTCCTCCATTTGGTCCACCCGGCTTGAATCCTATGACTTACATCAGTATCAATCCCTCCATCCTGTTGCACCATAGATCCAAGGTACCTAAAGTTTTCTTTCTCTACTATCTTTTGTGTGCCCAAACTTACTTCTATGTTACCAGGTGTCCTACTTTGACTAAACTTGCATTCCATATATTCCGGCTGAACTAATTTCCGATCACACAAGACCCCCGAAGCACTCCTCCATTTGGTCCACCCGGCTTGAATCCTATGACTTACATCAGTATCAATCCCTCCATCCTGTTGCACCATATATCCAAGGTACCTAAAGTTTTCTTTCTCTACTATCTTTTGTGTGCCCAAACTTACTTCTATGTTACCAGGTGTCCTACTTTGACTAAACTTGCATTCCATATATTCCGGCTGAACTAATTTATTCAGCCTCTTGGCTTTAGCAATGAACGATGGTTAATAAAAGAAATCAAGTTCTCTATGAGTTCTCTTGAGATTTCTTTGCCTCCTGGATTGGAGTTTGACATGAGACCAATTTTTAGATGAACTTCAACCTTAATCCCCAACCCACCCAAAACCTCCACCTCCTCCCGCCCCGCACCTGACCCCAATACACACGGAAAAAAGAAAACTTTTTCATCTCCTATCTTGCTCGGTCCACATCTCTCTTCTGATCTGCATTATTTGGTATCAACCCAGGGGGACCATGGGTCCATCTTTCCAAACCTCTACCTCCACCCACACCAATGATTGTCATACTTTTTGCTGGGTCCCAAAGGCCAGTAACTGCTCCATTCCAAGCTTAATGATATGTCCATTTCAGAAAATGCTTGAAGGATATTGAGTCTTCAACAAATTGCCTTATCATAGCTATTTTAATAAGAAATCTTAGTTCTTTTTACTAATATAAATTATGAATATTTGTTGCCAAATGCTAGGTATGAGAATCTCAGCCATGTGGACATAATTTTGTTCAAAATGTTCTTTGTAGGTGAATTGGCCGGAAGCTTGGGTGCTGATTTTACGCCCCAAGAAATAATTGTTTGCCCCGGAGAGGTACTAATTGAATTGGATTTAAGATTATCTTTGATACAAAATATAATGTTAGATTTACGTCAAGGTATTGAAAAAAGTGGAACTTAAAAAGTAGACTCTGAATATAGATGGAAAAAGGCTTTGATGATGACTACACGGTTGTCTTATCCACAAAGCATAATGAAAATCATGACTGTGAACGTTTATTTATTTGTTTCTCTTAGTTTAAAATAAGAAAAGCTGTACTCCTAATTGAGTTAAATCAATTTGTTGTCACTCACAATTATGTGAATTAACAAGTTAATATTAGGATGAGGACTACTTCGAATTTCCTTGTTATCAAATTTTTTCTCGTTTTATATTGCTCTTTTGTGTATGTTGTGGAAACGGAAAAGAAAACATCATATTGTCTTTCTGTTTGGTGCAGTGCAATGAATTTAAAAGGAAAGGGTTATTATTGATGTGCCATTCTACTTTTTAATCATTGATGGAGTTCTAGTTTCTAAATGTTTTGAAACAAGATTCAGCCCTCTATGGAAAAAGCCGATTAGGCACGCCGAGGATTCATGTTCCATGTATCCATAAATTCTATAAGAGGTAGTTCAGTTGGCCTAGTACCACGGTTTACATTCAGAGGTTGTAGGTGGCTTACCACTGGGTCCGGATAAATTAGTTCAGCCCAAAGGGTTGAAAATCCATCGATAGCACGAAAATATATATATATATACAAGTCCATTAAAATCTTATGGTCTCTTTTGGTCTTTTGTATTTTTTATTGAGTGCTGCTACCTACACACTATAAATACATTTCCACACACTGCATTAAAAAATTAAAAAAAATTAAAAAAAAATTCTAAACTACCCTTATCACTCACCTTCCCTCTCTCCCGCTAGCCACCGCCCCATCTCCCTCTCTTCCTCTCCCTGCTCCGTCAGCCCCCACCCACAGCCCCGTCACCCCCGCCAGCCGCCGCCCTTCCTTCTCTCTTTCTCTCCTGCTCCGGCACCATATGGGTCTCTTTGGTCTTTTGCATATTTTATTTTATCAATATTTCTTTTCAAAGATCAATTATAGAAGGTATGAGTCTGGGCAAGACTTTCACTAATATAATTATATCTTAACGAGCACAGTCACTTCTAGTGATAGGAAAGTCACACCCCAAAACCGAGTTTTTGTTTTTCCTTTACATGATCTTCAAATGTTTATGATTTTCTTCTATTGTTTATCTATGAAGGGACAGGTGCCAACCTTTTTGTCATCTTACACAATATTTATAGTTTGGGGCTTTTGGTGTCCCACTACAGCTCTAGGATGATTTTGTATCAGATTGGTACAGTTTTAATCGTGGCTTGCTTTTAACTTACTTCCTTTGGTTTTGCAAGGTTAATTTTGATTGTTTAACTGATTCTCTTCTGATGTCGTTAAGAATGTGGTGTCTATTATACTTCAGCTGCAATTTTTTTTTATGTTGTTCTTATTGTTCTTGTCCTTTTTGTTTTATCAAGAACGTCGTTTACAAGATCATATCACTTGCTCATGATAGGCGCCAAGCAATTTACGTTCTTTCTGGAACGGGTTCCATTACGAATATTAGTCTAAAGCGTGATTGGCGAATGTTCTTTCATCTCATCTTCATAATTAGTGGATTTAGTATGTGTGGTTGTCTCAATTTTAGATTTGATCCTTAAAAGCCTTTCGAAGGCTATTTTGTCTCGATATGAATTAAGCTGCTCCTAGAATTTATGTGCAATCCTAGCAAATTTAATATAGGGACAAACCGTATTTGTGAAAGAATCTCAAAATATGCCGCGCTGCGCACCAATGGATTTTTTTTTTTTTTTTTGCTGACGCAGGGTGTCCCAGCCCTTTGATCACATGATTTTAGTTACGATAAGGTAGCCTAAAAACAAGTCGAGTTGTGTGCAATATGTTATATTAATCCAATGGTGGGCCTTACTCCAATTTGGACGACTGATGTAGGTGCCAATACATGAGTATTTAGAATTTGTGATATCTTGGATTTAAGGCGGCCCCAAATTATTTTGGAACAAGACATCACAATAGGCACCATGCCCCTGCCTGATGATTGCCTTAATCGATCCTCTTCAATCCACTTTCATGTCTTGCAGCTTAAGAATTCTCAATAAAGTTTCGTTTAATCTTTGGGATGTTTACCATACAGGTGTCCTTTGATCACCCAAGTTATTGTGAGGGTGTTTGAGTTTTAAATTTTACCGGACAGGTATTATTACCGGTGCAAATTGCTGAAGTGCCCATTTTTCTATGTCACTATTACAGTTTTGGCATCATGATGCACGAGCAAGAACTTCATTTTCTTCATACCACACGCAAGGGTGGTTCGGCAATTTGCACAGGTAAGAATATTTGCCGATGGAATATGAAAACCTGACACTCCTAGAAAAATTTAGGTGTTGAAGGATCATTTTCCTTTCTCCTAACTATGTTGGAATTGGCTACAATGAATTCAAAGGGCACCTCTATGATAATTTTTTTTCAATCTAATGACCAATCTGCTAATGTAATTATGTTTAGGGTGAGTACAAGATACTTTCCCTATCTAGGGAATTATTTCCTATCTCGTTTGAAGGAACAGGCCATATCATGAAATTCTTCTTGGAAGCCACATTGGAAGCAGCTGATGGTACCGAGATAAAGGACGACTTTACTCTTCGGTGCTGGTAAGATTGCTCGAGAGGTGAATCAAATCCTCCAAAACCCAACTGAATTTCCACATTAAGCCCACCTTGTTTTACTATTAACTGTTTAGATTCAAATACCATTCTATAATGTGTCCCATAGCGTTATCATAAAAAAATATATAAAAAAAGTGTGTCCCATATGGACCATTTATATTTGTGCCCTGGACAGTTTTATTACATGCTCTTTTACATTTCAGTACCCTCCACAAGCTTTGATAATTTTTTTGAATATACTAAGATTTACCCAAGTATCATTGTTAATTGTCTGAGTTAGGTTGTAGTTGGCAGCTCTATCACAAGCCCTTCTGCATGAGCCACCATATCTATTTCTGCTGCTGCAAAAGACTAAAATTTCAGCCTTTCAATTTAAGAAAGAATGGGATCAGCCAACATTCGAGGGCTTTACAAAACCTTATAAGGTCATTTAATTATATTATTTTGAAGAGATCACTTATGAAATTAGTCCTTTTTTACTGGTAAAAACCCCTTTATTGTATGGCTAACTAGGAATTGATAATTGTGCCTTTTCTCCAGCCATTAGACTGTCGTATTGGGTCCTCCTGGGCCTTAACCATCTTAAGGAGATCGGAATCAGATGTGAGCTTTTTTTGTCTTTTAGTAAATAAAGGTGGTTGTTTTTTTACTTTTCATGAAAAAAGATGAGGAAATTTTGAATTAAAATGCTTTTGATGTAACCTCTTATCTAAAAAATGAAAGCTTTTAGTTGACTTAATTATTTGGTAAAGTGCCAAACGGGCAGGACTGGGTATGCAGTGGTGCATAAGTCCCACATGCTAGTCCTGATCCTGATTATATATGTGTGTATGACCTGACCTTAACTCTACATGATACCTTCTAAAACCCTTTGAAGCAACATTGGGTTGAAATTTCATGAGCCAAAACGGACAATATGACGTGGACAGCGGGCCCAATTCATTACAGATGAATTGAGAAGTAAACCAAATTAACCTACTCCATCGAATTTTATTAATGAGTCTCGAATTAGCAAACTCATAATGCGGATTTATCAAACTATGAATTCGGTAACTATAGTCTAAATGCTCATTGCTCAAGATCTTTGTGCTCTCATGCTTTAACGCTTAGATTAGCGTTTTCATATTATACATAAATAACCTATCCATTGGACAGAAAGGGGTGACACAGTCAGAACATCTGGATCCCACCACTTGACTTTCTCATATACATATGGGTCCCAAATGCCCATGCAATCTGCAAACCAATCAATATCAGCATGATTTATAGCATTTCAGGAATCTTTCAAAAAATTAATACCAATGGTGTACCCAATATAATTAATTTAAGCATTTGGTCGACTTGCTAAACCTTGGTTGTAGGGAAAAAGCAAATCAAAACAAACAGTTCTAGCTTTCTAGGTACTGTGGAAGAACCTGTTAGAGAGTACTAATATTAAGTATGGGGAATGTTCATATGCATCTTTCCCTCCCTATAGAGTGAGGGACACTCTCCTTTTTGCATATGAAAAAATGCATTTTGTACCTCACCCTATGTATGGAAAAGTACATGTTGTACCTAAAAATTTTCAAAAATGAAGTGTCTCTCACCCTATGGTGAGGGAAAGATGCATATGAATGTTCCCTATTAAGCATTCACATGGTAGGCGGGAAAAAAGACTCCATCAAAATTACCTCAAGACAACTTAGCATGTTCTTAGAATCTCAATCAAAGGGGTCATTAAAAATATTAGTGAATTGCCCTAATGTAAAAGTAACTTTAGTTATTATCAAACACTATAGTGAATTGCCCTAATATAAAAGTAACTTTAGTTATTATCAAACACTAGCTTAGTAAACACACCTATGTTGTTTGCTCTTAAGTTAGCTGCTACTTAACTTAGATCATTTAATTCCTTTAGGCTGTAATGATTTGACAAACATAGTGATAATTAAGGTAGCGTTTGGTCTGCTGTAATGAAGGTCGGAATGGAATGGTCATTCCAACGGAATGGTCATTACCGCATTTGGTTCGCAAAAAATTGGCGGAATGACCATTACCTCTGGAATCTCATTCCCTTATGTAGAGGAATGGCCATTCCATTGGGAATAGGAAGGAATGACCATCCCATTCCTTATTCCTTTATACTTTTCGTTGAGACCAAAATACCATTGTTTCACATCTACCTCTATTATAAGAGAGAAGAACTTGTGTGGGCCCCACTTATATAATAATAATATAATCTATACATCAACGTTATTATTATTATTATTATAAAAGAGAAGAACTTGTGTGGGCCCCACCTATAAATAATAATATAATCTATACATTATTATTATAATAATAAGATTATAAAAGAGAAGAACTTGTTGGGCCTCACCATATAATAATAATAATATAATCTATACATGATTATTATTATTATTATTATAAGATTAGAAAGGAGAAGAATTTGTGTGGGCCCCACCTATATAATAATAATAGAATCTATACATTATTATTATTATCCTAACGCCTTGAGAGCTGTGGAGGGCGATCTGTCAGTAGATATGGGCGGAGCCCTTGTCTTGTTGCACGTCTTGTAGCGTGCTTGAGTGTCCATGGGAGGATAGTTGTCAGTATCCGTTTTGGTTAGTCTTTAAGTACAACTGCCGAGATGCATGATCAAGATCAGGAGTGACCGAGGTCGGTACATGGAACCGAGGTCAGGAATGACCGAGGTCGGGAGCGACCTTGACTTGGTTGGAGACCTGGCAGGAGTGCTGCGGTGAAATACTTGGACCGAGGTGGGAGCACCTGACCGAGATGGACTTGGACCGAGCTGAGGTACGCGGCCGAGCTGGAAGATGCCGAGACCAAGACTCGCTGAGGGAGGAGGCGGCGCTGCCGGGGGGAAGGCCAAGTCCTGCTGAGCTGGCGATTTTTAGTGGTTCGGAAATATCCCCACACACAGTTATCAACCTTGGGAACCCTTATGTTGCACCTTGGGACTAGCTGGATCCTTTTTCAGGCCTTTGGACTCAAAGTAGTTAAAATGATGAAAAACTGTGTTTGTTCCATGTCGACTGCTGGAATAAAATCAAACCCATTCCCTCATCATGTAAATCAGAGAGGCTAAAAATAGTTCATAAAGAAGAAAATACATAGAGAAAAGGCAGGCAAACCATTAGAACTTGCATCCGATTCCAAATCCATAATGTACACTTATTGTTAGGTATTTTTGTATTGGCTAATTCATGTTGGACAAAACTTTAGGAGTCTTTGTGTTGTTTGTTTTATTTAAAAAAGAACTCCGAAGATAGTAGAAGGATGGACTCCAAGAAGAAAAGCCTGAATGGTTTAGAAGAAGAAAGCTGGAAGAAAAGAATTCTGAATTTCCGTACCTCATCCAGCAAGGAGTCCGCTCGAGCGACCGCGAGACAGAGCCTCATCCGCTCGAGCGGTTGAAGAGTTCGCTCGAGCGAACAGTGCGCAGAATTTTGGGAAAGTCTCATTTTTGCACGAAACTATTTCCTTTTGAGACTCTGTTTTTCCAGTCTGAGTCCTACTTGTGTTCTAAGTATTAGGCACGAAATTGGGACTATATATAGGGTATTGCTCTCAATCCTATGATATCACCACCACTCTCATTAATCTAAGTCAGAGAGATCATTAGAGAGAGTTTGTTCTCAGCCATTGAGAGATCGTTCTGAAGGCTGCTCTAGAAAGTTGCTGTTGCTTCTGCTTTTCGAAGGAGAAGATTGTTCATCTTGTGCTGGCAAGGTGTGAGGAGATCAAGTAAGGAAAACGGGGCACGTGGATTTCGTGTCAGTGGATTCTTTGTAAGAATAACTATAGTCCTGAGGTCGAGGTACAGACTGAGGTACAGGAGCTAGTGAGTACATCTTGTAACTGTTCGTGAACTCTTAATTTCTAGTTCGTGGTTTTTCTCCTTAGATAGGGTTTCCACGCTATATTTTGTGTCTGCCTTCTTGTGGTGATTGCTTGGTAGATTTAATAGCAAGTTCTTGATTGTCTGATTGATTTATTTCCGCTGTGCATTTAGAACTAGTAGTATTCCATTCTAGTAGCCCATATATTTGGACTTTCACTTATAACTTCCAACCCAACCACAACACCACCAGTCCACCCATTACAATGCCAGTGAAAACACACCTTATCAGAGCACCCCCTGAATCATCGACTCTAACTTAGCTTCCCACTCGTCATCCAAACGAATAGAAGATACCTCTCTGCCTACCAAAATCTTCTAACCCTATGTATCAGATATCATCTCTCCTTTTTTCTTCTCTCACTCACTCTCCCTATATACAAACAACAGAGGCAAAGTCAAAATATATTTCCTTGGCAATGCAAAACCAAGGTATATGATACAAATACAACAGATCCTTGATATTAAGAACAGGATCTAATTAACCCCAAATAGTATAGATTCCTTCTAACGAGACTACCCAGGGAGAAGATGCTCAAGTCCCAAGCTGGAGGCGCCTTCTGGTGAATCATGGAAGGTTCCTTTACTTTAAGGCTGCTCAGTCCAATTCTCTGCCGAACGGCCTCAATGGTGCTGGGATCAACTGGATGACCAGCCACATCGGTCACATAGAACACATTTACAGCAGTCTCACCTTTGGTTGAGACTTCTGCCCGAGCAACCGATAGCCCATTCTCACGGAACGTTCGGGTCACCTCAGCCAACAGGCCTCGTCTGTCCACGGTGCAGAGCTCCAGCTTAACACCCTGCACAACAAAAATACACATATTTACTTGCTCAAAACATCATTCATTATTTGACAAGGTGAAAGAAAGAAAACACTTGGAACTCAACACAACATTTCATCCACTATACAACCAAAATTATGGACCCATTTATGAGTGGCTTATAGTCCAGGACGACAATGGGGGCTCAATCACTGCATTCACATTCACAAAGACAGAACCAATACAGGACTGGAAAAAGGGTTCAATGGTCTGGGAAGTAAATGGGGTTCATAGCTGCAGACCCTATACCAAATATGTAATTACATTTATAGATAGATGTATGCCTTATGCCAAATATATAAATATATTTATAGGGGAGATGCTCTTATGAGAGATATCTCTCACCTTATTATGAGAGATAAGGTGGGGGTCTTCACATTTAAGTTGTTGGCATTGGATATGGATGTGAGGGCCCCACCTTATCTCTCATAATAAGGTGAGAGCATCTCACATAGGCTATGATGCATGGATACGATATGGATACGGCAAGGACACGCCATAGACACTGCAGGGATACGGATTTTACACATAAAAAGTGAAGTATCGAATACGATACGACACGATACGTTGCCCATTTTGAAATATCCGTGCATCATAGATCATAAGAGCATCTCCTATATTTATAGATAGATAAAATGAATATTTTTTGATAAATAGGTCATTAAACACACATTTAATATATACTTGATTATACATACCATAATTAGCTCATAAAGATCAATAATTGTTTTACATATTAAAATGTGTGGTACCTATCTTTTGCATATACCCATTTGGGACATGGTCCAGTTACAATTTTTTTTTTCACCATGGACTCAACCCAACACTACAACAAGTTGCACGTTTAGCGAAGTTTTTATAAATTCGTGGGTAAAAGTTAGACTTTTACCGACGTTTTCTAATTTCGTCGGTAAAATACCACATTTTTAAAAATGTCGTCGCCAAAAGTTCATCTTCTTGCATTGCTAGTACGACCCATTTCCATCCCTACTTCTATTCTAACCTAAAACTTGATGATGATAGGATGGTGCCAACAATCAGAAACAATTGATAGCCTCTAACCAATACACCATGTGGGCATTTGGCTACAACCCAAATGGGCCCATTAAGAGCATAGCAATTTACAATTCAAGAAATCAGGGTGAAAACACAAGAACAATACCTGAGATGCTCTCCTATCAATGGCAGCTTGTAAGCACTGAATCAAACGCTGCCTTTCAGCCACCAACCTAATGGGGCTTCCATCAATGTGCCTGATGTAAAATTCCTACATTTCATTCCAAAACAATCCCACATGAATAAACAAGCTAAAAAAACAACAGCAGAGAACCTTTAAAACAAAACAAGAGTAATGAAGAGAAGCAAAAACCTGAGAAGCTTGAGCTCCTTCAGTGTCAATGGTGGCATGAAAGATTACATACTGCATATCAGTGAGCGTGCAGACAACATCAAACAACAGCTTCGGCCGATCCGGACACCTCACATTCACCACAGAATAACCCTTCTCCGACCAGTCCTGAACAGAAACATTAGCTTCTGTAGCTGCTACAGAACCTAATTTCTCCTCATAATCTCTATCCGCTAACATCATCTGGTGGAGCCTCCGCTCCGTGTGAGTGACCGCCATTGAGACAGCAGTCCTCACTCTGCAGCTATCGCTATCGCTATCGCCCTTCAAAACATTCCTCAAACGCCTCTCGATTCGATCGATCTTATGCAAATCTTTGATCTCAGAGCCCGAATTCTCATCCTTGACGTGGACCAACGACGCAATCCGACCGTTGTGCGTCCAGATCGTCGCTTCCACCACTGCACATTGCAGATCAGCCAACACCGCGGACACCTCAGATAGAAGCCCCTGTCGATCAGTTCCTGTTAGTTCTAGAGCTGTTAGGCCCTTGACTTCCTCGGATCTTTGATCATTACTGGTTTCCAGAGACTGAAATCAAAACAAAACAAACAGATCAGAAGGTGAGGAAAATCAATGAAACTAAGAGAATTGAAGTGGAGAGAAAAAAAAAGGAGACTTTTTACCTGTTCGATGTAGCTAATGACGCTTTCGTCCTTGAGCTTGTTGCCGTTTTGATCAGTGACATGGAAAACTAAAGAAAAAGAGGAGAAATTAATGATTTCAGATTGCGCAAGATAAGAGATGACTGCAAGGAAGGTGCAGATGATTACCGTCCATGAACCATTGTCCATCAGAGGAGATGTAGGCCTTCTTGATGCAGAGATTCAAGTCGGTGAGGACCTGCACGGCCTCAAGAAGGATTCCATGTTTTCTAGCGCTGTCGACCTAGAAAATGAGAAAAATGTAAGACGAGAAAGAGAGAAAAACTACTTTTCTGCAAATCTAGAGTTCCTGAGAGGCCATTTACCTTGACGAGAGTGGCAGTAGCACAAACAGTATTATCAATGACGACTCTGCAAAACAGTAAAAAAAAAAAAAAACAGGGAAAGATAGACCGTGAGAAATCAGAAGAGGCTCTTTCAGACCATCAGAAATCAAGAAAACAGAGTCCCAGATGGAAACGGGAGAAAAGTTTAAGAAAACCGACCTCGGAGTATTCATCCGGATGACGAGCTTCTCATACTCGTTCAGAGTTGCCGCCCACTCCATCTTCCCTCTTTTTTCTAGAGAAAAAAGGAACACCCTCAAAGCCCTAAACCCCAAATCTTAAATCTTACCTTCTTTCTTGTTGTTCTTCCTTTTAAATATTTGAATGGAAGGAAAGCCCGTAAATATCTCAGAAGAAATGAATGCGAGTGGATCTTGGATGGCCTGTTTTGCATTGTATCGATGCTGTCGCCAAATGAAACGGTCGCAGATACAGAGAATGCAGTCGAGCGATCCAAGTCAAAGGCTCTCAAGATTCGACCGACCTCTTTTCCCTTCTCCTTTCTTTGTTTCTGTTGCTCTGCTGAGATCTAGCGCCGCGAAGATCGGTGTTTCAGTTTATATGGTCAAAGAAAAGGTCTGGATGCGGCATTTAAGCTGTGGGATCGTGCAACGTGTTGTCCAGGTGCTTGCCATTCCTGTCTAATCTGGATTTACACGGCTGGCTTTTGAGCACTTGATGCTTGCTCCATGATTTTGTTTGAATAAATGGGAGTGGTTATATGTGTGTGGGTTCTTAGTTAGGGATTTCAGTTGCGTGTGTTAATGAATTCAGATTACCTTAATTCATACACGATTCGTTAACTTAACAGGTTAAATCAAATCCAAACACGATCCATTAATTTAACGGGTTACACTATCCAATTCGTTAACTCATTAAGTAATTAAGTCATTTCGAAGATTAAAAAAAAAAATCCATACAAAAATATATAAGCCACACGAAACTCTAAGTGAGGATCTCGAGTGGATCCCACCTAAAATCCTACTATAAAATAATAAATTTCAATTTCTTCTTTGTGAATATAAATTAGTTTTAGCTATATTTAGAGATTGAAAAAATTTTGACGGGTTAAGCGGGTTGTTAACGGGTTAATGGTTGAATTCATAAACGATTCGTTAACTTAACGTGTTAATAGGTTTGACCCGTTAATGATATTAACCCATTAAGAGTCCACCGAACCCGTTAATATTGTGTGGATTCGTATCATGTTAACGGGTCGTGTGGCATTTTGACAACCTTAGTCTAGAAGATTTTTTCTTTTTTTAAGAGAGAGAGAGATATATTTTCTTTTTTCTATGTTTGGAATGTAAAATCAAATGGGCTTTGGTCTTAGCTGAATTAGCCATTAATTTGTGAAGGGCTAATGTGAGGTGCAAATCTCTGGTGAGAGACATTTATGGAGGATTTTTTTTTCCCCTATCATGTGAGACCTCTGTGATTTATGAGTGCTAACAAATGACCTTAAGAAATATAGGCTACGAAGATAAACGATGTGGCCACTTGAAGAAGTTCTTTTTTATTTTTT
Source organism: Litsea cubeba (assembly GCA_012931725.1). Classification (NCBI taxonomy): domain Eukaryota; kingdom Viridiplantae; phylum Streptophyta; class Magnoliopsida; order Laurales; family Lauraceae; genus Litsea; species Litsea cubeba. Next base: position 71,347 of record WHSA01000342.1, read on the forward strand.
TCATTTTCCCTATTATATGAGGGGTCTATCGGTAAACTATCCTAATCCTAAATTAGCCTAATCTATCATCAAGAGCCAATGAGTCATCCATTCACACTCTGCCATAGGATATCTCCTGTTGTCCTCTGCCACAGGCCACTTCTGGATGTGCTCAATCCTTGCATCTTTCTTCTCTCATGGAAATTGAATGGCAAAATATGATTTATTCAACAAAACAACAGCTCCTGCTCGATTACTCGCTATTGAATCCACTTGACAACAAGAAAATTTTCGTATTGCGAACAAAGTTAATATACACTAGAAAAATATGTCCACAAGGTCTTTGGCCTAGCTAACAAGAACTTCTTTTAAGGAACCTGTGTGGAGCTCGTTTGTTAAAATTATCTAAACAGCTCAAATCAGATGCAACTCTCTTGTATTCACACGGTTAAGATTCAATTCAGTAGGAGCTGTTTATCACATTGATCATTTATAAAAACAATTAATTATATTTATTAAAATAATAAATAAATAAAAGAGAATTCAAACTCTATGCAACACTCCACCCTTCCGTGTCACAAAGGAAACTCGGACACCATGTAAACGATAACCATGTTTAAGGGGTTTGCTTCATACGTTTAAATCGAAAGTCCCACGTATCAAACATCACTTGTTGGGACATTGTCACAAATATCAATATTATTTTGAAGGGTAATATTCCTATGCATCCAATGTGCACAGTTTATCATGCACACATGTTGTTAGGGCACATCTAGGGCCCCCACAGATCATGGAGCATGAGAGGAATTGAAAGATTCACTTATGATGGACTCGGATATAAAAATGGGATCAAGTTCATGTCTTTAACCCCTTTGATCCATAACCGACAAGTTTAACGATTTTAGATTTAAAAAAAGCGACTCCTAATTATGATTTAAAATTTCGGTTTCGGTCGCAGTATCGGCCGGACCGAAAAACCGATATGATATTGGTATCGGTCGCGGATATCGGCTCATCGCGGTGTGAATTTTTTTTTAATCCAGAAAAATTCGTAAAAATATCCAAAAAATTCATAATATTTAAAAATGTTGGAAAATAATATTTTTTTTCCATTAGTAACAATAATAAACCAAAATCTCGGTCATCTTAAGTTATGCGTCATGTCTGTGTCGCAGTTCGCTATTTTCTCCAGTATTTCATATAATGCAACCATTATTGATACTCATGATCAATTTGTTAGTGTAAAATATAAGAAAATAAAGATAACATATCAATCATCATTTAATACTAACTCAATCATCAAATAAGTTGTGAAATTCATGACCATGAAAGTAACATATTAAAATATGAAATATGATAGTGAGATAGATAAATCATAAAGCACTTGGGTATCAAAAGGTTCATGGTTTACCTGAAATTAGAGGGGACTAAAGAGTAGAGAGAGAGATGGATGAGTATGAGTGTATGACAGATTGTAGATGAAGATGGGAAAAAGTTAGAAAAAATAGGGTTTGAAAGCTTTTTAAATGATCTCGGCTGATACTTTGAAAATATCGGCTGAGATATCGGAAAAAACGATATGCAGTTCATCTCGACTGGTATTGGCTGAGATATTGGGATATTTAACCTCGAGATACCGATACCGATATCTTGGGGTCATATCGGTCTGGTATCGACAGATTTCTTCAACCATGCTCCTAATCCAAGAGTCTAGTCCGTTTAATGGGTGCAAACCTCAAGGATTGATACCTATTAAGGCGGTTGTCATGTGTGCGAACAATTTGAATTGTTCATAAGGTGAACCTCTTGGAAGTTTACACCATAATACGGCGAGAGGAGTTGTCACTTGAACATTTGCCTATTTTAAATATACTATGATACTAACAGTATCATGATATTTATCTTACATAGAATTTTATTATAATTCTTTCACATAAAATATTTTCAGGAAAACATAATAGTATTAAAAGATGAAATATCTACAAATAAAATAAAATCTTCATTATTTTAATTACATCAAATTTTTCTTACTTTTCATGGAATTTCCCTGATAATATTTCAACAAAGCATGCAAACGATAATTTTTTTCATAATGATATTTGTGAGAATGGTTGAGACATGGTGTAGCCTTTTCAAGTTGAGAAGTGGCAGGCAGTGGGCCAAGGTCAAATGTTGATGTTGGGGACGTGTAGTTGGATGTAGTGATGGTGATGGTTTAATTGCACGGCGTAGATCAGCCGGGTCGAAGCAATTTGTCCCACAAACATTCACCTGCTCTGTCGCATTGTCTGTCCTTTCTATTGTCAATGTGATTGGCTCCATCTGTGTGTTGTATATGGATGGGCCACACCTGCTTGTAACTAGGCCGTTCCAAATCATTGTTATCACTGTTTTCGCCTCTCTGTCGTTTCCACTTTGTCGAGACACATGCACCAACTTCAACTTACATGATTCTTTTACCAAAAAACAAAACTTACATGATTAACTTCACTGCGACACAGCCACTTTGTCTCGTCCCCTGTTTCGGCCTGTCTATTGGAAACTCTGGAATTGGATCACTTTTTAGAAAATGGTGAGCTGTAGAAGTGAAACTCTATACTTGGGTTCACTTATTTAAAATTTGAGCGACTCAAAATAAAATCTCTTCATTAATTAAGTTTTACATCAATAAGAGTTAGTTTTACAATAAGGCTAAGATTATCCTCTTTATGAAAGGAAAAAATATGAATAAGATTGTGTTAATCATATTAATAATCTTACACCAGAAGGGAGCTTATTTTGAGAGGAACATATATTCAATAAATGTCCCCCATTGTGGAGTTTCACTACTTCAACTCAAATAAATCAAAGCTAGGGAGGACTCTTACACCCCGACCCTAATCAATCATGTTTAGTACTAATTAATTGTGTTTTAGCATAATTAATTATGCTTGATTACCAAATATGATAATTAGTGTTAATTAATCTTTTTGAGTTAAGTTAGTTGAGTCTTGGGCCTTGAATAGGTGAGTTAGAATCGGTTTAACCCGATTGAGTAGAACTAAGGGCTTTTTCGTAATTATTGATTTTCGTATTTTACATCATTTGTACGTCATTTTGCCACCAACGCGTGTATCTCGTCGAGCACGCCAACTTTTGTATTAGACTTTACCTCATTTGACCAACCCTTGAGCGAGTGGGCCACTATTTGACTCAATTTAGAAATGCTAGGACTTGGTGGGCTTATTTGCAAAAAGAGTCATCCTTATCCTTTATATACAAGATTCCTTTTCATTCATTTTTCTTTCTCTTCTCTCTACTATTCTTCTCTCTACTCTCCTCTTAATCTCTCTTATCCAATCACTACAAGAGTGAGTGCATGTGCCTTGGGAGCTTGGATTGAACTCACCTTCACCTTCTTCATCTTCCTCTTCCTCTTAACCTTGTTAACAAGAAACCACCCTCTACATCATCAAATTCGGATTCCTCACTATAGGTAAGGGTCAAACTCCATTTGAGTTGTATTCTTGAGTTACTATGGGTTATAAAGGGGTCATGAGACTCTTGATTTACTAATGCATGCATATTCATTCATTTTCATGTATTTATTTGATTAGGGTTAGAGATTTTGGGGTTTTTGGTCTCTTAATCTAATCGGAGTGAAGAAGGCTTGGAAGCTTAGTATTTAAGGCAAGTATAAGCTTAAAATGGGATTTACATATTTTATAACTTCAATTGATTTCATAATATTCTAGTCTTAATGATTCTAGCTTTTCTTAACAAATAAATGTTGAGATTATTTGTGGATTGATTAAATGGAGAAGGATGGGATGGGGGGGGGGGGGGGGGGGGGGGGGTGGGTTTATTATGTTGTATATGGCAGCAAGGAGTTATTATGTTGTGTATGGCAGCAAGGAGGCTCCATCATGCAGGTTTTATAGTAAAGGGAGAATAGTGAGAATTCCGAAAACGGGAATTCTGGAGCGTTCGCCCGAGCGAACCTAGGACCTGAACCCAAGTTCGAGCGACCAAGGGTGGTCGCCCAAGCGAAAAGCTCTCTGGATGGGGTCCGCTCGAGTGAACCTGAAGCTATCTATTGGGCTTCTTTTGATCCAATTCTTTAAGTGAATTATCACTCTTAGCCTATGTTTAACTACCCTAATTATCCTCAATGGGTAACTAAGGTGCATACCTCATTCCATAGGAGAATTAGGTTTCTTTAGAGCATATGTCTTTAGAAACGAACCTTAACCTTCTTTTATGAGTCCAAGTGAACTTATTAGTCTAATTATCATGCCATGAAGATTAATTTAAAGGCTCAACGTGTTTTTATAATGAGTGACGCCAAATGAGTAGTAATACGTTGATTCACTTAATCTATCTTGTATTGGATGGTAATAGGCCATGTGAATAATTAAATTAGTCAATAAATGTCATGAAATTCTTTAAATAATTCGTATTGTATACTGAGTTGAAGATTTTACTAATATAAATACTTATTGATAAAATAGTCGTATTGTTACAATATTTGATTCAATTATCCACTCTTTCAATTCATTATTCAATTGTTGTACAATTATTCGAGATTTGATGAAGGATTTAATTGAGTAAGTATTCAAGCATTGAGTTACTATTCGATTTGATTTGTGAACAAATTATTATTTGATTTGATTGAGTCGGCTCTACTTAGCTTCGACCTTGTAATACCCGACGGGGTTAAACTTGGTTCGTATTTTTTGAGACTACTGCAGTATGTCGTCTGGAGCACCGGAACTCTAGAACCGGGTAGCCAGCTAGCCTTTGGCTGGGCCGCTAGTGACATCCCAACTAGATTTGCTCTCGTTGAAATGATGAGCTTGATATAGACACCAATTTGTGTAAATATGATTCATTTGATTTCAAAACGTATGACTTAGTTCATTCTAATACAATTGTCTAGTCTCCTTTACATTGATATTTTATTTATCATTGTCATTTAATTCACTTTGAAACACTATGTATATCGTGTTTATGGTCTGTACTTGCTATTTTGTTGTATTGAGATACTATACTTAGTGTCACAGGCGCAGATGCAACTCCCGGCCTTGCAGAGGCCCAAGAGGGAGCGGAAAGCGGAGGTTACCCAAGAGGTACCTTCAGGATTAGAGGAGTGGTCAGGTGTAGGGCCCATGTAGAGACTCCTCGACTCGGAGAGCGCCATATATTTTGAGAGCTTATAGTTAGAAATGTGACCGACTTCTTTTTGTGTGGGTCACATTAGTTTTTATTCATTTTGTTACACTTATGGTAATGTTACATAGGATATTCTGTAGAACTCTCTTTTGTATAATCATTGTATATAAATGTATAATTTTTTTGTATCAAACTTGAATATTGTAAATGGACTAGATGGGGAAATGATATTCATTTTGTGATTGAAATTCTCAGCTTCCGTTATATTAACTATTAATGATATATTTTAGTGAGCTGGACTCACGAGTGGAATAGTGTTTTCTCCTTCGTGTGTTTGTATTTGAATCGTAACAGGTACAATCATACGGGAGTACGTGTGTCTCACCTCGGGGATTACCCTATGCCAGGGTGATTCGGGACCGGGATGTGACAAGGACCCAGACTCTATTACACATTTTCAAAATAGCATGCGCTGTAAGTTTGTGAGGCACTCCTAATAAGGTAATTAAGGGGGCATTGGGATATATCTATATAAAAAAAAAGATATGAATGCAATGCATGGATTTGTTTGATGATAGGAATTTGAATTAATTATGATCTGTGTAGGGACGTTAACTCATCCAGCGTCCGCGTGGCGGTGCCCGGATGGTTGTATGTCCCCCACAGGGGATAGGCGGAGCCCAGGGCCCCGCGCCTATTGTATACACTCGGGCTGTAACCTCTTGGCTGTAACCCTTGTGCGTTTGTCCCACATCGAGTGTGAGGGCCTCCCACCCTTGGTATATTAGCCTGAGCGTAACCTAAGGGTGTACCACTACACTCACCAGGTGAGGTATAGTGGTACACCCTTAGGTTACGCTCAGGCTAATATACCAAGGGTGGGAGGCCCTCACACTCGATGTGGGACAAACGCACAAGGGTTACAGCCAAGAGGTTACAGCCCGAGTGTATACAATAGGCGCGGGGCCCTGGGCTCCGCCTATCCCCTGTGGGGGACATACAACCATCCGGGCACCGCCACGCGGACGCTGGATGAGTTAACGTCCCTACAATCTAGAAATGTCAAATGCTTAAAAAATATTCAAAAAAAAAATCTTAGAAGGTGTTTCGCTATAGAGATTCTTAAATGGAACTTTAATCATTGAAAGATTTTGTCAGTAGTTCCTCATTTGAGAGGAGAGTATTTGTAGTTTTTCATTATTTCAAGCATTTCAAATACTTTGAATGCTTGAATTCCAAATGTTATCAAGGGTACCAGCAAGGAAAGAAGATGCTATCAAGGGTAGGATCATTTGGAGATTTCTGACCACCAAAGCATTTTTGGTATTCTTCGCATGATTCTTGATGAGCTCAATGGCAGAAATGACATATATTTGTAGGCAAAAAGGACAGGGTTTTACAAGCAAATGGAGTTTTAGGGCATATTTATTTGCGTGAATTCTATTCTTTGTTAGGAGAAAATTTATGATTCATCAAAAGCCGCCCCCAACTAGCAGGCCTCCAATTCATGTATAAATCAGAATCAGTACAAGATTTAAAAAAAAAAAATGAAAGATCAAAAGTGACAATTTAAAAAATTAATATTAAAAAAACTTATTTTTTGAGTTGGGAATTCCAAATGTTTGCAGAGCAATACTTGAATTGTTGCTAGAAATTCTCAAGGTCTAAATTCCTATGAGAAACTCCTCTAAACAGACATGTCCTTCAGTAATTATTTTTTGAGTCCAACTGGATCAATTTTTACTGAGTTTGACTAATTTTTAACTCATACCTCAATTTTCATTGCACAAACAACCGAGGTACCAGCTCCTGAAGTATCTAACTTTCCCTGTCAGGTTTTAAATAAATATCCTCCGCGTGAAAATAACTCATCCTGTACCACATTTTACCGAGTTTTAACTGCTGAGACTTCAAGTATCGTTGAGCCCACCATGTTTCACCACATGAGAGTCTTATGAGCCATGCAATTCCTCCTACATCCAATGGTTGAAACCTACAGTGGCATGCATGAGGGTTTGTGTGTGAGGGGTACCTGCTCAAGGTATTTATCAAAATTTGATTTTAAAGGTTTTTTTCACAAATTGATCTAACACAAGATATTGGACATGTACATCCAATATAATTTGGGTTTTTTTTTTTTTTTTTGTCTGTATGCTCACCATAAGCCATGTATATCTCTAATTGGGAAATATTTTGCTACACGTTCTCCGTACTGGCTGTATGCCGGATGAGATGAAAAAGGATTTCATTTTTGCGATATCGCACAAAAATTCATGAGATGTTGCATAAAGTGGTTTTTTTATAAAGTCATCAGATGCCTTCTTATTTATATTTTCATCACATTTTGCAGTTTTCTTTCTCCATTTTTCATCGTCTCTTTCCATCTTGCTCCTGTTGGAAATAGGGTGGGCCTCTAGGATAGGTTTCAAAAACTTTTGACCCACTTGATGCAGGGATCAACTATCCAGAAGGAAACACTTTCACTAATCAAATAGGGATCTCCAAGACCTCTTGATCTTCCACGCTATCACCCGTATCAGATTCTCCTTTTTCTCAAGAAGATGGTGGGATCTCCAAGAGAAAACTACTAGGAACTCTAGGGAGGAACTAGAAAAAGAACTAGAAAAGGGAGAGAGAGGAAAAACTCTTGCTCTAGGAGCCTTGGGCGTGAATCCCAATGCAAGAATAGATGCTTGGACGTCCAGCCCTCTTCTCCTCTATTTATAGCTTTTGCAAGTTGCATCCTCTTTACTAATTACAATAGAAGTCTTACTTCCATTAATTAGTAACTTACTATATCATAATTAGAAGTCTAATTCCTTTCCAATTAAAATAGAAGTCTCACTTCTAACCCCAACTAGAATGAACTAGAATTAGATACTTATTGGGCTAGACTCGCGACCCCACATCTCATCCTTTTACAGTTCAACTAAATGAACTAGAATTAGATACTTTCTAATAATTGGGCTAGACTCGCGACCTCACATCTCATCCTTTTACAGTCCAACTAGAATCAACTAGAATTAGATACTTTCTAATAACTCCACTATTGAACTCCAGTCTTAAGAATATTACATAGAAGACCCTAAATTTCCACATTACCACAAGTAGACTTCCACATTACCACAATAGACCCCTCTATCAATATACTTTTAAATTTCCACATTACCACAAGTAGACTTCCACATTACCACAATAAACCCCTCTATCAATATACTTTTGGTGAAATCGAACTCACGACCTTTAGGATGTGAAAGATAAATATAACCACTAGACCAACTAACTTTTGCATACTAATATTTATTCAAACAACATTAAAACTAGTTAGATGAGGATGAGAACCTAACCACTTTAGATGATGATGAGAAGCTAACAACTTTTTTTATCCAACTTCTCACTATTTCATTCAAACAACCTGAAATATAAAAAAATCATACCATGTCCTTTTTTTTACTCATTTTTCAGCCAAATTGAAATGCCATGGTTAAGGATATCTCAATTGAGATGGCAAATTCAATTTCTATTTTTTGTCTTAATTATCATACTTTAAACGAGAACTTAGCGCGGTTAAATATTTCTACCTTTATCAACAATCATTTCAAGTCTTCCAAATGACCCACCATGAAACCACAACCTTGGACTTCATTTTATTTAGATTTGCATCAATTTCTTTATTTTTTAGTTATGGGTTTTCAGTCTTAGTCAATAATTATCATTATCTTTATCATGGTTACATATTTTTTACTTCTTTTTCCTAGTGTTCATATCAATGTAAATATATGGCTTCATGTGATGTGATTGAGAGCGGAGTTATAGGTACATGTAACGAGATTATATTGAACATAAATGACTGAATTATGAACATATTCATGTGTTTAATTGTGAGCTTTCCAACCTATAAAGAATCAGCTTCTCAAATGCTCAGGGGTTCTTGAACATAGATGAATCCAGGTAGGGAATTTCATTTGAGATTCTCAAATATCTCTGAAGACAACAAAATTAGTGAAGGCAAGGGGAAAAATTTAGTGAAGGTAAGTATCACACCAAAACATTCCCCTTATTACTTCTCCCCAAAAACACATTGCCCCTCATTATTGGTGTGACAAATTTACACTAAAGTCCTACCTTACCAAGTTATGTAAGTGTTTTTTTATTAGAAAATGCTTAGGGTTGTTGGTTGGCTGAATTAGATTTTTATAAATTAAAAAAATATAAAAAAATAATTTTTTTTGGCGGGCCAGGCGGGCCGTGCCTAGCGGGTCGTGCCAGGCGGGCCTAACGGGCCGCAGGGGCTGGCCCGCTAGCCTGGCGAGCCGTGCCAAACGGGCCAGCGGGCCTGCACAGCTCGGCCCAGCACGGCCCGCGTCATGGGCCGTGCCCAGTGGGCCGTGCCGTTGACCAGGCCGTGCCGTGCCATGGCCCGTTGACTGGTGGGTCGGGCCATGCCGGGCCGGGTCAGCACGGCCCACTTGACATCTCTACACGTACCCAAATCACCGAGGTGTTGACCTACAGTTGGCCTCACTCATTGGTGACTCAAAGCAAATGAATAGATAGAAACTTGAGTTCATTAATGTCTCAGGATTGAGAGCCTATTGCTAGGGAATTAGAGAGCAGACCTTAAAATAAAGACAGTGTTTATAAGGTGTTTCTCATGGTCCTTCAATACATCCATTGTACCAGCACTATGATCCAGAATCTTCCATTCTGATGATCGAGACAAGTCACACTATCTCGTAGTGATCAAAGTGCTGCAACTTTGTCAGTATGAGATGTCCAGTCTCATCACTGGTTGTGAATATATTTTAAGTATAAGATTTGTCACACATGTCTCCCGTATGTGGATCTCATCCATACACATGTGTTACATCTAATATACTTGTGGATTCCGGTTCATCTCATGAACCATCATGTCATTCGTATTGATTATGTGCATGTATATAAGAAATCACCATTCATCTCATGAAAGGAAAGCATGAATATACTGATAAATAAAGAAATTAATCAATTTATTATATTATCTACTGGATTGAGTCCATAAAACTAACAGCTCCTCCATTAAAGTATGTTTTTTTTTCTTTTTTCTTTTTTTTGTTTGTCTTAGCTAAGGTGGTTGGGATACAATGCAGCCCATAGATTTGGGAAGAGGACCCTACGCATGTGGGAAGTAGCCCGCAAATGTTGGAAGAGTGACACCCAACGATTGATCCCTCGGCAGTTAGGTGACAATTGTGGTTACCAACTAACCGAGCAACCCCCGCGTTATCACTGATTTTTTATTTAGAAGTGCGTTTTATGGTATATTTTTCTTTTTCCAAATATAGAAAATTAGTACCCAATAGATTAAATAATGTAAGAATATATATGTATATAATTGATTAGGATAATGCATTGTTGTTTGGTTATTAATGTTATAGAAATATATAGCTTTATGTTGTTCTAAATGTCAATGCTTAGATTTTGAACTTTTAATTTTGCATGTACATATGGAGTAGGCTTTTCTTATAGAGTTCTCACCATTCATTTTTCTTAATTTCAACGGACCACAAAATCATGATCTGAAGCATTCATCTTATTTTGTAAAGAGACTGGCAAGAGCGAGGGGGAGCAAAAATGATGGTGAAGAGGAGTTACAAACGGTGAAAATGAAAAAAAGACGGTGCTGGAGGGGACAAAAAAGGGTTTCTATTTTGCGATATTACATAAATTAAAACTTCTTGCGAAACCACATAAAGTAAACTTTTGCGATTTCGCATAAATTAAATAATTTTATGAAATCACAATTTTTTCACCATTTTTCAAATACGACTAATACGGAGAACGCGTTGAAAAATATGTGGACTTTAGTCACTAGATGAGGTTATCCAAATCTAACGATGACCGTACAGAAAAGGCCCCATATAATTCTGTACATATCAAATGTTAGACTAGGTTGATAGTTATTGGTAAAGTCATTAAAAACTAAAAGTGAAAAAACGAATATTAATCTACGCTAATGCAGAATCCACATCTGCCCACTTTGTGAGCTCTCTTTCCAATGGTATGTGCTTCCTCTTTCCACTTGTATGAGTCCTCATGGGTCCCAGCCCCTAGCCTAGGAAACAAAAAAAAAATATTTATTACCTACGACTAGTGGTGACAGGTGAGAGTAGAAATGAAAATCTGAGAGGGCCGCCCATGCCTGGCACCGCCCAACACGGAAAAAACCATTCTTGGGCCATGCCTGGAGCGTTAACTTGGTCAACGGGTCGGCATGGCACAGTCCGGTTTCCCCACCTGGGTCGTGTTGGCCAGGGAGCCTAGGCCCAAGCATGGCACGTCCCATTTATATAAAAATTTTAACTTTTTATATAAATAAAATATAAAAGTTAAAATAATTAAAGATTTCTTATTCATTTATAAATTAGCTCAATGTTTGTGCATTTATTTTAATAGTCTCAACTTTATTTCAAGTTAAGAACCCCTAAAAAATCTACAAAATCTCTTTCAATTTATATTAAAAAAATTAGAAGAGGCATGTGGGCTGGTCCATAGGCAGCACTACCCAGCCCAACATGGCACGGATAAATCTATGCCTTGGACCATGCTGGGTTGAGCCCCAGCTGCCTGGGCCCGCACGGCTGGGCCCTCCCTCATGCCTAAGTGAGAGTGACAAACTTGGTCATAATAAAATAGGAATAAAAATACCAAAGGAGCTGCACCACATCCAGATGTAGATTGCAAGATCCACAGATGTACCCAGATTTAAATTAGAGGCCTGAATCTTGAATTGGACCGGACTTGAACCTGGGCTTAAATTGAGGCCCAAATACTTCTATGCTATACTTTAGGGATGTCAGTCGTGTCATATTAACGAATTCGTGTTAAAATCACCTCAATACATACATGACCCATTGACTTAACGGGTAAAATAATCCAACCCGAACACGACCCGTTAATTTAATAGGTTACACAACCCAACCCGTTAAGTAATTAAGTCATTTTAAAAATTAAAAGAAAATCCATACAAAATATATATATATATATATATAAGCCACATGAAACTGTAAGTGAGGATCTCAAGTGGATCCCACCTAAAATCCCACTATAAAATAATAAATTCAACTTCTTCTTATGATTATAAATTAATTCTAGCTACACTTAAAAAATTTTAACGGGTTAAGCGGGTTGTTAACGGGTTACTGGTTTAATTCATACACAACCCGTTAACATAACGTGTTAACGGGTCAAACCCGTTAACGACCCGAACCCATTAAGAGCCCACCCAAACCCGTTAATATCATGTGGGTTCGTGTCGTGTTAACGGGTCATCCAGCATTTTGACAGCCCTACTATACTTAGATAATGCATGTATATTTATTAGAGGTTAGTGGGCTGGTATACAGCCTATCCGATCCATGAACCTAGGGACCTGTTTGGCATAATTCCTGGATTGTTCTCGATTATGTGTTGAATGCCTGGACCGCGTTGTGTTGAGACTAAACTTTTTAGAACTTGTTTGACAACATTATGTTAAATTATTCTGCTAATAACATGTGCCGTTTTATAGAACCTTCAACAAAATGGGGCGCATGTATGTACTGATTTGTGTTATTGGGGTTTTAAAATTTTTATAGAACATGATGTGCTTCACACGACTTGTGTGAGTTTAGCGAGCGTCGTCCGAGGAATTAATCTGTTGAGTCAAATACTACCCACGTCATAAAAAAAAACTTGTTAAAATGCTCAAGTAAAATAAATCTGTACAAAGAAAAATAATAATGCTCAAGTAAAATAAATCTGTACAAAGAAAAATAATAATAATGATTGCATGAAAAATCATCATACTTGTAGTTTAATGCTCTAGTCACAGTCACATGTATATACTTTGTTTATCTTTAGATTCTTTCAAAATCCCAAAAACTCTTTAAGGGCACGTTTGGTATCCGGAGAAGAATCTGCAGGATTTAGGATTTCTCTCTTCCAAGGGAGAAGTAAAATTCTTGCCCGGGATTTGCATAGCTAATGATTCATTGCATTCCATGTTTGGTTGTAAGTGTGGAGACACGGAGGATTTCATGAATCCATGTTTGGTGTTGAACACCAAAATCCATGGATAATAAACAACCCACCTATTTATTTCAACCTTATAGTCAATTTTTTTTAAGTTATTTTAATCGTAACGGCAATATGTCTTTCTTCGGGTTGTCTATACTCATAGGTCTTTTCCTTTCTGGAATTGCTTTAACTTGTGAATTTTTAAGTGTTATAAAATGTGTTGTTTATTACTTATATAGCTTAAAATCATTTCAAACCGGAATCCTGATATTAAATTTTAATAAATCTTGAAATTTTTCATCTTATCTTTTCATTTTTACTTTGATCCCTTTATCTATCCAAACATCCAATCTATTATAGCAATATATGAGTTTACGGGAGAGGTCGAGATGGTAGGAAGTGGGGGTGGGACTTTGGCTTTTATACATACCCCTTTTGCACGCTTATACATACCCCTTTTGCACGCAGGATTTGCATATCCAATGGGGGGAGATCGAATCCCAAAATCAAATCAATCGCAGATTTTAGGTGCAAAAAATCAGCGATGATTTGCGGCTGCCAAACTTGGATATAGCATACAATAGTGGAAAGATAAAATCTTTTCACCGCAGATTTTGTTACCAAACGTGCCCTAAAGGTTTCATTAATCACTGGATAATAAAAAAACAGATGTTGACTAAGAGGAAGGTAAGAAGGAAGAAAAAGTCTAAAGCCGGGCCGTTGGACCGATCCTACCGTCCAAGGTGGGATCGGTCCAACGGCCCGGCCAGAAAAGCCGGGCCGTGTAGAACGGTTGAAGAAAGAAACATATAATGTAATTTTCTTACTATATAATCTCAACCCCTTGGTTCCTTCCGGCTATTTTCAATCGACAAATTGCTTAAAATTGTGAAATTTGATTATAACAAGCATTGAATTGTAAGTTTTCACATATGAATCTTGAGATCTAAATATAAATGAGATACGGATTTCCCCTCAAATTAAATTAAACATAAAGAGTAGAACCTGAGATATGATCCTATGGTTAAATTCTTTTATCCTAAAGCCCGGACTGGGGCCCGAAAAATCCCAATGGGCTTTAAGTGGGCGGACTTGAGTCTACCCATTTCCCAAATGGGCGAGTATTGACCCGAGCACTTGGGGTGTCAGAATCTTAAATGTTTTGATTGAATCCTATCTAAGTTCAACACAAGTTCCAATTAATATCTGGAATTAATTTTTCCAGCGACTAACCAAAAAGAAAATTCCATGCGCTTATTTGCCATGGCACAACCTATGAAATATTTTTTATTTTTTTATAAAAAAGTGGAATTTTTTTATCTTTTGGTGGAGAAAAGAGGTTGTTTTTTTTTTTTTTAATTCGGACAAAATTTTAAAATTATGTACTTTTAATATGACCCCTTATCATTTCTTGTCTGAATTCACTTCACTTTAATTTAACTAGTTAATTGCCAAACACACCCAAGGTATCGATGGATGATCACGCACAGAGGTGGGCAAATATAAAGAACTCACTGTAAGGAAATTACTTTTAGGTCTTTTACTTAGACTACAAGTCCTTACCTTTCCATAAATTGTGGTCATTATAGGAATTCTGTTTTCATAGGATACATGTTATCTTTTACTCAAATATGGTTTCCTAAAGATATATTCCATAACAAACTCTACCTTGATGGACGGTTGAGATTAAAACTAATTGAATCCTAATTGGAATATATTTGGTCCTCTCTCCACCTATAAAATAGAGTCTTTCCTCTATCACAAAGACTCATTCACAAAATTCAACACATTAAGGCTTATAGGCAAGGAGAGAGAAACTGAAGTTATTCCCTAAAGTCTTATTGGGCGGATCTCAACATCAACATCAGACAGCAGGATCGGAAAGCTCTCTGCATCAGGATGTCTGGAGGTAATCTTTAATCCATCTAAGATTTATCCTACATGTGATAATCATGATGTTCTCGATCTTAGGGTTCATATTAATAATAAACTAACATGTGGTATCAGAGCATGGTTATTGGAGAACACATGATCGTCCATTAATTAGGATAATTAGAACTCATAATGTCTGAAGATGTCAATCAATGCCAATCAATATTCTAGCCGTTTGTGCCCACCTGTCCAATGAGGGACGGAACTTACAAGGATATTTTATCATCTACCCACCTGCCTGTTTAAGACTCAAAATAATAAACTGGGCAGTTGGAAACGTATATGGAGGATTAATGGCCCACCTATGCTACGGCCTCCATTTCCTAGACAAATTCTAACTGCAATCATTATTTTTTGGAGGGAGTCGTGGACACATTCAGGCAGGCACTGTTTGGTTTTCTCTTGGCATGTCCTTGAGATCAGAATCATCAGATGAAGGCGTTTTTAATTTGTAGAACCCCACAAGAATGGACGGATTTTTTTTTGTTACTTTACTCGTATTGCACGGCAAAACCCACGTCACATGGTCTACATGGATGATTATATAATGTGTATAATCAACACTCATGGAGATGAACCGTCTGGATCTCATGAAAGTCTTCCAAGAGTGTTGATTTCCGTGGGCCCTTTAATTAAATAGTGGATGACAAACACAAGAATGGTTCCTAGTGGCTTTGCCGTCGTCAGTACATTCACATGCATAGTACCCACAATTCATGGTCTGCGATCTGTGGAGGATTTGCATCCATGTACTGTGCGAATTTCACAGTAGCAATCTGAAGTGGGGCCCATCAAATTAATGGATCAAGGAGGTGGACTTACCAAGATATTAATTTCACATGTACTCTGACGTTGGGCATCAGTCCAGTAAAAGTGAAATTCTACAACCTTCCATATAATAGGGGAGATTGATTTTAAGCTATTTATATTGTTAAATGGGCCACACAAAGGTGCCTCGTAAATCTGTCATGAGTTCAAGAATAGGGAGTGCTAAACAAAATCAGGGTTTGTTTTCACGTGTTTGGATTGTTTGCTTGGGGCCCTACCTAACAATTAAATATTGATATTTGGCCTTAATAGTACCATTATGATTTTTATTTTTCCCATTGTTCAAGCACATGAAGAATTTAGTCGCCCACAGGCGGATTATATTCATACGTTTGAATAATAATTAAAGAGTGTTTGTTCATACATGGACCAAAGATATCCACAGATATCTTACTTGTTCTAATTAAAAGTAACATCACTCATTTACATCACCTTGAATATGATGACCTTAGATGGTATAATGTGTGGAAATTATGGTGACTACCCACAGGAGCACCTAAATTTCTTTTTGTCGTATATATTCATATATTATGCATGTGTTGTCTTATTTTAATTAAAGCCTTATTGTTATATCTCTATTGCAGTTATTGTACCCACTAATCTGAATTCGCATGCTACCTCTGTCACTAAACTCAATGGAACCAACTTCTCCGAATGGAAAGAGCAAGTTGAGTTCACATTGGGGGTACTTGAACTGGATATGGCTCTTCGTAAAGATAAGCCAGCTTCACTTACTGCAACAAGTAACGCTGAGGAAAAGACCCTCTTTAATGCTTGGGAGAGGTCTGACAGACTAAGCACTATATTTTTGCGAATGACTATTGATACCAACATCAAAACATCTCTTCCTACACCTGAGAATGCTAAGGACTTTATGAAAGTCATTGAAGATAGGTTTAAGACTGCAGATAAATCCCTTGCTGGGAAACTAATGGCAGATCTTACAACCATAAAGTTTGATGGCACTCGCTCAATGCATGAGCATGTCATTGAGATGACCAACCTTGCTGCTAAACTAAAGAATTTGGGACTATCCGTGGATGAGGCTTTTCTCGTCCAATTTATCCTAAACAGTTTACCTCCTCAGTACGGGCCTTTCCAAATTCACTACAATACTATTACGGAAAAGTGGACAGTGAATGAATTGGCTAACAAACTGGTTCAAGAGGAGGCCAGGCTGAATCAACAAGGTATTAAAGTAGCTCATCTCGTTCAAGGAGCTGGAAACAAAGCTGGAAAAAATAAAAATTCAGGCCAGAAAAGGGCACCACCCAAATCTAATGAGGCCAGTCAGAACCCCAAGAAGAAAAAGAAGGAAAACTTATGCAAATTTTGCAAGAAACCTGGACATTTTCAGGCATACTGCATTAAACGTAAAGAATGATTCGAAAAGAAAGGTAACCCTCTGGGTTTCGTAAGTTATTTTGAATCACATCTTACTTATGTTTCTTCTGATACTTGGTGGATTGACACTGGTGCTAATGTTCATGTTTCCAATTCAATGCAGGGATTCCTTACGATCCAAACCATAAATCCAAGTGAGAACTTCCTTTTTATGGGCAACAAAGACAAAGCTCCAGTTGAAGCTATTGGCACTTTTAGTCTTGTTTTAGATAGCGGTTATCAGTTAGACTTATGTCAAACTTTTTATGTTCCGTCTATTTGCCGTAATTTGGTTTCTGTAAGCGCACTTGATAAAGCTGGTTACTCTTTTGAATAAGGAAATGGTACTTTCAGTTTACTTAAAAATTCTAGTCGTATTGGTTCTGGAATTTTATTTGATGGGCTATACAAGTTTCATCTTAATAGTCAAATTGCTGAAACCCATCTTACCCTGCATTTTAAGGAAACCAAACGACAGTGATCTAAAAATGACTCTTATTTCTTGTGGCATAAAAGACTGGGTCACATATCCAGTGAAAGAATCAAACGATTAGTAAAAGATGGTGTCCTTCCGGATCTAAATTTTACTAATATTAAGGTATGTGTGGATTGTATTAAAGGTAAATCAATAAAACACACAAAGAAAGGAGCCACAAGAAGTACTCAGCTTCTTGAAATAATTCATACAAACATTTGCGGACCCTTTGATGTTCCAACCTTTGGGGGAGAAAAGTACTTCATTACCTTTATTGATGATTACTCATGTTACTGTTATTTATACTTGTTGCATGACAAATCTTAGTCTGTGTATGCTGTACAAGTGTTCATTACTGAAGTCGAAATGCAACTCGATAGAAAAATAAAAATCATAAGGTCAGATAGAGGTGGTGAATTTTATGGTAGGTATGACGAAACAGGACAACATCCTGGACCTTTTGCCAAACTTCTCCAAAAGCTTGGAATTGTTGCCCAATACACAACGCCTGGTTCTCCATGGCAGAATGGTGTAGCTGAAAGGCGAAATCGTACATATATGGAAATGGTTAGATCCATGATGAGTCATGCTAACTTACCTATATCCTTGTGGATGGATGCTCTACGCACAGCTGTTTATATCGTGAATAGGGTTCCCAGTAAGGTAGTTCCAAAAACACCATTTGAACTGTGGAAAGGATGGAAACCTAGTTTAAGACATCTCCAAATTTGGGGTTGTCCAGCTGAGGCTAGAGTCTACAATCCACATGAAAAGAAATTGGACCTTAAAACGATCAGTGGTTACTTTATATGTTACCCAGAAAAGTCCAAAGGATTTAGGATTTACTGCCCTAACCATAGTACGAGAATTGTTGAAACCGGTAATGCTAGATTCTTTGAGAATGGCGAAATCAGTGGGAGTAATAAAACTCAAGATGTGATCATTCAGGAAATCAGGGTACCTATCCCTTTACTCTCTATTCCGGAAAGATGTTGGAAATCATCCCGTTGTTGAACCATTTAACAATGAGGAAAACCCAATCAATGATCAACAACTCCATGATGAGATTGTCGCCAATGAACATATGGATGAAGCACCAGAGGAACCAGCATTAAGAAGGTCTCAAAGACAAAGGAGATCAGCTATTTCCGATGATTGCATGCTTTACCAAGTAGAATCTGAAGAAGGGACAATTAAAGACCCGGTTTCTTATTCACAAGCCATTAAGGATGTTAATTCTAGTAAATGGATTGATGCCATGACGGATGAATTGAAATCTATGGATGAAAATCAAGTATGGGAAGTTGTTCAATTGTCTCCAGGACACAAACCAGTTGGTTGTAAATGGGTCTTCAAGACCAAACGCAACTGCAAAGGCAATATTGAACGACATAAATCCAGACTTATTACCAAAGGTTTTAATCCGAAAGAAGGCATTGATTATACTGAGACATTTTCCCCTGTGTCCATGAAGGATTCTCTTAGAATTATCATGGCATTAGTAGCTCACTATGACCTCGAGTTACATCAAATGGATGCGAAAACTGCCTTTCTTAATGGAGACTTAGAAGAAGAAGTCTACATGCGTCAACCTGAAGGCTTCATAATTGAGGGTCAGGAAGACATGGTCTACAAACTTAAGAAATCAATATATGGACTGAAACAAGCTTCGAGGCAATAGTACCTAAAGTTTCATGAAATCATTACTGCTTTCGATTTCACAGGAAACATGGTTGACCCTTGCATATACCTCAAGATCAGTGGGAGTAAGTTCATATTTTTGGTTCTGTATGTTGATGACATATTACTAGCTAGTAGCGACCTTAGTTTATTATATGCTACAAAGGATTATCTCTTTAAGAACTTTGAAATGAAAGATATGGGAGAAGCTTCCTATGTGATAGGAATAGAAATATTCTGTGACAGGTCACTTGGTATTTTGGGGTTGTCTCAGAAAGCATATGTTGACAAAGTTCTAGAGAGATTTGGCATGATGACATGTTCCTCTAGTCCTGTTCCACTGCATAAAGGAGACAAACTTGATCTTACGCAGTGTCCACAGAACGAATTGGAATGTAAAGAAATGGAAAAATATCCTTATGCTTCTCTTGTAGGGAGTCTGATGTATGCACAGGTCTGTACAAGACCTGACATTAGTCATGCTATTGGCATGCTGGGTAGATTTCAAAGTAATCCAGGAATCACTCATTGAAAACCTGCAAAGCAAGTGCTGAGATACCTCAAGAGAACAAGAAATTATATGCTCACATACAGAAAATCAAGTCACCTACAGGTGACTGGTTATTCCGATTCAGATTTTGCTGGATGTCCTGACACCAGACTTTGCACTCTTGGTTATGTGTATCTTTTATGTGAAGGTGCAATATCATGGAAAAGCCAGAAATCTGAGTTACTTTACACATCCACCATAATGGCTGAGTATGTGGCATGTTATGAGGCTGCAATTCAGGGAATATGGTTGCGTAATTTTATCTCTCAGTTTGGAGCTTTGAGTTTCATCTCTAAGCCATTAACTCTTTACTGTGACAATGACGCTGCAACCTTCTTCTCCAAGCATGACAGGATATCTAAGGGAGCCAAACACATGGACCTTAAATATCTATCACTGAAGCAAGATGTTAGATTACAGAAATTTATAATTGAGTCTATACGTACAGATTTCATGGTTGCTGACATATTCACGAAAGGACTACCTCCAAAGACCTTTCAGGGTCATACTGAAAGCATGGGTTTTGTAGATAGTTCTTGATTATTTTTCTGCCTTTTATTTCTCTACTTGTATTGGACATTTATTGAGCTCTTAATACATCTCTACATCTGCCATTTCTGTTTTTCCATTGTGTACATATTTATTTTTGGATGAATAATAAACAGAAACAGTCTTTAAACAAAGACATTATGAGACCATTACGTCAATCTCTTATTATGGTCTAGTTATGCAAGTTGTAGATGACGTAGTACATGGAAGTAAGCATGTTGCAAAATAATGTGTGCACGCTATGACTCTCATTCACAACCGAATTAGCCAAGACTCTTATGATAACCAACTAAAGAAGTGTTTAGCACATAATGCGCGCCTTATGATTCCTAAAATGAAAACATTAATGGATCTTCCTATTGACCAAGTGGGAGACTGTAAGGAAATTACTTTTAGGTCTTTTACTTAGACCACAAGTCCTTACCTTTCCATAAATTGTGGTCATTATAGGAATTCTGTTTTCATAGGATACATGCTATCTTTTACTCAAATATGATTTCCTAAAGATATATTCCATAACAAACTCTACCTTGATGGTCGGTTGAGATTAAAACTAATTGAATCCTAACTGGAATATATTTGGTCATCTCTCCACCTATAAAATAGAGTCTTTCCTCCATCACAAAGACTCATTCACAAAATTTAACACATTATGGCTTATAGGCAAGGAGAGAGAAACTGAAGTTATTCCCTAAAGTCTTTTTGGGCGGATCTCAACATCAACATCAGACAGCAGGATCGGAAAGCTCTCTGCATCAGGATGTCTGAAGGTAATCTTTAATCCATCTAAGATTTATCCTACATGTGATAATCATGATGTTCTCGATCTTAGGGTTCATGTTAATAATAAACTAACACCCACAACTTGAAGACAGACCACGTTAGAGACCGCCCAATGCCAAACAATCAGAAAACACAAACTCTCAACAATGAAAGAATGAATGCAATTGCCAACTTTTTAAGGTTGAGTGGCGTTAGCACTTTAGTCTTACACACGCCCAAAGATGGATCCCTGTGCCCTCAAATGAATCAATATTTCACTTGTAGACCACTAGCCCAATTTTGCCAAAAAAAAAATTGCAATTGGAGTGGCGCCAATCCACTCTTGGCTTAATGGTAAGGCACCTCCTTGCAATAAAAACAATCAAGGATTGCAGGTGTGACACCTGAAGAAGATGAAGAAGAAGAAGAAGTGGACTGGTTGAAGTGATTACCTCAAAAGATGATGGGGAAGATGCATCGCTGCCCTGATTCACACAGCTGTTTGGATGCGCATAAAATAGAGGCTTGTTTTTGTCATCCATGTCCAAAAATGAGTTGAGCGAAAATGATAACAAGAAAAATGGGTCAAGCTATTCATTGAATAAGGCTGTTGATGAATCGGGCCTGAGTTCATTTTGGTCTGGATTTTGAATTTGGGCCTATTGAAATTAAAAACTCTTCAAAGTCCGGGTTGGCCTGTTGACCTGCCCAGCAAGAGCAAAAGCCCAAACCCATCGATTCATTCTACAAGTTATTTTAAGGAAAACCCCTATCTTTCACCAAATTCTCGATTTTGTCTAGAGATGTATGGGATGGGTTCTAGTTGTGTCCATGGTGGATCTGGACCAAAAGGGAATTCTATTTGCACCCATATTTTTTCTGAGCACACCCACTTACATGAAAAAAAATTGTACACATGTGGGTTAGCTTAGCACAAAATGTGGGTGCAAATAGAATTTCCCCTTGACCAAATCCTAGGGATCCATATCTAAACCTGACTCAGAACCTACATACAGTCGACCCATAAACTATCGTTTCAACTCTAAGCTCCTACCATTTGAGATGGTATCTCTACTTAGGTTAATTCTCACATAGAACAATATGTATAATTTTAAGGCAAAATTAGCGAAAGGTCCTTATAAGTCAATGTTTCCGGCCTCTAGTCCAAGGAAATACTTTTTAAGGCCTCTGGTCCACTCAACTAGACTTTTTCTATCCTTACGTCCCTGTGCCCACATGTTTTCATTTTTCAGGACTAAATTGCCCTTCCAACCATTTTAGGTATAAAATTTTAAAATTTAAAATTTCAAATCTTGAATTCTCTCCCGTTCTTAACTTCCCCTAAATTTAAAGACTTCTTCTATCTTCCGGCTTAGTCAACAAGTGGATTGTGTTGCGTTGCAATCGACGGATCAGATCAAGTGTTTCCGGATTTCTGTTCGTGGTGCTTCGTCGCAGAAAAAAGAGATCGTTTCCGATCTCTGTTGGGCCACACGATCAGTTGCAGAAAAGATCGAAGAACAAGGCAGAAACTGTTGAGTTCAGTTTCGGAATTGCAAGGGTTGCGATAGAACGGAGAAGGGTTCAGTTTCGGTCTTCTACACGTGGAGAGGGATCGGAAATTCGATCTCTGCTAGGTCACATGGATCGAGCTTCTCAAAGAAATTCCGAAAGCAGACGAAGAAACATTGCCTTCCGCGATTGGTCTCTGTTGCATGCTTGCAGAACACAAAACGAAGAAGAAGACGACTTCCTGCGTGTCGCCGGAGCCTTCGCCACTGTCCCGCTACTGCTGCGCCATCGCCGGAGAGTTATGCTGCTCCCGCTTTCCGCCGCCCGTCGCCTCTGCTAATCCCTATAGCAGTTGAAACCGCTGCAGCCGTTACGCCCATCGTCGCCGTCGCAGCATTCGCCAGAGACTGCTATCTCCGCCACCGTCGTCTCGCAAGTTCAGCCGCCCGCCCAGCGTCGTCGTAAAAGATAACCGCAAGAAGGAGACCGCGTTGCAATCTCTATTCTGTTTCAGGAACAGAGAGAACGAAGAAGATGACTCCTTGGGCCACTCCCAGGTCTTGGGTTAGGTCCAGTCCGCCTACTCCAGCAGCCCAGTACAGTTGCAAGTTAGAAGTAGGTTTGACCGTTTGAACGACCATAATTGCTTTTCGATTTTCGGAACCATCCGGACTCAGAATCGCACTCCGTTTGATTCTGTTTATCTCTTTTGTCAAATATATCTGAGTTTTGTTAAAATTTATCTTAGCTTTGTTCAAATTTATCCGAGTTTTTGTCAAATTTATCTATTTTCTGTCATATTTCTTAGTATTTTTGGTAAATTTATCTGAGTTTTTTTCAAAATTTATCTCAGTTTTTGGTAAATCTATCTAAGTTTTGTTCAAATTTATCCGAGTTCTTGTCAAATTTATCTGAGTGTTGTTCAAACTTATCTGCTTTCTGTCATATTTCTTTGTGTTTTTGGTAAATTTATTTGAGTTTTTTAGCACATTTATTTACTTTTTTTGAAATCTATATGCGTTTTATAAATTTATTTGCATTTTTTAAATTTATTTATTTCTTTTCAAATTTATTGCGTTATTTAAGATTATTGCATTTTTTAAAATTTATTTTCATTATTTGAAGCTTATTTGCATTTTTTGAAATTTTCTTTGGATCTTTTGAGATTTATTTTGAGTCTTTTGAATTTTATTTATATTTTTTGAGATTTATTTGGATATTTTTAAACTTATTTGCATCTTTTTAAATTTATTTGTGTTATTTGATTATATATTGTTTTTTTTAATTTATTACATTTTTTGAAATTATTTTATTTTTTAAAATTTATTTTCATTATTTTGAAATTTATTTGTTTGTTTTTAGAATTTATTTGAAAATCTGGAGATTCCATTAATCGTGGGCAATTAAATGTTAGTTGGCCATTATTAATGAGATATCCCACCAATTATGGATTATGATTTAAAGAAAGGGTAAATTAGACATTTTAGGTATGAAAAAGTGTGGGAGGGACCTTTGGCTCTTTGACTTTTTTTTGTGGACTGTTTGCAACAAAGACATACTTTGAGGAACCTCAGGCCGAAGCCCCCTAATTTTAAAGAATGGTTCAGCCCATGATGCCCACTTGGAAGCATGACATGATAATCCGGAGGGATTTGGGTGTTTGAAAAGAACTCCCCGTGAAAAGGATCCATTAATTACGCAAATGCATTTAAAGTTGTCCAAATCCTAACCTTTAAATAAAGTGGGAGGACCAAAAAAATTTACATGATCAATTGAAGGATCTATGAGATTATGATGAGCGTCAAAATTGAGTTAATACATATGCATAGTGAGAAGGCAAGGAGAGTGAAGGGCTTAGATTGATCATAGAGGAGGAAGGTGGTCTCAATATATTGAATCTTTCATGAATCTTAAGCGGCAAACGATTAGACCTTTCCTGAAAATCTTTCATAAATATTGTTTTTTATTATCATGCATGACACTCATTTAAATATGGATTTCAATATGGATCAACCGTTCTTGGACCTAGACCCGATTGTCAACTAGTCGAAAGCAAGGTTGAAAAACTCGCCAAATTGACTCTTAATTTTTCCGAGTCACCTCAAGTTTGATGAATTACTTAGTCAAATATAGGGTAAACTCAGTTGAGTCAAATATAAATATTTTATGCTTGAGGTTTAGAGTTAGCAATTTAAAAATGATTAATTGAAATATAGTAGATTTACTAATTTAAATTTATTATTATTAAATATATGTATATCTAAGTTCTATCATTACTTGATATATTTCTAAATGTTTTTAAAACATCATTTAAAAAGACACGGCTCCCCAAGTCTTCGGGTTGATTCTCTCCGAGTCAATATTTTAGAGATAAATGCGTTGAGTCCGACTCAGAAGTTTTCTAACCTTAGTTGAAAGGAAGATTCATAAATTTTCTTTTCCCGAATTAGGTGTTTGAGTAAGCAATGCAAGCTTGTTTGGTTGCAAGCATTCTTATCAGGACTTATTTCTTATTTGGATTTTTCATAGGGATTTTTTCCATACGGTCACTTAAACTCATCGATAACTCCCCCTTGTTACCAAACTAGACAATTTTACCTATATGTTCTCCGTACCGTACGTACCTCTGCACAACAAAATGTCATTTTTTCCTTTGCGATATCACAACAAATTTTATGATATCGCAAATTATTCACTTGTGATATCTCAATTTATATTGTGATATCACATAATTTTACGTTAAAAGTCAACAAATGCATCTTTATTTATAATTTCATTCCATTCTGTAGCTTTCGTCTTTTGCTTGGATTCGTTGCTTCCTTTCTTTGCAAGTGAAACCCATATTTTTCCATATATAGCATTGAGTCTCCTGCCATATCTTTCTCCGCTACCATTGTCGAATCCATCAGCAGTATTCATTCACTGTTTCCCACCCCATATATATCTCTCTCTTATTTATTGTGTTATTTTTTTTCTCTTCTTTTGTGTCTTTTAAAGGTAATTAGGGTACAAGGAATCCCACATGTAGAAACATTTGAAACATTTTATATAAATATTAGTAGTGACCTTATGGGGGACTTATAGAGCCTCACTTTTTGATGAACATCCACGTTGAAAATGTGGGCATTCAGCCTTATATCTTCTGACAGTTTAACGAATTTCAATTACGTTTGAACATCCAATTGTTAATATATGAAAAAAAAACCCCATCTTGTTCTCATATCTTAAATTACCACTTGATGTCCAATTGCAAAAAATAATATGGGATGTCTTGTTGATCCCTCCTTGTGGTGGGTGTCCCAGAACAAACTCGCTAAAAGAGAGATGGAAGAAGGATTAAGAGGGGCGATTGCACCAACACCAAGCTCAGGAACGGCCAGATTGTAAAACAATAGAGGCCCAAATCCCTTGTCGATGGAGACAATAGAGATCATGTTGATTTGCTGATGTCGAACTGATGCTAAGGGTCTTACGTATTTGCAAATAGGTTGGTGAGAGAGGAGGTTAGTGAAATCGACTGGGGGAGCGAGTTATAGTATGTGAAAATGAGGAAAAGTCGAAGCATGGAGGGATAAAAGGATGAAAAAGGGGTTTTTGAGTTGCGATATCGCAAGTGAATAATTTGTGATATCGCAATATAAATTGTTGTGATATAACAAAGGAAAAGGCGACTTTTGGTCTGCGTAGAGGTACGGACGGTACGAATAACGTGTAGGTAAATTTGTCTAGTTTGGTAACAAAGGGGAGTTATCGATGAATTTGGGTGATCGTACAGAAAAAAAATCCCTTTTTTCATAACATTAAAGTAGTCCTCTCCCTAAAATCTCAAATGACATGTTTGATTGGGGAGAATTTTGAAAGCTCAAAATTTAAATAACAATTATGCCATCTAAAATTCTTCCATTTCCACTTTTTGGAATTCTTTCAGATTTGATACGGTTGCAAATGGGTATTCGATTATCCGAATACCCGGAAATTCCGACCGGCAAAACCTGGTCTCTAACTTATTTTAGGTCCCGATTCATAAACGGGTTCGGTTCTAGAATTCAATTTAGGTTTCGATTGATAAACGGGTTCGGTTCTGAGTCCATATACGTTCTGACCGTGGACCCAGGACCCGACATATGAGTCTTTGAAATTGTAAATTGTACCTCAAAATCAACTCTCTCTCTCACAGTTATATATATAATAGTAGATGTAGTAGACTTGATTCACTGTTATAAGTAAAATGATATGCTTATTTAAAAAAAATAAAAAATAAAGGGAAATTAGAATCGATTTGGTAATAGATTTCAATCCTCTAAGTGGACGCAGTTCCGAAATCGAATCTGGGTTTTCCTATCGGACTATGTCTGGAACCAACAAAACAGGTTTCGAGTCAAAATCGAATTCGAAATCAGAATCATTATTTAGAAACAGGTACGAGAATATGAATTCAGTATGATTCCGACTCCCATTTGCAACCCTAGCTATCTTGTCATTCCAAAATTCTACCTAAGGTGAAAATATATCAAATTCTCCGGATGTACTCGGATAGGAAAAAAAAATACAAACACACTCACACACAGAAATGCTTGCAACAAAAAAAAAAAGGCACTAACACATTACACATGTCATTCATTAAATATGCATATATAATATATACAAACAAATCCAGTCCTATTTTGGTCGGATCCAAAATGAATGAAGAAATAAGATTTTAAAAATAAGAAATAAACTATGGATAAATCCAAGTGGCCCTTTCATAAATCCAAGCGATCCTTTCGTGTTTGCCCTCAATTGGATCGGGGATCGAATTGATTATAGAAACATGAGTTTAATTAATCAATTTATCAGTGAACAAGAAAAAATATTATCTAGACAAGTGAATAGATTAACCTTGAAACAACAACGATTAATTACTATTGCTATAAAACAAGCTAGTATTTTATCTTAATAAGGGCCTGTTTGGATGTGTGGTGAATTGAAGTATGGTGAGGTGAAGCATCAAATCAATAGAGAATAAAATAGGTGTTATGATGGTGGTTTGTTTTTATTTGTTTGATATGAAATCTTTTTGAATTTTTATATAGAAAAGTGAATTTTTTTTATCTTTTAGT
The DNA here is from genome assembly GCA_012931725.1 of Litsea cubeba. Taxonomy (NCBI): domain Eukaryota; kingdom Viridiplantae; phylum Streptophyta; class Magnoliopsida; order Laurales; family Lauraceae; genus Litsea; species Litsea cubeba. Next base: position 99,284 of record WHSA01000342.1, read on the forward strand.
AGGAAAAGGAGGTTGCTTTATAATTTTTTTAAAAAAATATTAAAATTATATACTTTTAATATGTTCCCTATCAATTTTTGTCTGAATTCAACTGCACTTCACTTTAACCACTACTAAAGTGCGAAACATGCCCAAAGAGAACTCGGACCGCATTGCCCGCTAAGCTCCAATTTGCGAAAATTTCTCTTAGTCCGTGCGGAAAAAACACCCCAACGTAGCTAGGGTTTCTGAAATGGCCACTCAATCTCTCTCTCTTCGACCGATTTCAATCGCATCTTCGCGTTCCGATAATCAGAAAACCGGCCGTTCCAACCCGACACGCCTCGGTCTGCCATCTTCCTTCCTTGGAGATGTCGCATTCCTTCGGTCGACGAATCCGATCACTTGCATTCACATGCCTCTCGTCACCACCAGGAGCAGAACGGTCTTCTCCAGTCTCCCAACAGCGTAAGTCCCAATGGGTCGATTGAAGCTAAATTTTGGTCGATTTATTTACTTTTGATCTGCTCTTGCAGGAAAACGGCCAAGGGTTCTGCTGAAAAGATTCATAAGTGAGTTTAATTTCTTGAATTCTTGTCTTGTTTGATTTGATTGGATTGAATTTAGGGTTTTGTTTGGTGGGGCGATGGTGATGAGTGGATTTGTTGTGGGTGATGGAATAGATGGTCGGCGAGGGCAATTAAGGCTTTTGGAATGGCTGAGCTGGAAGCGAGGAAGTTGAAGTACTCAAGCACAGGGACCGAGGCTCTTCTCATGGGGATCTTGGTTGAGGGTTAGTTCCCTTTTTTTCTTTTTGTAAGATATAGAGCTGAATGGAATATGCTTATTGCATGTGATGTTTAATTCCCAAGATTTCATGTCAATGTTGTTGTTTGGTCATTGGTGTTGTTATTGTGATTCAATTTCCTTTACGGAAAGTGTGGGTGTGTTTGGATGTAACCCCAATCCCATGAACTTCGAATATTGTTGCTAAATGGATGGTGTCTGGTGTCACAGGTATAGTTTTTGGGAGATTCCTATCATGTGAAAATGTTGCCTTATTCTAATTTTATTTTATTTTTATTTGGGGGGTTGTGGAATTATTGGGAAAATCTTATGGAAATTGATTTACACTTCTTGTTGAAAGCTATTTTGTAGATTTTGCCCAATTTTCCCTTTTTTGTTTGGATATTGTTACAATTTTTTTTCTTTGACAGTGCTGCAGTATTATGTTCCAGGACCCAGGTAAATATCATGATTTTAAAGTCACAGCTGCTATGAACTAGTTGTGGGTGGGGATGCAGATTGTGATATTTCCAAAATATAAGTAAAGTATATCACAGATATCTGTGAGGGTGATGGTGGCACGCCACAAAGAATTTAGCTAATTGAATGTAGCACGAAATAGTGTGCTCAAATTTTTCCCCAAAATGTTTCTTGCAATGCAGTCTTTCATTTTTTTTTATTTTTGAATGGTATGCAGTCTTTCATATCCAATACTTTTTTTATCTTCTCAACTGCTCCTGAGTTCACCTTATTTATTTGCATCACTTTATTCTTTTTCCCTTGTATTGGGTGTCTATGATTGTCTCCTGCACTTTTGAACACCCCTATACCAGAGTGTTTCGTAATCACTGTGTTGAGTGGACTCCTTTGTCATAATTTATTGCTAACCTCTTGTGGTCCACCCCAACTCTTGTCCTGCAATATATGCAAGGGCAGCTGGACCAACTCTATCCAGTTGGGATATAATCTCATGTTTCCCAGTGGCTTGAGAACGGAGCTCTATCATTGTTGGACCTATAATCAAGATATCTGGATTCAGACAAATCGATCCACCGGCCAACTCTCATTTCGGACATTGTGCCAATTTGTGTGCCCAGGCTGTATGATCTTGAATAGACTTAACAAGGCAGCTTGGTCAATGACACCAAAGAGGGTACCAATTGGTGCCAATCGAGAGGCCATGACTTTGGTGATGATTTGGAAGGAGTGATTCAGTAATTGATGGGTTAGTGATATGTAAGCATGCAAGATACGGAGGGAAGTTTTTTTAACCCTGCATGACAATCCTTATTCTGGAATATAAATGAGGTTTTATTTTAAAATTAAGTTTTTTATTTTAACACATTTCTGCCCTTGCGGAGCTCAATAAACCCAATTTTGTATTCAGTGTCTTTTCTTATGTTTTGTTTATAGGAACCAGTCTTGCAGCAAAGTTTTTAAGGGCTAATGGAATTACTCTTTTTAAAGTACGAGAGGAAACTGTCAAGAGGATTGGTAAATCGGATCTGTACTATTTCAGTCCTGAGCATCCACCCTTGACTGAATCTGCTCAAAGGGCGCTTGATTGGGCTATTGATGAGAAGATGAAATCAGGTAGATTGTGAAACTGTCTCCATCTTGTGTCTTTGACTATTTCTGTTCATTACTAGCTTGAAGTCCCATCAGAACATGAATATGGTCAGGCAACTTGCTCTTGATTTGGCCATGGTTTGAATTCTTGTAACTGGTCAAGCAACTTGCTCTTGATTTGGCCATGGTTTGAATTCTTGTAACAATGACATGGGGATGTCATTGGTATGACCGTGTTATTTATCATTATCATTGGTATTAATAAAATTTAAAATGACTTGGTTCAACAATGACAGCTATAAATGTATTAATTTATTAATGCAAAGTGGAACTAGGATCAAGGTTGCTATGTACAAGACCCAAGATGACATTAGCTTGTTGTTACAACCATGAGATTTTGCGTTCAAGTCATGTTTTGTTTTTTAAGATGACTGAATTCATTTCACTACAGATCTTTGCGGTATAAGAGGAATAGACTGAAAACAAAAAAGCCCAGAAAAAACAAGGGCAAAATATAAAAATCTCCAAAAAAGAAAAGGTTGTCCACCCCCAAAAATTTAGGCATGAATGCAAAGGCAGAATGTATATTAACAATCAGTAACAATAAACAAAGACAATCTGGATATTTCCTCTTTGGCTAGGCGGTCAAGTCATGTTACACATCAAGAAAACGGTGGAAAGAGGTCCTGGTCTCAGTCATTCAAGGTATGTGTGCAGATTTGAAAACTGGAGGATTATCTTCCATGATTTCAATTGAATTGCCTTTCCCAATGTACTTTTTTTTTATTTTTTTTTTATTTTTATAATCTCCTTTTGTTAGAAGCAAAAGAAATTTAATGAGAGCAACACATGATCGATGACTCACTGCATTCCCCAACCACCTACCCATCAAGAAGGAAAGCCAGATTCACGATTCAACCCCATCATGAATCTCTCTCTAAATTCATCCATAATTTTGTCGATGGGGAGGTTGAGATCCAACATTTTTATGCAATAAGAAAAGATGTGGCCTCAGTCCAAAATTCTAAAAAATCTTAAACTTGGTGTTTGGGTCTGTGGATACACTTGTTTATTTCTCATTATTTAAATGCTGCAATTATTGGAGGCACTGCTTGTCTTTCTAGTTCATGGAGAAGAATAGTTTTCTTTACAATATGTGGGGTCTGCTTTGCCTCCGATCATGCTTGATCTGGGATTCCCTTTATCTCTAGGAGGTTGCATATTGATCTCATGCTACCCCTTTTTCCTTTGGTAGCACCTAGCCACTTACCATTTTTTACCCTCTCGCATATCTCAAAGTCCCAAGAAAGGTGAGCCATTTGAAGCTTAGTCTGTATGCTGTAGTTTGACTGAGTTGTACTGGCAAATATTAATCAATTTGAGATGGAACTCTTTAGAACATTCCCACCCTATAATCTTACATAGATTTAAGGTGCGGCTGGTTGTAAAATCTCTTCTTGGCATTTATAATGAATGCAATGCGAATAGAAAGAGTGTGCAATGGATACATGCAAGTTATGCCGTTTGGTTTTACACTTGTGTTAGTGGAACCACAGATCAAATGGATTTTAACATATGTTAGTAAGAGCCAAGGCAACTCACCACATGCACTCGCTGGTGACTGGTTGGTTTATGTACTTCCAAGAATGAACCTGACAAAACTATCCTTTTGATTCATATGGTGGACCCAAACCTACTCCATGACAATTTGAGAGATAGAAATATTATTTCTGAAGATTTTTTCAACACTCCACTCCATGCTGAATGCAAATCTCGAAACAATTGTATCAGGTCCATCCGAGGCCGAGCAAATTGTTAGTTGGATTCTGGACATGGACCATAGATCTGACCTGGTGGAAGCCAATGTAGGTTTCAACCTGGGTCAAGTTCCCATTGACAATCTTAGCTGGAGGCATCCTAAGCTTGCTTGGGATTGGCATACTTGCTCCAATTGTTCTGGATCTTGTTTCATTGTGCACATTTGAATCAAGTTGTGCCTTCAAGTTGGGTTATGGATTTTCTAGGTGGCCAGAGCCACTCACTGCCCATTGGGCATTTCCTCTCCAAAGGAGAGGCACCTAACCATATCACCTTCGGTTGGTTTTACTGGTGTGAAGCACATTTTTTGGGTAAAGCATATGATGGAGTATGGATTTTCTGTAGGATGAGTATGCCTACTGATACCATTGATTACATGCCCATGTATATATTTTAGTATATTATATTATGAAGTTTCTAAAAAGTACATAATTCAAAATTGCAGGTGAAGATGGTGAAGTAACTGTAACCCATTTACTCCTAGGTATTTGGGTTGAGAAAGATTCACCTGGTTACGAAATCATGGCTGCTTTAGGTTTTGATGATGAGAAGGTTCAAGAGCTGGCAAAATCAGTAAGTTTTTGAACTTGGGTATAATACAGTGTCTAATGTTCGTTACTCATTTATGCTAAATTTTTTTCTCCTTTTGCCAGATGGACAAGGATGCTTCTCTAACCTACAGGTAGAGATAAATGTTTGAACGTACTTGATTGCAAATGATTGCACTACAACAAAAAAGTTACATCTTGCCCAAATTGGAGATACAAAATTCTCTTAGTGATTTTTTAGTTCTAATTTTGTTCAATTGAAATGTGAGAATTACTAACACTTTCCTGCTGTCGCTATTATGTTTTGGCGTTTCTTTTTGGAAAAAAATCAAATACGGAAATGTTGAATGTAGCCATGAGAGCAAATATTACTTAGCTCACACTCAAGATTCAAGAATCACCAATAGTGACTGTGATTGTTTGAGCCTATAAAGCCTAAAAACTTATATGATCTAGCACAGCCAAATCATGCTGACATTGTCAGAGAGATGCTTTCTTTATTTCAGATTATATTGGGCAGCACTAATCCAAGCTTTGACCATTTGTGATTGGATGGGAAACAAATCCCTCTTTGTCGTCGTTGATTAATATGGTATGATATGTATGTGGCCTATAGTTAGGGTTGTAAATGGGTACCCGATTCTCCGATTACCCGAAGGTTCTGACCCGTTAGGATCCGGGTCTGGGTCCTTATTTTGGTCCCGATAAGAAAATGGTTCCGGTTCCGGATCCTTTTTTTGGAACCGATACCTAAACGGTTCCGGTTCCGGATCCACAGTGGCTCAGACCCATGGACCCGGGACCCGACCCAATATATACTAACATAAGGTAACTTTATTATGTGAGAACAGAACCCTTTTTTACTTTTCTACATTAGGGTTTTCTACTTTTCTACATCTCATTGCCTATTTGGATGTGATTTCTGAGTTTTTGGTTAAAAGTGTCTGTTATTGATAGACAAAATGTCACATTAGTGTTTGTAGGTACGTGATCCAATTGAAATGTGAAAAAAGTATAATTTTATTAAAGAAAAAAACAGGTATTAGTCTAGACCCGGAACCGGAACCAGACCCGCCTCACAAACGGTTCCGGTTCCGGTTCCCCTTCTTAGAAAACGGTTCCGGTTCCGGTTCCACCCTGGACCCGGACCGGAACCGACCCGTTTACAACCCTACCTATAGTTGCTAATGCCCTTGTCACTTGGTCGGGAAGTGATCCTTATTGGTGTTTGAGTAGAATTTTAGTTTTGATGTTGTTCTTTAGGAAGGAAGAACTTTTTATCAAAGGGTTGAAAGTGGAGATCTAGAAAGGGGCACCGAATTCTGATGGTGGCTCATTATCGTAATACCACTAGGCATATTTTGGAACACAACAGCTTTAAAGAGGCTTGCATTGCTTGGATTCAAAAAATTCGAAAAACAAGTCAAAAAGAGGACTTGGTCTGTAGGATGAGAGGGAAGTTTCCTTGGCCCTAGGGCTATAATTTAGGGTTGTAAACGGGTCGGTTCTGGTTCAGATTCAAAGTGGAACCGGAATCGGAACCGTTTTCTAAGGGGGGGGGAACCAGAACCGAAACCGGACCCGATAATATTAATGGGAATCGGAACCGTATGTGAGGCAGGTCTGGATCCGGTTTCGGGTATGGTTCTAGGTCTGGACTTTAATATCTGTATTTTAAAAAAATACAAGAATAATTATGTTTTTTCGTAATTCAATTGGATCACGTACAAAGCAAATGTAACATTTTGTCTATCAATAACATGTGGTTTGGGGCCGGAAGATTAGGTTAAAAACTTAGAATGAAGGGTTCTCATGTAACATATAGATAATAAAGTATTTAGGTTAGAGTATTGGGTCGGGTTCACGGGTTTGAGCCACTGTGGATCCGGAACCGGACCTGTTTAGGTAACGGTTTTAAAAAAAGGATCCGGAACCGAAATCATTTACTTATTTGAACCAAAATAAGGGTCCAAACCCGGAACTTAACGGGTCAGAACCTTCGGATAATCGGGGATCCATTTACAACTCTAAGGTTGAGAAATCTGAATTCTCTCCTTCCATTCCCAGAATAAACACGACTTTGAAAGCTTCCGAGTTCCATCCATCCCAGCCTTTCCAGTTTGTGATTCAAACCTTTTAAATTGCCTTATTTAAGTGATTATATTTTAAATTTTAATTATCTTTTTAGTATGGTCCACGTTGGGGGCACGGGCCTGTTTGGCTAACGACTACATAAAAGCAACACCAGCAATTGGTGTTCTTGCCAAAAAGAAAAGAAAGCTTCACAACTTTTGTGATCCAGCCAAAAGACAATGTAACTGTACTGCAATGACATCATGATTTATCATCATATGTCCTGTAGGTGGTGATAGTTTCTAGAGTTGGGTGAGAAGAGGTGGACTCCATCATTAGCATGTGTCTAATCTATCCATGTTTATGATAATCATGTTTAGAAAGAAATTTCATATTGGGCTTCACTTCATTTTGCTATCTACTGGTTTGCTGTAATTACAAGAATGCTCACTGTATGGCATAATGTTGAAGCAGCAGGGTGGCAAACAGTTGGATGCGGTTGGATTCAGATTGGGTCCAGCATTACTGATGACATATATAGGCTAAATCCAAATACGACCCATTTAGTCATCAGATTGAAATTATGAACTTGAATTTTACCTGAGAATTAGTTAGAAGGGTCAACTTGAACTTCCGATCAAGAGGATATGATTAGGTTGGACTGACCGGTAAAACAACAACAATTGGCTTAAACTAAAACCATTTATCAATGAGGTTAGAAACGGCAACCAAGCTCTACCGGAAAATAAAAAAAGGGGTCAATTCTTACCCTATTAATAGGTCTGTTTCTGTTAGATTTGGCTGGATGGGCCAGGACTTTTATTTTATTTTGCTGGGTGATAGGTCAGGAATCAGGATTTACCAAACCTGCTTTTGTATTCTTGTCGACACTAGCCTTAGTACAAGATGTGTTCCCTTCACATGAAAAGAGGCAGCTAGGGATGGCAATGGGCCGGAGTTGGTATAGATTATTTATTTATTATTATTATTTTTTTATATTAATGGAGGGTTTCCAATCTTTTGAACTGGACCAATCCTTCCGGGCACAGAGAGAAGCCAAGTAAAATCCATGTGGTAACTGGTAAGCACTAATGGACTCAACATTCGGTTCCTGAAGATGAGGGAATCGAGAATCGATACCAGGACCTCTAGCTCCGGAAGAGAGAGGACCTGCAATCAACACATATTTTATAAATGCACAATACGATTTCCATTCAGAGGTTTTTATGTATGAGCCCTGCTACAGGGACCGAAAATCGGTCCCTGAAAAAGGGCCTGAAAGGCTCTTGTCCATTGGATCAAGGAAAAGCCCTTGATCCAATGGAAATTTTTCTTGATCCAATGGACAAGAGCCATTCAGTCACTTTTTCAGGGACCGATTTTCGGTCCCTGTAGACTTTTTGTTTATGTATTAGTCCTATTAATAAATATGTAAATTGGAGAATGGCTTCTTATCTGAGTGGTAAGGAGTGACAGTTCTAACCTAGGTGCCCAGAGTTCGAACCTTGGATACGTACCTCTTCTTGTATGTGCAGGCTTCACTTGTTCACTTGGAATTGAAGCCTGAACTCACCCTCTTCTGGGCCCACTTTCAAAACACAGACAAGAATCTTAGGACCACTTTCAAAACCCATAAGAAATTTATGTATCCAGTACTCCCAAACCCGACATATCAAAGTTCTGGGTTTGTGCCTATTGCCGGACTACCCGTTTAGATTCCCCCCCCCCCCCCCCCCCCCCCCCGCCGCCGTTTAGATCAAACCCCCCCCCCCCCCCCCCCCCCCCCCCCCGTTAGATCAAACACCACCCCCCCCCCCCCCCCCCCCCCAATGAAAATTTTATGTTCGTCATTAGGGCCCACCACCTTGGTTCAATGCAATTACCACAATGGCAGAGACTCTGTAGAATTCATGCATGACCTGCACACGTACCGATATTCTATTCTTAACCAGGCATCTTCATTTAAGTTAGTAGTAGAACACAGTGGTGCATGTAATCATTGAATTGTTTCTCCCACACTCCTGTCCTCGAGTGCAAATAAATATTTTTTTTACCCCAGCTTAGGGGCCTGGGACTGAAAAGAGCCCACATGAGGAGAGGAGGCAACCAACACCGGAGAATGAGAGCCCATACAAGTGAGGCGAAGAAGTCTATAAAGTGGGAAGGATGGCCCACACATGTAGGAAGAGAAGCCCACACACTGACACACGTGATAAAAGTGGCATACCTATGCATTGATTTCTAAGCAGCCGGGTGACATAAAAGGTTGTCCGCCAACTTTAATGTCGAGTTCAAGCATTTTCACTCTTTTCTTTAATTAAACATCAGACTCTCACCCATATTTTAGTCTATTTTCTTGAAAAGTTGGTGTCATTGTATTGTCCATTATGAATTGAGGCAGGGGCGCTTGAGTCCATGTCAAAGCATACATGAATTCTGTAATAATTTTTACTTTAAAGGCTTTACTTCTACTTGTTAATTTCTATGTATATATCATATCATGTACATAAACTAACAAAATAACATATCATATAATACATATGAAATATTATTATCATTTTCTTATATTCGTTAATCAATTTAGCTATGGTCATATAACCTCGATTCAAGTCAAAATATACTAATTGCCGTATAAAAAGGGCTTGGGCCTCACTATTTGCCAAACATGCAGAGTAAAAGTTAAATATGAAAACAATCGTGGGCTGAATCCAGTTCGTTGATTGAATATATTTTTGTGAATCAATAAAACTTCAAATGATACTACAAAACATTTATCATGCAATACATTTAGGCCCTTTAGTTTTTCTTTTTTTAATTATTAATCATGTAACGGTTCAGTTAACCGTGTGTCTTGGAAAAACGGTTAATCGAAGCGTATTTTACGGTTCGGTTCGGTTAATAACCATGCGTAGAGATTGAAAACCGTAACCGAACCGTAAAGCACAATTTTTCGATTTTAATAACCGTAACCGAACCGTAAAACACGGTTATTAACCATTGGTTTCGTTTGGTTCGGTTCGGTTCGGTCGGTTCGACGGTTTTCCTTTTTTTTTTTACACCCCTAAAACTCCCGAATGAAGCTAGTAATGTGTAAGGGTGTTCATGAGCCGGGTTGGCCCAGCTTGAGCCATATATAGGCTCGGCGTGACTTTCGGATGTAAGCCCATGTTTGTCCAAAGCATGACACAGGTGTAACTGCCTAGCTCAAGTTTGGCCATCTTGAAGTATGTCACGCATGAGCCCTTCCATTTAGTTAATCAAGCCAGGTCGAGATGAGCTTTCTATCACTTATTTATACAAAATTAGTCATTAAAATACAAACATAACTTTTAGGGTTAGGCAGCTTTGAACTTTGAGCTTTTTTTATCACCTAATCCAAGCTCGGCTCTTGTGTCAAACAGGCCCAAAATTCAAATCCATTCGCGGTCATAATAGTAACAAAAAGGTCCAAACCAAGCCCAACATGTGTGCTATTGGCCCAAGCGGCCCCAAATTGGCCCCTATCATAAGCACCCTTACTCATGAGCCCTTTCATTCTTTCTTATACTACAAGCATTCTCTTATCTCAGTAGATAATCATGATTCACCATAATAAATCTCGAAGTGAAAGGCCTTGTTTATTATGAACATATTTTGAAATGCAATGGGGCAAACTAGAAACTCCATATTTTGCCTTCTAGCAGTCTGTTTGTCATTTGCTCTTATTGTATGATAAGCCTTCGCTTGTTTCTGATGCTAGCTAACTAGATATATGCAAGAGACGAAGGTGAATATTTAAAACCTTTGCCAAGCCTATTCTAGTGATTGATTTTGATTGCAAGTTCATATCAATGGTTAAGGCCTACCAAGTTCATATGATTAATAATGCATAATTTCTCGATTTTGCAGATTGCACATGCCAGTAATTGATTTTGATCTTGCTTGCAATTTTGTCAAAGTGACAGTCCCATAAAGGCCATTTATATATTGATTATGTAAAGGTGTTATTTTTATTTTTATTTTCGTTTCGAATTTGTTATATGAAACTTATTTTGAAATTTTATCTGAGATTGAATTTATATGAAGGGTCACTGTGTTAAAGTAACCCTTTTCTGTAAATTTTGATTGGGAGTTTAACCCATTTTTGCAAATGGGAAAACCCAAAACTCTAGTGAACATAAATTTAGGTTATTTTGAATGGTAGCAAAAACCGCATTGTAAAAAAAAATTACTAGAATCTATACTGTTATGTGATACAAAGAAAAGAAAATAAGTGAAAAAAAAATCCAAAAATGACCCAATTCCTTTATAATCAAGAGCTTTATCTACAACAGGTCTAAAACTTGAAAACACTTGATCCCTGTATACTCCTAATTCAGATAAGGAATTTGTCAACTCATTTGATGATCTTTTTGTATGTTAAAAGTAGCTACTTAAATCATTGATTTCACTTGTTATGAACTCTTATTAAAACAGTGGATTTGCCTAATCCTTGATTTGTTTGCACATAAAGCATGATAGAGTTTGTCTGTTGGTTGGAAATGCAAAATGCATATGTGGTTGTCATTTTATATTTTATTCTCACAAAATGAGGGTTTTTTTTTTTTTTTATACCAACTATCATAATATGCTACTTATCATGCAGATAGGATCGGTTCAAGATCATCAAACTCAAATGATTGTTCAATTTATTTACATGTTTTAAACTGAAGTTCTCATCCCATAGTTATCTACTATCAATCTTTTTCTTGGTCTTTGTGAAATCAAGAAGAGTTTCTTTCATGGTCATGATTTCTCTAGATAGGATCAAGTTTTGATCAACAAGTACATATGGGATGCTAGTATTTTATTGAAATGGTGGATGGTGCAACCGGAGACATGACGTGTGGAACTAAGTTTGATAGTAGTGGACTTGTTCTTAGGTCTTCAATGACATGCCCGAAAGAAGTAGGGAAAAAGTTGTACAACAATAATATTTTTTTCACTTCAACTCAAATTACAAATTAAAAAATATTGATAAGATATGAAAAAGTAAGAGATAAGACATGAATTGTAACATATTTTAGTAAAGAAATCAAATGCATTAGTTTTCGCATCAATGTGGCATTAGTTTCTATTATAAAATGGAAGATGGTCAAAATTCATCACATCATCAGTTGAATCAATTTCATTATTGAAAGTCCATTCCACAATTGAAATCATGAACCCTACCCTTTGGGATTTGACTCATGAATTCCCAATGTTCATAAAATCCATTATAAATGTAAAAGATCTGTCTGCATTTTGGCTTATTTATATTCAAGAAGAGAGATTTTGTCAGTAAAATTTCATTGGTTGGGTTGGGCTAAAGACAGAGACCATGACAGGTTGGGTCATGTTTGTGGCTTCTTAATATCAGGCAGGCTGGTACTTGGGGTGTGAAAGTACATGACCTGTCATCTAACAACTAAAGAAGAGACAATCACATATTTTCCTGTTGATGATCCACATACAGTAAGTTGAGTTCTGCAAAGTCTAGATCAAGTAGACATCACTATCTTGAGCAGTTTGGATCATAGAACATGGGCACAGATGTATAAGTGGGACCTTTTTTTTTCTTTTATTTTTTAAACCTTGGGACCCATTTATCAATTAAGGCTGCAAACCCTGTTTTCCAGTTTTTTTTTTTTCTTTTAAATGAAAGATCATGAGCAGCTTCATAATTTTATATCCATCAGCACTAATAATGAGTAACTTACATATATTTTGGAACTTGTTCAATGTCACAACTGCTAAGGAAGACATTAGACATGCCCACTCCTCATTCTTCTCACACTGATTCTAGAAAACATAAATTCCAATAAAATAATCCCCAAAGTCAGCATTTTAAGACATTGGAAAATGTAGAGTGTGTCACATGCCATGTGCAGTGATGTATTGTTTGCTGTTCCAAAATCCCAAATAGCCAGAGAAATATATACCAAGATCTCTGAAAATAGATCAGTGAGGGTGCTCCTCTTTATCTAAATCAAGTTGTTTTAAGTGCATGTGAAGAAGTTTGCAGGGAACAGTAGAAAGTTTTGGCTTATTTTAAGGAAAGAATTCTGTTTATTCTAATAAGCCACAAACTGCAGTGTGTTTTCTAGTTATCTCTATTTGGGTCCTTTTTAATTATTTTGAGAAAGAGTTACATTGGCCAATGGATCGAAAAATCTGCACCATTTCAGCAGTCCAACTGTAATACTTCATATTTTTGAATTTGACTCCTCATGTGAAAAGTAATTATATATGGAGACACACAAGCTTCCTAATCGAAAAGTGATTAATGACCTGAGATGAAATTGTTAAAAGAAGACGTGTTGCATGAAGTGTGGCCCACAAGATGAAATTGGTCACAGATTACTCATGTTACAAAAGTCACATGGAACTTTTTATTTTATTTTATTTTATTTTATTTTCTTGTTTTACAAAGAAGATCACACATTTCCATTGGACTTTATTATTAGCAATGCAAGCTACGATAATGTTTGTCATTTTTAGATTAATATATTTATTTAGTTTAGATAGGTGGTTAAGGAGATTCATAAGAGTTTTTCATAGATGGCTGATCTACAATATCACTGATATTTAGTCAGGCAGAGCATCTCATGAAACCCCAAATCGAGATCTAAACTAATGTATGTTTTATTTGTCACAAAAACTCGAAAGCCACCTAAATAAAAACCTCTTCTTTACTTTATTTATTTAGGGCTTGTTTCTTCCATATAATTGAATTCCAGGACTTTGATTTCTAAATTTTGTTAAAAATGAGGAGACAAAAGTAAATAGGCAAATATGGTGATCAAATGATCTCCCATTTAGAAAATGAACATAGGAAGATAGAACATTCAAATATCCAGCACCCTAATATCTCAAATCTTAGGAAAGTCAAAGTCTCACCTACATCTCTGTCTTAATTATGTTCTTCTCCCCTTGCCTCTTCAATAATCCTTCCTTGTTGGAACTCTTTTGACTGTGAGATCTTATGTAATCAATTTCATAAAAAAAAAAAAAAAAAACACTAGGGTCTCTAATAAAGTCCTACTCAAGGGAAGGCACCAGTTGTTTGCAAGGAGAAACATGACCATCCAACAAGAGGTTTGTTATTAGATGCACAAAGTACATTGCTGGATGAGGGGCCTACATCAAAATGTTGGTTGAAAAATAGTCAGTTCCTTTGGATTGAGAATTGAGTTAAAATTAAAATACCATTCAAGAAAGAATACAAGTTAAAATTGGAGAAATCTTAGAAACCTGATTCTAAATTTCATTCCTTCCCCCCCTTGCAATTGAACATATGCCCAAATATCGCTGAATTGAAATGTGAAATGTGAAATGTGGTTAATGAAGTACTAGCATGAAGGCCCTGTGCGATGCACAAGTTAAGTCTGATGTAACCTGAATATATAATATATAAAAATTAATATTTTTTTATATAAATTCATTTATATGAAATACATAAAACAAAGTTGCCTCTTTCTCACCTTTGTTGTCTTCTTGTAAACATATTATGATCTCGTTCGAGCCTTATATAGATTCTACATTTCATTTGCCTCATCTAGGTCTTATCCATCTTTGAGTTAGAATAAAGGGACACAGAGGGAGGTGGGTGGTCTGATGGAGAGTTTTAGGGGAGAAATGGTTTAAAGATATGAAATGAGTGTTTCCTTTTTTTGAGAGATGCAGCCATTGATAAAAGAAATAGAAAAGTTTGCATGTCCTTTGGGCATGTCTTTTGAAGTAATAAATGTGGCTTAAGGAAATAGAGATTGTAAGCTTATTTTGTGTAATTGCTTTCTAACCACTATTCAGCTTTAAAGAAAAAGAACTAGTATGAAGCCCCTGTGCACCGCATAGGTTAAGTTTCGTGCGACCTGAATAATATATTCCCTTTCATATAAATCTATTTGTAACAAAATACTTAAAAAACTCAAATCAACAAAGAAATTATGAAAACCAAATATTTCTTCCCTTAATCCACGTCAGCATACACATTTCATCTTAAAAACAAAGGAATCGTATGCATTTCTGCTCATTTTTTAATACTAAATAAAAACTTTGAAAATAATATTAATTTATAGAGTTGGAAGGCATCAATTTGGATTGGATTACATCCACACAAATAGGCCCAAGAGATATTTTATTGAAAAGGCACAAATGTAGTCCAAGAGACATGTTTTATTGAAAACGCACATATTATATGTTTTTGAAAGGACACATCCACCAATGGGCCCCAAGAAGCTGATGTGGCTTCTCCTAATACCAGATTGAGATTTTTTGAGTTTTTAGTTTTTTTTTTTTTTGCAACCAACATTCAACTTTAATTTATAGAGTTTGAAGGCATTCCTTTGAATTGGGTTATATCCACACAAATTGGCCCAAGAGACATTTTATTGAAAATGCACAAATGTAGCTCAAGAGACGTGTTTTATGGACATTTGACGAGGCACATATTATGTGTTTTTGAAAGGATGCATCCACAAATGGATCCCAAAGGAATCGTATGCATTTTTGCTTATTTTTTTAATACCATATAAAAACTTTAAAAATAATATTAATTTATAAAGTTGGAAGACATCCCTTTGAATTGGGTTACATCCACACAAATGGGCCCAAGAGACATTTCATTGAAAATGCACAAATGTAGCCCAAGATACATGTTTTATTGAAAAGGCACGTATTATATGTTTTTGAAAGGACACATCCACAAATGTGCCCCAAGAAGCTGATGTGGCTTCTCCTAAGGCTAGAATTGAGTTTTTTTTTTTTTTTTTTTGCAACCAACATTCAGCTTTAAAGAGAAAGAATATCAACGACAATGTTCATATAAGTAGATCACATCAGCTACACTATTTTAATTAAATGAAAAGATATTACTCCATTGAGATAAATACTTTTTTTTTTTATAACGAAGGGTGTCCCGGTCATTTGGGCCAGAATAATTCTTACGGGCCCGAGGGGTGCCTGCTAAATCCCCTGTGGCCCCAATCTTGTAGTGCAGCTGTGAGCCCTCAACCAATGGGTGTAGACCTTGGTCCTATGCCAATTGAGCTACCCTTCGAGGTTCATTGAGATAGATACTTGAGCATACGCTCATTTATGGATAAAGAGTTTGCACCAACATTTTAGATTGAAGAAAGTTAAGTCCAGGGTCGAGATTTGCCAATGATACACAAGACAATATTTCATTGACAATAGGAGAAATCATTGGATTGATCAAGTGCATAATACATTATCCTATTTCACGCTTGATGAATTCAATGGTGTATATTACTTTTATCCAAATAAAATTTGTGCACGGACAATATATATTTGGATTTTCTATGATATCATGGAGTTAGATGAAACAAGGACATGTCAATCATGTTTTAGTGCCAACACCATTGTACAAATAATACATATTGACTAGAGGTTGCTTAGTTGGCTGGTAACCCTATATCACATGGGTTGCCTATGAATCGATCCCTGGACATACCACTCTTCCCTCTCGTATGGCCTATCCATACAACGGTGTGTGCTTAAAAAGAGATAATTTTTTATGGGGAAATGTTCACCTATAAGCTAATTGTATATAGATTGTATACAGTTTAGCTCATGGTGCCACTTAGATGTAAGTTTATTAATAGAAAGAAGGTGGATTGAAAGGTCTCCTCATGAACAAGAGGGTTCCAAAAAATCCGACCCGCCAAATTATCCTAACATTCGATTTAACAACCTTAAAATTAGTGTAGATTTTCTTGATATTCACTTCAAGGTTAAGTGAACATTAAATGATAGTAAAATGGGGCATGCCGCTGGATCATGGGATGAAAAAGACTATCAAAGGGAACTTATTAATGAAAGTGGGCCCAAGTGGTATCCACAGTGTTGGACTTCACTTGATGTTGCTTGCATAACATTTTCCTTTCTTTATGATACTCTACATATCAATCATAGAACCTCTGTAACGATAAAGGGTGTTCAGCCTGGCCCTACTTTAGAAGCATTTTACTCAGGTCTTATACGGGGCATAAATGTTAGGCCCAAGCCCGCCCATTTTGACAACTGGTCTAGGACAAATCAGCTTTTTTTTTTTTAATCATTTGTAATTGTACATGCTTTCTAGCAATTATTTGGACAAACTATCACTAAATTAGAAGCACTCCTTAATCCGCCCATACCGGATCGGGCTTCGATCTTTCTTTCACTTAATCCAAAGTCCAAACCCAAGCTAAATTTTAATGGGCCCATATTTCATATCCAAGCTCAGCCCAAACCCTACTGTTCCAGGCTGGCCAGCCCATGAGCAAGCACCTCTACTCACCACTAGGGTTGTAAATGGGTCGGTTCCGGTCCGGGTCCAGGGTGGAACCGGAACCGGAACCGTTTTCTAAAAAGGGGAACCGGAACCGGAACCGGAACCGATAAGAATAATGGGGACCGGAACCGAAACCGGTACCGTTTGTGAGGCGGGTCTGGTTCCGGTTCCGGGTCTAGACTAATACCTGTATTTTTCTTTAAAAAAATTATGCTTTTTTCATATTTTAATTAGATCACGTACCTACAAACACTAATGTGACATTTTGTCTATCAATAACAAACACTTTTAACCAAAAACTCAGAAATCACATCCAAACTGACAATGAGATATAGAAAAGTAGAAAACCATAATGTAGAAAAGTAGAAAAGTAAAAAGGGTTCTGTTCTCACATAATAAAGTTACCTTATGTTAGTATATTTTGGATCGGGTCCCGGGTCCACGGGTCTGAGCCACTGTGGATCCGGAACCGGAACCGTTTAGGTATCGGTTCCAAAAAAAGGATCCAGAACCGGAACCATTTTCTTATCGGGATCAAAATAAGGACCCAGACCCGGATCCTAATGGATCGGAACCTTCGGGTAATCAGAGAATCGGGTACCCATTTACAACCCTACTCACCACCAATGGCAGGGGTTTTTCTAAAATTAGGACAATGACAGAGGAGAATGTTACAAATTAAACCTCTTAAGCATCTCATCACGGAGACTTATCGGGACACATTTGAAAACCCGTCAGCCTCCTCTCACCTCCCTGTGGAGACCCAACCAAGCAAATCGATCTACATCCAAATCCAAATCCAAATCCAAATCGCAAAAGAAAACCAGAGAGTGAGAAAGCAAATTCCCCAGATCGTAAATTCAATCAAACCCAATCAATCCTAAACTCCACCACCCAAAAACCCTACTCTCTACCAAACAAACACATTCCTCCTCCCCCAAAAAATGCTGTTTTTCAACCCGATCTGATCGCACTGCTCTGCTTGTTCGGGGAATGGCTTCTTCGGAAGCCGATTCCCGCTTGATCTTAGTCCTCACCCCAACCTTCGAAAAGATCATCAAAAACGCTTCTTGGCGTAAGCACTCCAAGCTCGCCCACCAATGCAAATCCCTCCTCGATCGCATATCCTCCTCTTCTCCTCCCTTCTCCGCCCCTCCTCCATCCTCTCCGACCACCCCTCGCGAATCCGGCGACGAAACCCTAATCCCTGGCCCCCTCCACGACGGCGCCACCCAGCTCTCCCTCGCTGACTCCGATTCCGTCCTCTCCCCTCTCATCTCCGCCGCCTCCTCCGGCTTCCTCAAGGTCGCCGATCCCGCTGTCGATTGCATCCAGAAGCTCGTCGCCTACGGCCTGATCCGCGGCGAGGCAGATCCTTCCGGCGGCCCCGATGCCAAGCTCCTCTTCCGCCTCATGGAGTCCGTCTGCAAGTGCCACGACCTCGGCGATGATGCGCTTGAGCTCATGGTCCTACGGACGCTCCTCTCCGCCGTCACCTCCACCTCACTTCGGATCCACGGCGACTGCCTTCTCCAGATTGTGAGGACCTGCTATGACGTGTATCTCGATAGCAAGAACGTTGTCAATCAGACCACGGCCAAGGCGTCGCTGATCCAGATGCTGGTGATCGTTTTCCGGCGGATGGAAGCGGACTCGTCCACCGTTCCCGTCCAGCCGATCGTCGTGGCCGAGCTGATGGAGCCGGCGGAGAAATCCCCGGCAGATCCCAACATGACGCAGTTCGTGCAGGGATTCATCACCAAGATCATGCAGGATATTGATGTCGTGCTGAATCCGACGACGCCGGCGAGGAATTCAGTGAGCGGGCATGATGGTGCATTTGAGTCGACTGCGGTGGAGACGACGAATCCGGCGGATCTGCTCGATTCGACGGATAAGGATATGCTAGATGCCAAGTACTGGGAGATCAGCATGTATAAGACAGCATTGGAAGGGAGGAAAGGGGAATTGGCGGACGGCGAGGACAGGGACGACGATCTAGAGGTCCAGATCGGGAATAAGCTGAGGCGTGATGCGTTCTTGGTGTTCAGGGCGCTCTGCAAGCTCTCAATGAAGACGCCTCCCAAAGAGGCATTGGCCGATCCGTCGCTTATGCGTGGAAAGATTGTTGCTTTGGAGCTTCTGAAGATTTTGTTGGAGAATGCTGGAGCTATCTTTAGGACGAGCGACAGGTATTTGGTTTCGAGTTTCGTATCTGTTTGTGCTATTTCTATTGACTTTCTCTTTGAATTTGATCTTGTTTTCTGCCACATATTTCATTACTTAAGTTGGTAGTTGGAGATCGAAATGAAGTCACTTCTCAGATCGCATTCTCATCGAACAAATCGTGCGTTTAAACTTGTGCATATATGTGGTGTGTTAGAATCTGTTTGATGAAATTTCCCATTACTGATGGAAGGAGAAGCTTAAACTTGCGGAAGTTCTAATTAGGCTGTCAGTTGTTTATGCTAGAGTGGATTCCATATTTCCATTTCACAAGAACATAAAGAGTATACCTTTAATCATATTCTAGGAATGACTATCCCTTTTTTAACTGATTTCCCACTTTGCTGCCCAATTGTTGGCCTAACTTTTCTGTTAGTGCCTGAGAGCTGGTTCAGTGTTTGCATACAAAGCTGAGTGCAGTTGTACTAATGGTTTATCATTGTCATTGTCATCCTTGTATTCATCATCATCATCGAACCCTTATTCTGATCTTTATGCTTGCCAATTTGGATATTAAATAGTTAACGTTAAAATTGGTAAAAATGCTACATACTCTGTGTTGCCTGCCACCATTATGTCTGTGTTGGAGCTGTTCCAAATGTGCTCATATACTGGTTTCAGCTATGTGTTTCTCGTTTCAGTTACTTTTTGTTCAGTTTCTCATCCACATCTTTTTGAGTGGGTTTTCTTGCACAAACATTACCAAGCTCGGTTGTGTTTAGGGATGTCAATGGACCTCCAAATACCCAGTTTCCCGAAGAGCATGACAAAATCTTTTCATTGATCATCTCCACTCAGGTTCATGCCTGAATATTTGTGTACTCAAGTGATATATATGATCTATTATATTATTACACAAAATATATAATAATAAATTGAATATTAATAATATTATGTAAAAAATAAATCTAATATGTAATAAGAGCTTGCAGTGAGCTGGTGGCAACTTTAAGTTGTATCCTGAAGTCTCTACTGTCTAGTTCGATTACTGCTACCAAGAGCACATTAAATAATACTATTTCATATCTTCTAGTTCCCCAACATAGTTGCGACAAGGCTTTGATGATGGTGATGGTCTTTTAGTTTGCAGAGTCCGGTCTAGCTCCAGTTGGGTCCAACAGAGTCAGGTCTGGGCCCAGTATATAACAGTTGATGCAATTAGGGCTTGCGTGGAGTGTTGAAGCATAATAAGGTGCCTAAGCACGTGTCCGCAAACACTTCAACAAGTCTTCGTAGAGACGATAACGAGGACGCACCTCAATAGGAAAACACAAATTCAATTAATCAAACTCTGCATATAAATAAGAAAAAGAAAACTTGGTGGCTAAGAAAACCTAATAATCAAACTTAGGAAATAAAATAATAATCCTAATGAAACTGAAAATCCGAACCTAATTACAACTCATTAAAAAAAATAGAAATCTAATAACAAATAATTAGGGAAATAATTCCTAAACTATCTTGGGCCCTACACATGTTGCCTGAGGTCTATCTTGCATCAACAGCCTTGGGTGAATTGTACCAAATGCAACACGTTTGCATCTCCAGTCATGTTACTAGAGGTTTCCTTACTACTACGACTGCTGCTGCTGCTACTACTATATATTAAACCATCTTTGTTGATGACCAATATGTGATTCTCTGCAGATGCTAGAGTTAAACTTTCCTGGAATTTGTTGATGCTAACTGCAGGATAGGATGCTTTTTCATAATCCAGTGAAGAATAGTCAATACTTTAAGTCAAGTGACTTTGGATGAACACTTGTTGCCTTTTTTTTTTTCTAGGCCTCAGCTGCAAAAAGATTTTGCCCTAGTAGCTGTTCTTTCTTTGAAATCTTGCTACCACTCTCCCATTAGAACCCTTCTTCCTCCCACCTTGTAGTCACTATCATGACTTGATGAAGACAATTTTTAACTTGATCAATTTCTCACTAATGGTTCGTTTGCCACTTTCAAATTTAGATATTGACATCTGATAAAGCACCACTATAAGTTATAAAGTAGTTTTTTTTTTTTTTACTGGAAATTTATTTTCACATTTTTTTTTAATTATCATTGTCATGGGGGTTCAACTTAGGTGGGCTGGAGTTGGTATAGATCTATCCAATGCCCTGCACAAGTTGCATGTGCATAGTTGAATTGCCAAGAGTTCATAATTTGGGCCTGAGCACAAGCTTGAGCCCTATTGCCAACGACTTTAGGGCTACGTGGTTGGGGGGGGAGGGGGTCTCACTTTCTGATGAGGTTAATTCTTTGGTCGAGGATCCTAAAATGCTTTCTGATCTCAAGTTAATGATCACATAAGTCCGATTTTTGGTGTTTTGTTAATCCAAGAGGGGTACTATATTTTAATAGTATAGAGGGGTGAATCCAATTTCTCCCAATGCATATAAACCTGCGTTGGTGAACATTTGGAAAACCCTACTTATACAATCTCTGGACTTCACTCGCTGACATGGTTCTATATATGCTTTGTTTACAACTATTTCATAGCTTCATTTTATTAATTAAAATTAAAATTTTCCTTTTTCTACTTGAATTCTGGACTCTAATTGTATCTTCTGTTTATTTGGTCAGTTGGATTTGACCCGTCGGCTGATGATTTCTCTTTCAATGATCAGGTTTTTAGGTGCTATTAAGCAGTATTTATGTTTATCGCTGTTAAAGAACAGTGCCTCTACCCTCATGATTGTTTTTCAACTTTCTTGCTCCATTTTCATTAGTCTGGTCTCAAGATTTAGAGCTGGATTGAAGGCTGAGATTGGAGTATTCTTTCCGATGATTGTTCTCAGAGTTCTAGAAAATGTTGCTCAACCTAATTTTCAGCAGAAGATGATAGTGCTTCGGTTTTTGGACAAGCTCTGTGTTGATTCACAGATACTGGTAGATATTTTCATCAACTATGACTGTGATGTTAATTCATCTAACATATTTGAGAGGTATGCCATATCTTTTCTACTCTTGCTTCTCTCTTTTTATTGGCCTTTCTTGATTTGTTCACAGAGCTTAAAGATCGGTGGTTTTTAAGATTTCTGTTCTAGTCTCCTCTTTCATTCTTCAAATAGGAATCTTCCTTTTTCTGTTGATTTGTGTATTCTTGTGTTCTTCTATTGAACTTGGTGTCCTGACAGGATGGTTAATGGTTTGCTCAAAACTGCTCAAGGTGTACCACCAGGCGTCACCACTACCTTATTGCCACCTCAAGAGGCTACAATGAAACTTGAAGCTATGAAATGCTTAGTGGCCGTTTTGAGGTCAATGGGAGATTGGATGAACAAACAGTTGCGGATTCCAGATTCACAATCTCCTAAAAAATCAGATGTGTTTGAGAACAATCCTGAAGCTGGAAATTCTCCTCTTATGGTGAATGGTAATGTGGAGGAGTCTGCTGAAGGATCGGATTCTCATTCAGAAACAGCCAACGAAGTATCAGAAGCAGCATCTTTTGAGCAACGTCGAGCTTACAAGCTCGAGCTTCAGGTAGATTATGTGTTTTTATTTCTATGCATGTATTGCTTTCATTAAGCTCACGTTTGGCAACCAAATCTTTGGGGAAAAGATTTTTAGTTTTTCTAAAGTTGTGGTAAATCCATGTTTGGCAATTGTAAATTCCCGAGGACTTGGACGAATGAAAATCTTCATTTGTTAGGATTTTCATATCCGACCACGCCCCATAAGATTTGAAAATCCGTACTTAAGTGGATTTGCACACTGAACCTTATTTTTCTCAGCTATAAGCGTCGATTCACACCAATATCAATGTGAAATCATCAATTATACAAATCCCCTGTGAGGAATCCTTATTCCAATGGTAGTGAAGAAAAAAAAGATCTTTGGATTCCTCACCTATAACCAAACATGCTCTAAATCTTCAGCTTATAGTATCTTAAAGCCCTAATGCAATCTGATGTAAAATTATGGCAGGAAGGTATATCTCTTTTCAATCGGAAACCTAAAAAGGGGATTGATTTCCTTATCAATGCAAAGAAAGTAGGTGATTCAGCAGAGGAGATTGCTAATTTTCTTAAAACTGCGTCTGGCTTGAACAAGACCATGATTGGAGATTATCTAGGAGAAAGGGAAGAGGTGTCGCTGAAAGTCATGCATGCATATGTCGATTCTTTTGATTTTCAAGGGATGGAGTTTGATGAGGCAATTAGGGCCTTCCTACAAGGCTTTAGGTTGCCTGGTGAAGCACAGAAGATTG
Organism: Litsea cubeba; assembly: GCA_012931725.1. Lineage (NCBI taxonomy): Eukaryota > Viridiplantae > Streptophyta > Magnoliopsida > Laurales > Lauraceae > Litsea > Litsea cubeba. The sequence continues at coordinate 122,784 of WHSA01000342.1, forward strand.
ACAGAATCATGGAAAAATTTGCTGAGCGTTATTGCAAATGTAATCCGAAGACTTTTATTAGCGCCGATACTGCCTACGTCCTTGCATACTCAGTGATTTTGCTAAATACTGATGCTCATAACCCAATGGTTAAGAATAAGGTTTGTGTTGTCAAATTTTATACACCGAAGTGGTTGAGCATTTAGAAAACTTGAATGACTTTACTATGTATTGGTTGTTGCAGATGTCACCAGAGGATTTTATTAGAAACAATCGTGGGATTGATGATGGTAAAGATTTACCTGAAGAGTACTTGAGATCGCTGTATGAACGGATTTCAAGGAATGAGATCAAAATGAAAGAAGGTGATTTGGTGCCACAACATAAGCAATCTATGAATTCAAACAAAATCTTAGCCTTGGATAGTATTTTGAATATTGTAATCCGCAAAAGAGGGGAAGAATCAATGGAGACCAGCGATGATCTCATTAAGCACATGCAAGAGCAATTCAAGGAAAAAACTCGCAAATCTGAGTAAGCTTCTCTTAAGGAATATTTAAAATCTATATTATTTAGTCAGCTTCACTTGATGGCACTAGAACTAGGGTTCTCTGGCTGGGCCAGCCCAGCCCAAGTCTGAACCAAGCCCGGCCCATTTTGAGCTGGATTTGTGCTCTATATTTACGCCCACTGGTTGTAATTGGGCATCACTTTTTGGTCCACTTGTTAAATGGGCTTGGCCTATATTTGCTTAAAGGCCCAGTATGACCCAGTATTTAAACACTATGTACATATGTTATGGTTTTAAGAATTGGCCTAGTAGACTTGTACTTGGCACCTTTGAAATTTACGCCCACAGGCTGTAATTGGGCATCACTTTTTGGTCCACTTGTTAAATGGGCTTGGCCTATATTTGCTTAAAGGCCCAGTATGACCCAGTATTTAAACACAATGTACATATGTTATGGTTTTAAGAATTGGGCTAGTAGACTTGTACTTGGCACCTTTGAAATTTGAGTAAAACCCAAACTGCACCAACCCAACCCAACCCAACCCAAAATGAAATGTCGTGTCACATCTTTTTCTCCCTATTTCCCTTTCAGAAGAAGCATTTGGAGGCTTTTGGGAACCATTTTCATTGATTTTAGAAGATTAAAAACAACACTTTGTGGAAGATATAAGCATATTAAGATTGGATGTGGTGTTCATCACTGGAGTGAAGAACAAATAGCAACACCTATTTCTGCTTAAATTTGTTCATACCAACTAAAAGAGTGAATTCACTTATTTATTTATTTATATTTATTGAGGAGGTTCTGATCTATCAGCTAGAGATGTCAATGGACTTTTGATTACCCAGTTATGCTATGGTCCTAACTTCTAAAAATTGCGAATGGCACCTCTTTTTCCCAACTGATTGATAATTGAATCTGAGTCCAGTTGAGTCCATACCCAAGTACCCATGGCCATGGCCCTCATTGATATGTATAGTATCACTATTTTATTGTATAAAATATATTAGTAACAATATCACTATTTTATTGTATAAGACATATATATATATATATATATATTAGTAACCATGATAGTAATATTATTATATATGATAATTGTCTTAGAAAGAGCTTGTAGTGTAGCACAGTTTGTAGATGCTTTTTTACTTTAATTATAAGGTTGCAGGTTTGAGTCCTGTTACCAATCTTGAAGTTTATATAATATTTTCTTGTTATAGTGAGTCTGGTTAGGGTCCTGTCTTGTCTATCAGTCAGGTCTGGGGTCCACCATGGACCTGACCGAACCCAACTGTTGATGTCCCTACTATTAGTGTACCTTAATGTGATAACCTTCTTCCAAAGGGCTTCAATACTTCCCTAAATCTCCACTACTAATAGCTAATAGTCTATTTACTTTCCCCTATTTTTGTTAATAGGAATCCCCATTGCTGAACCATGGCAGCAGATATCCTGGCTATTGTAATCCTTTTTCCTTTTGTAATTATTCCAATTTAAAATAAGAGAATTTAGGATGGCTTCTCTGTATCAATGAAAACATGCCACATATTCTTGACATGATGCCTTTTTTTTTGCAAATTATAGGTCAGTTTATTATGCTGCCACAGAAGTGGTAATTTTGAGATTCATGATTGAGGTTTGCTGGGCTCCTATGTTGGCTGCCTTTAGTGTACCACTTGACCAAAGTGATGATGAAATAGTAATTGCCCAGTGTCTTGAAGGCTTCCGTTATGCAATCCATGTCACTGCAGCAATGTCCATGAAGACTCATAGAGATGCTTTTGTTACTTCACTTGCAAAGTTCACCTCTCTCCATTCAGCTGCAGATATCAAGCAGAAAAATATTGATGCCATCAAGGTCAGTGCTTGGTTTGTTTCACATTTGTGATGTGGTTAATCAACTTCCTGGGTGTATTGTGTTTCTGGAAGGAAATTTCATGTGCTTATTAACTGATCCTTTTTATCCAATATTTGAACTATATTCAGTGGCGGACCCAGGATTTTTATTTGGGTGGGGCGGACTAGGCAAGACTTATACAAGGAAGGTAAAAAAAGACTGAAAAACAAACAATAAATCAAATTCAAATCAAAACGCAGACCCATAGATCATGCACATAGCTTTAGAAAATCATGCATCAACGGGCTCCACTCTCCCAAATTTTCATCCGTTTTGGGTTCTTCCTATTGTCTCGATGAGAGTATCAGCTCATGGCCCACCACTTAACTCCATGCCAATATACTATTATTAAATTAAATACACAACTACTCAGTAAATTATCACAAACTCCACAGCCAAATACCCCCCACCAGCTACCTCAATACTTAACACGCCCATCTAATGAGCAAAAAATCCTCCCAAATAAAATCATTTATAATTTATGGTTTCTCATATCAGATCATCAAATCAATGTGATTTCTTTAAGATGGAGATAGATCAATACGAATTCAAAAGAAGGGAAAAAATGCAAATTCATACCTCAGAATAGTTTGTAAATGCTACTAAAATTATTCCGTCAAAGATGTCTCTACAGATAATAGAGTCTTAGGTCATTCTCTTCTTTTACATAGACAAGATCAAAAGCCAAACACAAACAAAGATCAAAAGCCAAACACGAACACACAAAATTAAAAAGCAAGAGAACCACAAAAGATGCTAAAACTCTTAAGAAAAGTTCATATCATATTAACTTATAAAAACTACATCAGATCAGATATGGTATGATCTGATGCAGATCAAATCAGGCCAAGGCTGGCCATAGGGTTAATGACAAGGATCTCATGCAGTTACGATTCACAAAGGTTGGCCAAAAGAGGATCTCATGCATGTAGTCCACAGTCATCAATTTGGTTTTGAATCCCATTTTAGTTTGTCCTCAAAGTCAAAATATTTCATAATTTAGCCGAAATATTTCAGAGTTATATTTCAGAAAAAAATGAAAATAAATAAATATTAATATAAAATATTAAAAGTTAAAACTATATATTGATAGGGCCTTATTTCCTTCCACTTCCATATGATTTGATCTGACTGTAAGATTGAATACATAATAAAACTAGTAGCCTAATATTTTGCATTTAAAAAAAAAAGTTTCCTTTCTAAAAGAGTGGTAATATATTAAGCTTAATAATTAATAAGTAGTAAGATACCAAGTACTGTCACTTATAAAAGTTTAGGTGTTCATCCTTTTAGATCAATTGGGCCCAGTAGAATCCTGGGGAAGCTAACTCCTTAAAACAAAAAAGCAAGATGACTATGGAATTCCCTCGCCTAGGACAGAAGAACCAAGATGACTGGAAACGCTGGCCTGACTTTTCTCTTTGATGAGGAGGAGGAGGCGACACGATGGCAACACAATGGCGACGGCAGCAAAGACGATTTCACAACGGCAATCCTTTTTTTCTTCTTTTGTTTTCTTTCCTTTTCCTTGGTTGCAGAAACGTTAATTGGCTCTTTCTCCTTGTAGCAAAGGATGAAAGAAGAGGGGGTTCACTTTAGGGTGGGGCGAGTACTTTGGCTGAAGTGGGGCGATGGTCACAGAGACCATTTGACTCTTTGGGTATTTCTCATTCTGATCCGGGGCGACCGCCCCAGGTGGTGATAACGTGCGTCCGCCCCTGACTATATTTATACTGTAGCCGGGTTACTTCATCTTTTCACGATTAGAAGCCAGCCTGCAAAGTTTTGTTTTTGCATATTTTGAAGAGCCATAATAGATTTTTGTTTGTTGATTCATTTCAACTGTGCTGTATTGTCACCAACTCATGTCTTCATTAGACTTGTATTCCATATATATCTAGTAAATATTCTATTAGAAGGCCAGAAGAGTAAAGTCTTTACACTTGGATAAATTGTTGTTGTGCTAATTTGCTTTCTTTTGTAGTGAATAGCCAAATCTATGCCCGTTCAAAAAAAAAATCTATTTTAAAATAGAAGCAGTAATCAACTAGGGCTATTATACACATCTACTTGACATGCATTTCAGCCTCATCTTTCATCTTTTTCTTTATCGAGTAACTTTCCCTGTATGTGGTGGCACTTGACGAACCCACACAATGTACTAGCTTGTCTCCACTTCATTCATTCTGCACTGATCATATTTGTGATATCCATCTCAAACCCTCCTATGTTCTTTGTTGCTTTCAGCTATCAGAATCTATCATAGTGTGTCCCTATGTTATTTTCAATTACGATCAACTACTCTCAAAACTTCTAGACATTTTATCATCACATGATGACAGTCTTTCTGAATTGAGGTGTTTCCTACTTAATTTAAGAGGGTATGTAGTGGTTCCTGCATTTGTCTCTTTTAACTCTACAAAGCTGATTAAACTAATTTTGCTGAGGTGGTTATTATACTTTCGGGCATGTGGAAAACTTTTAGGATATGATTTTTAAATTTCTACTCTATTCCTTGGAATTCTTAGGAGGGGAGCTTATGTCAAAGATTTGAGGAGTGAAGGGTCTAGACTCTAGGGTGATGACCTATTAGGGACCAATTCATAGGACTCATTTGCAGAGTGTGAGTGGGAGGAGCTTTTATCAAATTCTTAGTGAGTGGAAGGGTCAAGACTGATACCCCACTAGGGACCGATTCCTAGGTTTTATTTTCACCAAGCGGTGGGTTAATTGTTTCCTATCAAAGATGAGAAATTTTGATGGCCCCCTGTAGGTGCCCTTGAATTTTCATTCTTAACTACTTTGATAGGAACTTTTCCTCCTTTTGTTCTGTCTTTGTTTGTTTCTTTCTTCTTGGACTGTTCACCAAAGCCAGTTTACCATGGCATATTTAAGGGTGCAAGAGTTTCCATTAACGTTTATTTTCACAAAAGGACTATGCCTGATTATATTTGATGGTAATGATTATCCTTCAATTTTTTTTAACTGTCTCATGCATGCTGATATAACTTTGATCTTTTTGCTTAAGGCAGCTCGCTTAGATAGCTATAAACATTTTTCTCACATTTTGATTTGCAATCAATTGCCATCTGCAGGCACTTGTTACTATCGCAGATGAAGATGGAAATTATTTACAAGAAGCATGGGAGCATATTTTAACATGCGTATCACGTTTTGAACATTTGCATCTTCTAGGAGAAGGTGCTCCTCCAGATGCTACTTTCTTTGCAATTAATCAGAATGAGTTTGAAAAATCTAAGCAAGCTAAATCAACTATTCTTCCTGTACTGAAGAAAAAAGGTCCTGGGCGGATTCAGTATGCTACTGCAGCTGCCAGAAGGGGCTCATATGATAGTGCCGGTGTTGGTGGCCATGCTTCTGGAGTGGTTACTAACGAACAAATGACCAACTTAGTTTCCAACTTAAATATGCTGGAACAAATTGGGAGCTCTGAAATGAATCGTATATTTACACGAAGTCAAAGGTTAAACAGCGAGGCAATAATTGATTTTGTTAAAGCCCTTTGTAAGGTATCTATGGAAGAATTGCGCTCTACGTCAGACCCACGTGTTTTCAGTCTTACAAAGATTGTTGAGATTGCGTAAGAAATCAAATAGTTAACCTTGTTTTGCTTTTCATTATATGATAAATCATTTTTTTTTTAAAGAAAAAAGGCTTTCATTTGTATGTTTTTGCATTTCATAGCAGTTTTCATGATTTTACTTTTTCTTGTACAGGCACTATAACATGAATCGTATCAGACTTGTTTGGTCAAACATATGGCATGTACTATCTGAGTTCTTTGTGACCATAGGTTGTTCTGAGAACCTGTCAATTGCTATTTTTGCAATGGATTCCTTGCGCCAACTAGCAATGAAGTTCTTGGAGCGAGAAGAATTGGCCAATTACAATTTCCAAAATGAATTCATGAAGCCTTTTGTCATTGTCATGCGTAAAAGCAGCGCCGTTGAAATCCGTGAGCTGATAATCAGATGTGTCTCTCAAATGGTTTTGTCCCGTGTGAATAATGTGAAGTCCGGATGGAAAAGCATGTTCATGGTATTTCTGTAGAGATGTTTACTGAATTTTTATTTGTTTTTGGTGTTTGCAGCTCACCTTAATCAAGTGCTTAACCCAGTCATTATTGCTCATTACATTATCATTTTTGCAGGTCTTTACAACTGCAGCTTATGATGACCATAAAAACATTGTACTTTTGGCCTTTGAAATCATTGAGAAGATTGTGCGGGACTATTTTCCATATATAACTGAAACTGAAACGACCACATTTACAGATTGCGTGAATTGTCTGATTGCATTCACCAATAGTCGATTCAACAAAGACATCAGCCTCAATGCTATTGCTTTTCTTCGGTTCTGTGCGGCAAAGCTTGCAGAGGGAGACCTGGGCTCCTCTGCAAGGAGTAAGGACAAAGAAGCTTCTGGGAAGATTGTTCTATCATCATCTCACACAGGGAAAGATGCAAAACTAGATGGTCCACAGTTTACTGATAAAGATGATCATCTATATTTCTGGTTCCCATTGTTGGCTGGTGAGTGAGTTGTGTCAGATTAGGCTTCAATAGACCAATTCTTTAAGTGTTAGGGACATTTGATATCATATTGGATGTTTGACATGGCCATTTGTTTCAAGATTTGATGCAATTTGGTGACTCTTCCTTTTGAACAGGATGAGTGGAGCACTTCTAATTTTTTGCACGTAATAATCATTTCTTTTGCAGGATTGTCAGAACTCAGCTTTGACCTGAGGCCTGAAATCAGGAAAAGTGCTTTGCAAGTGCTTTTTGACACCTTACGCAATCATGGTCATCTTTTCTCATTGCCTCTATGGGAGCGAGTTTTTGACTCAGTCCTTTTTCCCTTATTTGATTACGTCCGGCATGGTATTGATCCTTCTGGGGGGAACTTGGCTGATCAAGGGCTTGAAATGGATGCAAATGAAGATCAGGATGCATGGCTTTATGAAACTTGCACTCTTGCACTACAATTAGTTGTAGATCTATTTGTTAAATTTTATGACACAGTTAATCCACTACTGAAAAAGGTGTTGATGTTGCTGATAAGTTTCATTAAGCGGCCCCATCAGAGCCTTGCTGGTATTGGTATTGCTGCATTGGTTCGTTTAATGAGCCATGCTGGGGGTCTGTTTTCTGAGGACAAGTGGCTGGATGTGGTCTTTTCACTTAAAGAGGCAGCTAAAGACACTCTTCCTGATTTCACACCTATCATGAATGAATTTGATAGCAATAATGTGGCTAGGAGCTATGGAGATTCTTCGACCAAACCTAGCAGTAAGGAGCCTTCGGCATCAGTGGTGGTTGATGAGGATCTGGAGAGCCTGAGAACACGGAGCCTTTTATTTTGCAATCAATGATGCCAAGTGTCGTGCTGCTGTTCAACTTTTGTTGATACAAGTATGTAGTTCTCTTCCTCTTCACTCAGCCTCACCCAAAACCCAAACCTGTCCTGAACCCAGATCGGGTCAGTATTTATTAACCCATATCTCGCCCCAACCCACTGCCATACCCTACCCTAATAGGTGCAGGTCGGGGCTGGTGCCCTTTTAAACCCAACCATTGCTATCCCTGTGCCAATAGGAGTAGACCAAATAAACGTTTTTATGAATAAGTAGATTGTTGGATATGTAATCCCTTTGTGACCTGGCAATCACTTTAATGGTTTAGTTCTTTCTTCTAAATTAATCATGTTGCATTAGTTCTCGAATGTTGAAATGTTAGTAGTTAAATTCTTTTTGTAGTTTTCCTTGAAAAAGATATCTGTGGTTAGTTAGGAGTTGAGAAGCCTTCTGCAGTCTAAAATTGGTTGCTTCTAAGGACTATGACATGATGCCATTAAAAAAATAGATGATGACATGATGTGAGATATCAACTGTTTGTTTCTCCCAGACAGCAGTATTGATCTGTACTGTGGAGCTATGATGCAGGGATACTTCATGTCTGATACTTCACTTTTATTGTATAAAATTTGTGTCCCTTCCATGTCTATGGCATCCCCTACAGCCCCATATCCGGGCATCATAGCTGTGGAGCGAACGGGATTTTCTTGGATTTAACTCGGAACGATTAACTTTGTGGCGGCACTTGCACTTTCACTTGCATATGAAACATGGTGACCTGAACCTTTTTTAACCTTTTTTTTTCCCTGCTGCTGAACATTTTTAACCTGAACCTTTGTGGCGGCACTTGCACTTTCACTTGCATATGAAACATGGTGACCTGAACCTTTTTTTAACCTTTTTTTTTCCCCTGCTGCTGAACATTTTTCTAGGCTGTGATGGAGATCTATAACATGTATAGAGCTCAGCTTTCAGCAAAGAACATGGTGGTACTCTTTGATGCTTTGCATGCTGTGGCAGCTCATGCACATCAGATAAACAGTGATAGTAATCTGCGATCAAAGCTTCAGGAGCTTGCCTCCATGACCCAAATGCAGGATCCACCATTGTTACGCCTTGAAAATGAGTCCTACCAGACATGCCTTACATTATTGCAGAATATCATACTTGACAGGCCTCTTAATTATGGTGAGGTTGAAGCAGAGGCCTACCTTGTTGACCTTTGCAAAGAGGTCCTGCAGGTTTACCTCAACACGGCACGGTCTGGTCGGCTCACTGCACTCACCGTAGATGCTCATCGGAAGCCTCATTGGCTGATTCCACTTGGTTCTGCGAAACGGAGAGAGTTGGCGGCTCGTGCACCTCTCATTGTTTCAACCCTCCAAGCTATATGTGGGTTGGGCGATTCTTCATTCAAGAGCAACTTGCCTCACTTCTTTCCACTCCTGGCAGGCCTGATAAGTTGTGAACATGGATCAAGTGAGGTTCAGGTGGCCCTCAGTGACATGCTTCGTGAATCAGTAGGCCCCATTTTGCTTCAGTCGTGTTGACTGTCGGCCAAGACTTGCCACATACTCTTGAGGTGTGTATGATAGTTTCTTTCTTTGCTGATCTCATTGTTTTCTAGTTTTCCCCTCATAATTATTGTCAAGGATATGTAGTCTCCTAGTATATGAAGAGCTAGTGTTGGTGTTGGGTTGCGAATTGCTATCAGACATTCTGTAGAGTAGGAAGCATAGCTTCTCTATTGAGAAACGAAAGCTACTTGGATAGGAGTTTTGAAGATGTATGTTCTGTTCATTACTTCTTGTCCTTCGGGTTATGTTAGCATTTTTTTCCTCTGTTCTCTGCAATATTTTATGTTAAATTAAAGTGCCCATGTTCATGTTATGCGTGCATAAGATGCTATTGTAGAACGCTCAGAAGTCAGAAGTACTTGTTATTTTATGTGCTAGCAACATTCCCAATATTTTCACTATGTATTACATCTCCTGCTTCTTGCCTGGGTACAAGCAAGCTTTTGTGACTTGCAGCTTCCTCAAACAGTTGATCCTCCAACCCATGTTATCAGCGCAACAAGACAAACCCTCATATGGCCAGTAAGCCTGATACGAGCCCCCCAAGTCCAGCCGCACCCTGAGAGCCCAATTCTAGCCATTGCTAACAGAGTGCCTACTTTGGTCTATTTGTGCCCCCCGCAGTTTGTTTATTATTGTTGTTAATACATTTTTTTGGCTAAATGTTACTTTGTTTTTGTTTATTATAGATGGCCCCTTTTAAGTCGCCAATTTGAAGGGACATCAGTTGCGGTGGTGGTGGTGGTTGTTTTTTTCTTTTCTTTTCTTTTCTTTTTTGTTGAAGTGAAAAATAGTAAAGTGATTTTTGGGTCTTACACTACATGCAATGCTGTTAAGTAAACTAGTGAAGGCTTCCATCATCCAGCATGTAGAATAGAGCTTAAATGGCCTATGGGGGCTGATTTAAGCTTGAGCCTTACAAGCGTTGGATATGGAGCAGTCCAAGTTTGGCCGATGGCGATGGGCTTAAAGCTCTCTTGAACTCGTCTCTCCCGAGTTCCCATATCATCGAATGGATTAAAAACTCTGTTCAATTCAGGCCTACATTTCACTGTTCCATGCAATGAATATATTGCTCTCCCTCCCTCTGCATCCTGCCCTATTGGATCAATTGATAGATAGTTATATGGGTTTGAGATGCCTGATGGTTCATGTTCAATTGTTTCACCCGTGTAGCAAATCATCCGAGATAATTTTGCTTGGTGGGCATTAAATCTGTCTCTCACTCTCTGGATATCTACCTATCGGACTTTCTCTTGGGAATGGAACTCTCCTCTCTTCACATTTGATACCATGAGACACAAATTTGTAACTAACAGTAGCGATTAAAAAAAAACCCTTTATATGCAAAATCTTATTGGACTCTTAAAAGCCCAGCCCAGCCCAGCACGACTGGGGGCAGTGTTGGGCGATCCGCAGCCAACCTAAGCCTGGCGTAGCACAGCATGGTCCAATTTTTAGCTCTACATCAACGTTTTGCTTGAGAATGCCGTTCTCCTCCTCACTTCAGATATGATCCAATGAGATACGAATTTGTAACTAACAGTGGGGATAAGAGAAAAAGAAAAAAAGAAAAAAAGAAAAAACCCTTTATTGGGCTCTTAAAAGACCATTTCCTAAGGTGTTAGCATCTCCCAAAGTAAATAAATAGCTACCGCCTAGGCGCCTACAGATGAGATTGAACCTCGACAAGTCCGGTGTTTTCAAACATCAAAAGCACCAAAATATTAGGCACTGCTACAAGGCAACTGATAGGCTCGTGCATGCCCATGTGAATTGTGAACCCACCTGCTAGCAAAATATACTCACGCCACATCTTTCTAAGATTAGGAAGCACTGCCCACCACTTACCTCATGGTTGCAAGTATATCCTTTTTGCGTCCATCCCATGTGGAGAGCTTCCATCCCGGTTGCGTTTCGGGTAGAAATTCTATAGTGGTTATTGCTACACAGGCTCTTAATTAAAGGTCCGTCTATTTCATTGGCAATGTGAGGGGACACATGAAATGGATTGGATCGGCCAGTTCCCAATAGAAATTGTGGTGCAAGATGGTTGGATTTTAGTGCTTTTAATTTTGTAGTGGATTGAAGGGTTTTTTCTTTTTTTTTTTTTTTGCCATAGGAGGGTTTCCTATATTTTGGGTTGGACTAATTCCTTCGGACCCAAAGGAAAGCCGGGTAAACTCCCCTACAGTGGATTGAAGGCTTACAACAGTCTTTATTCTATATGCAGTTGAATAAATTTGCACAATACTTCAATGACCAGAAGTGCCAAAATGAAGGTATTACAACTCTTCAAATGATCATAATCGCTGTCGGAGTTGAGGGTTTTGATCTCCCACTGCCCTTCAGCGGGACTTTCGTAGGTGAGAATTCTGCTCGAAGTTGGATCATTAATTGAAATGATTTTAACTGTGGTTATAAATGCATGTTCCTGCATGTATGTTAATATACTAGTTTTTTTTTTTAATTAGTTATTTTTCATTTTTTCAAAATGACGTAAGTACCCTTCTAAAGACTAGATTTAACAATTTTTTCAATATCTCTTTTCCCTTCTTTCACCCGCTGGTAGCCCACCTTTTCCTCCTCTTTCCCCATCAAAATCCACCAGAAGATAAACACTGCTGTATTTTCAGAAACAAATGAAATCAGTCCAACAAGGGGATGGACTGCTAACGACAAATCAAAACAGATCTGCTTATTTTAAGATCATGGTAATGTCATAATACATTTTTAGATTGAGAAGCAGGAGGTGGAGAGAAAGGGATAAAAAGAGATTGAAAAGCTCAAAAACCCTATATATGTAATCTTCAGAATGGTGCTCATGTCATTTTTGAAAAAAAAAAAAAAATCCTTGCCCGCATTGAGGGCATATGGTCAGATAGGGCCTGTTTGAAAAAAAAAAAAAAAAAAACTTTAGAAAATTTATAAATCTTTTTAAAATAACAATATATGAGATCTTTTTTAGAAAATTAAGTAAAAATTTAGGATGTTTTTGAAACTTTCCCTTACTATGACGCCATAGAGAAGGTGCAGAATCAACAAATAAAATGGTTATTAGTTCAATGAGTCTGATCTGAGGAGTAGAGCTGCCAAAATCTGATTTGGACATTTCAGCACACCTCCAGATGTGGCAAGACGTTTGGACATTCCAAGGAAATTACTTGGAAGAATTTTGATAGTGAGTGTTTGTTTGGTTGCGGGACGCAGAAGACTCGTACACGCTAAGGTGACTTTTAAAAAGCCTGCAATTATTCCCATTAAGGCATTAACGAACTGCCACGCATGAGGTGTTAGAGATTATGATAATCTGTTAAAGAAGATTGTTAGGATGTATGTTAGCCCATGTTTGGCATCTTTATTTTCGGTCTCTATTTGTCTAAATGTCTAAAGCGGACAAAGGTTATGAAAATAAAAGCGTTTGGCATAACATTCTGGCCTCGGTCCGTTTTAGACATTTAGAGGCAAATTCTCTAAAATCTAAATGCTCAAAAAGTGGGCAGCTGAAAAATAGAGATTTGGCATCTTTTTTTTTTGTAGGGCTCTACTGTTACTGTGTCTGTCCGAAAAAAAAAGTAAAGATACCAAACATATCCTTAGTGTTGTCAGGATTATCCTTATTTTCTTCTCGTGATATGTTTTGTTTATATTTTCTTATAAATGTAATATTTTCACTCCACGAAACCTACGATGAAATTATTGAAACACAGTGATTCTTGAAATTCTTTATGAGGAATGGATGACCCATTTCCATCAAGTTGCAACATAATGGATGAGGTTGGTTCCATCTTACCCACTAGTGTTAAAAATCCATTCAAAATTTATTGGTGTGCATTTGCCATGCGATTTAGTGGGCACCACAAGGGAAATTAATCATGTTGGATCAAAGACCTCTGGGATATCCATGTTAAAAAAAAAAAAAAAAAAGAGTTGGTTCTATCTTGTAATCATAAGATTGTCCCTATTAATTTGTGACGTCGGTGAGGCATCGTGATTATGTAATAAAAAATATTATTATCTTAGAAACATTTAAAAATAAAAAATAAGTGAAAAAAAACATTTAAAAATAGGGGCTTTGTTGCTCATCTCATAAGTTGTATTTGGATGTAATTCTTCCAATCTAATATACTTCACTTTTACCAATCATGCAACAATTATGATTTAATCAAGTGCGACCTACCGAGAATGAGGGGTAGTTCAATTGATCTAGGACCACAGTTTATTCTCCGAGATTAAGGATTTGAAAATGCACTACGGGCCAGCTAGCCTCGATTTGGTCTTAAACAATATGCACAATTGAATAATCGGATTCTATTAATTAAAAGATAAGCCATGGTCTGGTGGGTATGTCAATGGACCTTCCATTACCAGGTCACCGAGGGTCCCAACCCAAAAAATCCGGCTATACAGTCTGGGCCAATTGAGACCCAACAGGATGTGGGTCAGGTTCGAAATTGGGTCCAGGTCCAGAGGAATCTGTCAGAGTTGGGCCCTGGCCCATATGTATTGGATTAATAGGAGCCAGGTATGGAGCCGGATCCTCTTCAGAGGTTTGCCCTGTTCTTGTCTGTCTTACGTTCTGTTGTGGATTCCTAATTTCTATTGTTTGGATTGCTCATGATAACTTTGCATGGGCCAGGCAAAAAACCGACGTATATCCGTCATTAATTGTTGAGGGAGAAGGGAAGAGAGAAATCAACAACACAATGGAAACATGAGTTTATTGCATTTTAATCAACTCAACTACATTCACCAATATAAATAGAAAACGAAAATCAACCCTCATTAATAAAGTCCTAACTAAACTAGGAAATACAACCACACTAAGAAAATAATATTCCGAATATCTTAGTCTATATAGGAAATACAGCCCAATCCTTCTGGTGCGTGTGTTGAGTCAGCGATGACTTCAACATTGATTTCTCTCGTCCAATTATTTTGACCGTTTACAATGCAAAGATCGAATGACAGTTGACTGTTTGATCCATACCAGTAATTTGTCTTTATTATCAGTTAGAATTTAAATTATCCTTCTTCCAACCAATTCAAAGATCTTAAGCTGCATCCGCCAAAAAGAGACACCAAGTTCTCAATCTAGAAATGAATGGACTTTTGGCCATTGAATGTGGACAGTAGCCATTCATGTTAGTTCTCCAAGTACAGGTTTGATGGCCCCAAATGAAGATCTTTGTGGATGTTGTAATTAACATAAACTCACTTTATGAATCTTCTGTGAATTACAAGTTTAGGAGGAAGAAGAGATGAGGTCAAGGAAAGCCATGTTTCGGTGCCCACCGACATGATGAAATCATGCTCTAGCAAGTCCCTTCCATGAACTAGACACAGCCAAAAGTGCCCCTTTTAATTGGATTGTGAACTTGTCCATAGAAACTGTAAATTTGTGTAATCTTGTGAGATTCATACCTAATTTGTGTAGTCTTGGGTAAGCTCATAGTGGTTGCACTTACAATTACTGTCACTCAGGAGAACATTACTTATCTACACACTTACACTCTGTCTATCACAAGACTGTAAGTTGGCAAGAGCCCATGTTGGGCCATTTGTGATCCCAAATCCCTGCCCACAGTGAATTACCACTAGACCTGATTTTTGACTGATTCATACTAATTACAGCTAAGCAACTAAATCAACATGCATTGGGTTCACTTTTATTTGATCCAACTTGCTAATATAGCACACCTAATTACTCTTCATTGGTATTAGTTAGAAATCTCATTCTAACATAAACTAATTATACTTTAATGAATTTGATCCGGCGTAAAGAATATGAGCAGGAGTTCGTGGTGCATGATTTTCAATTCCCATCTTTCATAAAGAGGAACCGATACTTCAAATTTCGCGCACAATAGATGCAGGGGACTTCACTATGAGAAAATCTCATTACATGCTTAACACATAAATCCAACATCGTACGTCACCCAAAACAATGCTATGAAAAATTGCCATGTCTTTAAATAGTAAGACGTGTGATATAAGTAACACCGAACAAAACTTTTGGTATCCCATCTACGGGAGATTAGGCCCTAGCCCTCTAAAGAGAGGAGTAAACCTCTGGTGAGGTGGAGGGCCCTCTTGTGAGGTATCACAGTCTTGGGTGGTGAGTAACGGTGCCTGCCAGGGTTAGAACCCAGGACAAGGGGGTAAGAATTGACACCTCTTACCACTAGGATAAGAGGCCGTTCTTAACACCAAATAAAAATTGGCGACACATGTTAGCTATAGTTAACATAGAACTGACATGGCCACTTCTCAAAAACCTAATACTAATCTTAGATTCAAAGAACCTAATCTCATCAAAATCCTTACAATGAACTTATTAGATAATCATATCCCATCCATGATCCATGCCCAATATCTTAACTTCAATGAATCTAATCTCTCAAGATCTTAGCCATTACCTTTTTTAGACAATCATATCTATCCATAATATCTTAACATAAAGAATCCAAGCCATCAAATGTGCGTCCCAACTCCCAACTCCCAACTCCCAATTATACTTGAGCTATCTTTGTTAGTTGTTACAACTTGCAACCAACAAACTAATAAGAGTATACACACCAATCCAAACCAGTCCTATGTAATTCCGCAAGTGCCGGCATGTGCCGGCCACATGACAATCAAATCGGAACCGTTAAATGCGAAATCTTTGACCATGTCCGCCACTTGCGGAGAACACCAACGCCGGCATTTACTCAAAAGCCGTGTGCAAACCGGCCCCCAAACCGCGTTCTCTACTTCAAAATTACAAGTAACTGCCTGCTTTTCTTTTTGTTTCAAATTACCCCCTCTAAAAACTTATATCTCTTGATGAACTACTTTCACCATTAATCTTAGTAGGATTAAGTTCAAGATTATGACACGAAAGAACTGTTAAACATGTGTCAATTTAATCACGATTAATGTCTTTAATTTGATTTAGAATATGTTGGATATAAGATAATTCTCATATGCTTTTCAGTGAGTTTTGTTGATTTTGCATTCATGATGGTTGATTGAGATTTACAGACTATATGATGTGCTTTTTGTGAAAACGAAAGGGCAAACAGTTATTTGTAAAAGATATATGGATCCGGATTTCCTGTTTCGTCCAAACAGAAAAATACTATTTGGATCGGGGGCGACATGCACGCAAGGAGGCGGATAAGGGGGCGGAAAACACCCGCCTCCCAATTGGACGAAACAGGGAATCCGGTTCCGATATAGATAGTTATGTCTGCATTCCCCCTAAAAAATCTTTATATGTTCTCACTGTCTTCACACATATATATAAAAAAAGAAGCCTGTCTTAAAAAGGCTCCCACACAACCAAAGGAGCATTTTGGTTAACATGTAGAAAAGAAAAATCACTAGTCCTATCCAGCAAAGGACATGGATATAGATAATGAAATTCACTAGACTCTCTCTCTCTCTCTAGCATTGCAGAAGGGAAGGACAAGAGGATCTAAAGGACTAGCATGAAATGGCTGATATGTTTTTATGTAGGCCCCTCTGACCCCTAGAATTATTGCAAGGTGACAAAAGTTACAAAACTCTCCAAAAAGAGTTTTGTCACATGCAACCCCCACATGGGATTTCACCAAGACTATATTCCCAACACCCCCCTCCTAATCATCTTCATGTGCTTTCCACTCCTTTTAACAATCATCATCCCACCTAACAGTCTTAACTATAACTACTACTATCACCTCTACTCCCACCACCTTCCTCTTCTCCCTCTTCATCTCCATCTCCCTCTCATCTCTTTCCAATGTTCTGTTTTAAAAGCCTTCATTTCAGCCATCTGGGCAAATGGGTCCAAACCTTTCTTCTTCAATGGAGAGGCAGATGCAGAAGAAGGAAAGCAAAGCAACTGTTTTCCGGCTTACCAACGCCTTTTGGAGCGATGGAATTCTCAAACCAATTGAAGCATGTCTTCAAGCTCATCGACGCCAACAGCGACGGAAAGATCTCCTCTTTAGAGCTCAAGGAAGTTCTCATGTGCCTGGGAGAAGACAAATCCAAGGCTGCCAAAGAAGCAGAGGTGATGGTGAAGGAGGTGGACTGCAATGGAGATGGTTTCATCGACATGGAAGAGTTCATGGGCGTTGTAGGAGGGAAAAGTGAAGGAAGCAGAGAGGAATTAATGGATGCTTTTCTTATCTTTGACAGGGATAGAAATGGGTTCATATCAGCAGAGGAATTGAGGAGAGTTCTGGTCAGCTTGGGTTATGGTAAGTGCACTCTCAAGGAGTGTTTTTTGATGATAAGAGGAGTTGATATGAACGGTGATGGCCTCATCGACTTCGAAGAGTTTAGATTGATGATGACTCGATGTGGGGGGGTGAAGTGAAGATCTCAGATGTTGGTTGCCTTTGATTGATGATTGATGATCAAGAGGAAGAGAAATTAGAAGGTTTGTGAAATTGTCATTTATTTGGTCCATATGTAAGGAATTGAGTTGGGTAAATGCAATATATGGGGATTGTTAGGTAAGATTAGGTGGAGTAATCTCTGCTTAGTATGAGGTTTTTGAATTTTCTTGAAACAGATCTGTATATGTGTGTGAAATGGATACTTCGAAGAAGTAGTGTTTACAGCTGGTAAGAGACACACAATACTACTTTTTGCGTGTTGGACTTTATTTTATTGGTGATGATCATAAGACTTCGTTTTTAGTGCTCTGTTTCTCCGAAAGTGGGGCTTGGAATCTCTCATATGGTTGCTAAAAGGGAAAATAAACAGTCCTACCTTTTGTTTGTCATGAAGAAGATTCTCACTTGTCACCAGATAGACTATGTCTAAAACACCGGATAGATTATGTCTAAAACATGTGATTGTTACATTTTTTACTGTGGACCCTAATATGGAAATTTCTTATTTCCCATATATGCTTATGCATTGACGTTTACTCACCTAAATTCCTCACCATCAGCACTTTAATAGAAATTGATGCTAATTATTTGGTGGGAGGTCAGGTGCCTCGCCACTGCCAATGGTTGGCATCATGTCCTAAATCTGTGTGTATGTGAACCTACATACACCTCTGCATGGATTTAGAACACGGGTCCTGCCTCTAAATAGATGGCCCTTTTTTTTTCTGTCTTCTTTCTTCCTAAAAAGTCATGCCTGTTATTCAGTTGAACCTCTTGGGGCTCCTTTTCCTAGGGACAATTTAAAAGAGATCATTTATCTGTGGAATGAAAAAGCAAGAAGAAAAAAATCTTGTTTCAAGGGCCTCAAGGTGCTTAAAATGCCAATATCTTAAAAATCTTGCCACACTGGCACTTTTTCTTTTTACTATGACTGAGATGTTCGTTTTCAAAGGGAATGATTAGAAAACAAGGTTTTCAGCCTTATGTGACATGTCCAAAAATTCACATTCCATGGATGTGCCTAAACCACTCTAGGACAAGTTTGTGTGATGCTGAAATTTCTCATCATAGTATGCTTTTTTTCCTATGAAAAATAAATTATGATTTTTCTCTCTAATAAAAGATTTAGAGACCCACCCATACACTCATTTAAGTCTCTTACCATCAACTACGGTAAAAAAAATTGATCTCTCGTCGTTTCTAAGGAAAGAAGGCCCCTCGTTGGTGCTAAGCCACAAGTGAATTGGATCCAAAGAAAAAGGTTTTCTATGAGCCCCAGAGAAAACAAATCCTTTTGGTTTCTTAACACGGGAAAATGTGCTACACCGTCATCACAGAAAAAAGCGTAGGAAATCCATTGCCTTTTCAAGCCACCCACGAAACCTTTGTGCTATTAATGGCTATTGTTAAATTATTAATGGAGTCCTGTCCTCATCCTCTACAGCCCTGAAAGGAGACAATGGGCCACATCAAGTAAAAATGAACTCAAGAACGGTGGTAAGGAGCGTCATTCTTATCTGGCTGCCTTGGGTTCAAACCCGGGTACGTCACCTCTTCACGCTTGTACAGGCTCTTTTTCCATTTATGTGGGTTTCCTTTCCACTTGAGTAAGCTACCTTCCTGTGTGTATGCATACTCTCTTTTAGATTCTAGCTCTTTGGCTGGAGTAACAAAAAAAAGAAAAAGTAGAATGATCTCTCCGACGAGGGGCTGACCCAAAAATATTTCCCAGAATGGCCACTCTCCTCACTTTTGAGACTCTCCTCACTTTTGAGAGTTATTTTCTCTTTCCTCCGCCCCTGCGTCCACCCCAGTGTGTGGAACTTCCTAAACCCTGTTTGGACAAAAAAGGGGATCCGTTTCCCCTTAATTGAGATACTAAAAAATAAAATAAAATAGAATTATCTCACTGGATATAAGTCATCAGTTAGAAAAGAGTCTTTTGTCAACCCTTTTAATCATGTGATCTCAGGCGAAAAAAACTCTTAGACTATTAAAATGATTTTCCCTCTAATGGGTGTAAATTGGTCGGCCCTACAGTGCAGGCACTTAGTTAGGTGACAGTGACCTGGCCATTCAATGATTCCACTTAGATGTTGTTAGATCTGTTTGTGTGGAAACAGCTGGGTTTGAGCTAACCCATTGCAGTCCACATACCTTAATTTGCTGACCCATTTACCAGAATGGGCTGTGAAAGACCCATTTATAGACCCCGTCAGATCTACATTCCTATAAATATGCCAAGGGACGCTTGGATGGAAAACTAGATTTGTTTCTATTGATGGAAGTCATTTGGAAACAGGCATAAGAAGAAACAAGACTGTGGTTGTCTTGGTCAAATTTTTATCCTTGCCAGAGAACACCTTGTAATTGGTCTCTCTCAGTTGATTGCATCTCCACACTCTGCAGGGGCTGTACAGTTGGTAAATCTGGACTCATAAGATTATAGGTAAATTGAAGGATTTCTCCAAACAGTGCCTTAATTTTTTTTAAGGAATGTACTTAATCCAGGAGGGCTTCTCAATCCAACAGTGACCCCTCAAAAAGTATCTAGAGTTAATTGGGCATTTGATATTCCATGACTAAGTTTCCATTCACCAAGAATTTTTTTTTATTATTTTCCATTCTCAGGGTTTGAACCTGCTCTTCCCACAACAAGGACTGATGGGACAGTACCTGTTATCCCTTCAAGATTTGCATTTAGCAGAGCATCGAGGCACCACCAGGTGTGTAGATGCCATCAATCATTAAAAAATACTAATCACAAATGAAAGATTACCTTATAGTGGGCGAGTTTTTTTTTTTTTCGACTGTGCAATTTAATTTTAGGATTTTCACGTATTAATACCTCTTAAATTTAATTTTACAATCTAATAATAAAAAATATATAAATGTCATCAGAGTACCTTGACCATAATTAATTATAATTTTACTCTTGACCTGTTATATCGTGACTCATGACATCATGTACCCACAATAACAATTGGTATCTATCCCTTTTTTCTTCTTTCTCCAAGCTTTCCTAACAACATATTTTCTAAGTAGAAAGGGTGTTCCAATTTTTCTCATGTTCATCTCCATTAACCTTGCACTTACCCTACAGTGCTCTTATTCTTCACTAGCATTGTTCCATAAATGGACATGAAATTAGTAGTTGGTCAAAGTTTCCCTGCTCTCTCCTTGAACTAATTTTGAAGTGATTATCCTACCTTATTATCTTTGCTTTGGCTTTATTTGTTGCTCATGACGCAGAGCGCAAATGTAATGTTATCATACTCCTACTCCTCAACTCCCTCTCCTCATCATTTACAACATTATCAACAACAAAATTGGTATGCACTAAAAACTAGAACTTTGCAGTCATCATCCAACCTTTCTTTCCACAAAATACGAATGGATTTTTACGATTTATGCACCATGACATAAAGTTTGGAAACATCCTTCTCTGCTTAAAACACATCAAGACTCTTAATTTTGGGTTTTCCACGAAAGCAAAAAAAAAGTAGGAGAAAGAAGAAGAAAAAGAGGCAATGTAGGTGAACCACATTGCGGGTGCATTACAATATCATGGGTCACCATGGTGCAGGTCAAAGATAAGGCCATTACAAGCAAGACACTTTGGTGACAATTGTTTGTAATTTATCATTACCCCAGGAAAATCAAATTCAAGAGGTGCTAATTCATGAAAATGCCTTTATTTTTAATAGAAAAATGTTCCCCTTCAATTTGGTGGGGCTTGCCAGGTCCTATTTCCAATTTGCCGAAAACCTCTAACCACACAATTGCCAAAGTGTCCATGGGTATAGGGCATTATGTAAACGTGCTGCATTCAAATGTGCAACAGCTAAACCCGTACTGTGTTTATGGCCTGACCTAACTAGTCAGGTAGGTCTCTATTGATCAAAGTAGGCTGCATCTGTAAAGTAAATTGAGTAACTATGGGTTGTTGAACTGTCCATTTGTTCCTTGAATCCTAGGCCCACATGATGTGTACCCTTAGTTTTGATTCCAGGTACTTTAAATGGTGGGTTCCATTTGTTTCATGGATTGGACGTCACATCAGATATGGACCCTAATAAAATCTTTGTATATGTGTAAGTTCCATATAGAATGCTAGATGGGTTGAGCTCAGCTTGTTGTTATGACCTTGGCCCATACAAACTTGACCACAAAAGCCTAACCCCTCTTGTGGGCTTGTACTATTCAGCATGTTAACCAAAGTGACCATGACTGGGCTATTCCGATCTAAAGATCTGATAGGTGGTGATGACCCAACTTATTTAACACAACTGGAACTTATACTTTGCAAATGGATTTTTTTTTTGGGTAGCATAGTGTATGTTATGCCTGAGCTCTTTTACAGACCATTAGTAGAGCCCATGGATCTGGGCCACCTTTTGGGTGAAGTTTTGCATGAAAATAGCACTAGTTGGGATTTGGTAAAACAACAATGAATCATCCATTTTAAAATGGAGAAGAAAACTTAGGGTAGTGGTTCCAAGGAATCAAATGATCAGGAACAACCACTTGGTTAAAATATTTGTCTTGACCAGATCAGGAAACTAGTGAAGGCCCATCTAAGCCAGCTAAAATTGAACTGGGTGTAGGATGTCCTGTCCCAATCAACATTACCAATTGAAAGTCATGTGATCTCTTCCAACTCAAAGCTGTGGGCACGTATGGATCCAACCAATTGGTTATGAAATGGGCTTTACCATCCATCGAATGGATCTGAAAAATGTCCGAGCTAGATTTGGATTTTGAAAGTTGCAATCCTTCCACAACAGAAAACATGTGTTATACTTCTACCACAGAGTGAGAGAGAGAGAGAGTGTGATGTCGCTGTTATCAGGGAATTAGAAAATCTTTCAGAATTGATCTTTATTGAAGCTTTTGGATTTAGAGGCTTATGTTAGTTTGGCCACTTCATCAAATAAGGTGGAGTGAAGTAAAGCCTTCTTTCACTTGATAAGAAAATAATAAAAGTCATATCAAAAGTATAAAATTTCTCTCTTAACATTAAAAAAAGTCAAAAAACAACGTTCTCAAGTCATTAAAAGACATAAATTCATGTACTTTTTTCTCAAAAAGTAAAGAAATTCTTTATCGAGTCACTAAAAATAAAATTTCATCCCCCTAAAATATTGTTCTCTCTTCAATGTTCACTTCACTTCATTTCACCATACAAGTACTTTTACCAAACAATAGGATCTAAGATGCAGTGACTGGATCCAACCTGACCCGGCCCTAAGAACTTTGCGGCGAAATAGGTGGGCAACATGGGCCCACATGCATGCCCCAAAAGAAAATTTGGGTAATTATAAAATGGTCAGTTTAGGGTTGGGATTAACAGGTACATACTTGGTAGCCGACGAACCAACACAACCCAATCGACTAATTGCACTATGAGTCTATGACCCGTCAAACCAACTATAATGACCCTTTCAATTTTGGAGCCTTATATTTGAGGTCGGCTTGTTTGGTATCTCTATTTTTTTTTTAATAGACATATCCAAATAGAGCCATTAAAAAAAAAGCTATTAAAGAACGATGCTAGCATCAAAAGAAGTGTTTGGTATGCAATGATCTATGTTGAATAGATTTTTTTATATCAATGGTTGAAAGTTTTATACAAATTTCTCGAGGTCCACAAGGTATTAAGCCTTCAAAATTGACCTAATGGCCATGTTTAGCCTTTCAAAGAGATCTAATGATTCACATCTTGTGTTTGGGGCCCACATAAAATAGAAAACTGCATCCGATGACTCACTTTTTTGCACATATGTCGAGATTGGTGATGATCCAACGGCTGGAATTTGGTCTCATGGTCGTTTATAATCTTATGTACATTTCTAACAGTTAGGGTCTTGATTTACCTCCTAGAAATAAAAAAAAAAAAAAGAAAAACGTTACTACTCATCGACAAATCCATTGAGCACATAAGACATCAATGGCTGATATTGTCTTGCAAATATTTCAAGATCCATAAGGTATCAAGCTTGAGAATGGACCACATAGCCATTTTCAGCCTTCAAAAGAGATCTAAAGGTTTGGTTTGGGGCCCATAGATTCCAGAAAATCACATTTAATGGCTCACCTTTTTTTTCATATATCTCGAGATTGGTGATGATCCAACTGCTAAAATTTGGCCTCATGGTCATGTTTGATCTTGTGATCATTTTCAACGTTTTGGATTTTGATTTACACTCTTAGATTTTGAAGAAAAAAATAAAGAAAAAAAGGGGATGGGGCGTGAATGGGTTCTACATGCATTGAATGGTGGGTTGTGGAAAATAAAGGCATTGCCTCTACTTCTCTCCACCATTTATAGGCCGCCAAATGCCTCTGTTCTCAAAACCTCTATCCGATTAAGAAATTCGAAAAAATAGAGGCAAAAAATAGTGATGCCAAATAGAGGCTAAGAGAGCTTCATGCTTGGTAGCCAAACCACTAACCCAACCCAACATGACAAATTGCATGGCTTGTCAACCTGACCCTAATGACCCTTTCAATTTCGAGCCTCATACCACTTTGGTAAAGGAGCCTTGTACCATTGAGGTCGGCTAAAAGAGCTCTCTCTCTCTCTCTCTCTCTCTCTCTCTCTCTCTCATGCGAGCATGCCATAATCATCATAAAAGCCTTGTCCAATTATATTGGGGTCATTACATGAATTTTATTTGTCTATTATGGTCTATCCTTAGCCAAATATTTGGATATATTGCACTTCTTAAGATCCAATCTTACTACTTTCATCCACATCCCATGGGCAAAACTAGCCCCCCCCCCCCCCCAAAGTTTTTTTTTTCCACAATGGCCCCCAAGCCTTACATCCTGGCTCCGCTCATGCCATGTCCTCTTTAGTCTACCTATTTTCCTTGGTGTGCCACCACCCTGAATGGAAAAATATTTTTATCATCCATTTGTGCCATCCCTTTTATTTTCATTGTCACCCAAAAGGTATTTGATAAAACTGTCGGCCCAGACCTATGCATGGGCTTTAGATTTTTTTCAGGAGTTTGGGCTTGTAATTGCCATTTAGACCAAAAAAAAAAAAAAAAAACTACCTGGTTTAGACCCATGATACTATGATAGGTAGCCATTCCTAAATCTGAGGCCAATCATAGATGGGCTGAGCCTGGATAGACCCTGGCCCAGCACCAAGGAGCCAGTGGACCCGTCCATGTAAACTTTTTCCGGGACGGACCCTTGTCACAGGCCAAATATGATTAGTGAACCAAACTGACCCTTCAAGTTTGGCTTCGATTTGCATGCAAACAGAGTTGTCGTGTACATGTCTAAACTTCTTACATGCAAACAGAGTTAGAGCGAATTAGATTTTCATGTAAACTTAATTCAACCGATTGAGTTTTGAGTATTCAAACAGAGCCTTAGTTTTCTAAAAACAAAAACAAAATGTTAATTAGGTTATATTTGGTAGCAGGTGATCCACCTGTTTGAAGATTTCTCATTGCCCCGGAAACAAGGCTTTTCTCGCTGTGGATTTGTATGGCCGGTGATTCTTTAAGTCGCATGTGATAATAGGTGAGGATTCCACAAATTTAAATATTTTATTCCCTTCTCCTTTTTACTGAGGACTTCTGAGCGAGGGAGGGTCGAACCCAAGAATCCTAAAAGATGGGATTTTAGATTACCCAAATCTGATCCTTGGGGATTTATAATTGTCTGCGTAGGATTTCCACAACTAATTAAGAGACCATGTTAGATGTTCTTGTTATCCCCAGTACATACAGACGTAGATCAGCAATTAAGAAACAATTTCTATAACAACAGTAAAACCAGAATTACAGAATGTAATATATAAATGAAATCCTCTTATTGATTAAAGGCAGGAAACCAGTTATCTGTTGTTGAAGTCCGGAGACTCAGGAATTCTCAGAAGATTGTTTGATCAAGGCTAGTGTTAGACACTATGTCCTTAAGACAAAATTCGCCCCCGCAATGGTGCTAACGGGCTTCAGTGGCTTCTGTCTCCCAAGATACAAAGATCAACACACACAGTAGCAGCACTGCAAACTGTGTGACAGACGAACCAGAAGTGTAACATGACTCTCTCTTCTTGACTATGCAGACTCGAAATGGTGCAACAGCAGCAGTGATTGGATGACCAAAAATGGGAAGACAAGATGCATATTTATAGTCTGCTTCAGGTCTCTTCAATGGGGCTGCATTTGTTCAGAACAGTGACTGTTCAGTGAACAGATGCATCTCTTCTTTGGACACACCTCTTGGGCTGGACACACCCTTTCATAATTGAAAGGACACACACCTCTTGGACACACCCCATTTAATCCAAAAAAAGAAATGTTTATTTTAATAAAAATCTCTCCAAAAAATTAATAACAGGTAGTGGGCCGAGTCAGGCCCGACCCGCGCATGAAGCCCAAGCCCAAGCCCCAGCCCGGCCCGGGACGCGCATGTGGTGGTGACCACACATAGATCTACGTCCTCCCTCCTCCACAAAAGTGGGCACAAAAGTGAAATGCCCATTGAGGCTCATCTTATACCACTAAGGTAAACATATTTATACCAAAGAAATGTTTTGCTCTCAAGCAATGTGGGAAGCAAGTTTTTCAATTCCTTTTCTTTCCATGTTTAACATGTTCAAGTAGTAGTGTTTAGGAGGCAATTTCTCATTCACTCCTTAATGAATTGGAGCAACCCAATACATGTCTTTAATCTACTCATGGAGTAGATTACATTCCCATGTATTCCCACCTAAAACTATAAGTGGGTCCCACTTTTAGTTTGGCACAAAAATGAATAAAAAATAATGGGTCCTCTAGCCATTTTTCCAATAGTTCTATATCAGCAGCGCCCATAACTTATACGATGAAAGTAGTTAGGATTTGATGTCATGAATAAAGTTTATGATAATGAACCCACTTTAACAATGATCAATCTTGTTAGATTGATTGATGGGGTTTTCTCCAGCAACAATGTTGCAGAGATCTGATAGCTCGAGTTGTAAAGTCCTGTTAAAAGAAGAGGTTAGGACTTAGGAGTCGACGACGACAGCTGATCAAAGTGCACATGTCGTTTGACAGATGAACAAAGCAAGAGCCATTTAAATTGACTTTTCCAAAAGGTAGTCTTATCCATGAGAGTGTAGAAGATGGACGCACATAAGGTGATATGAGCAAATCTCTCTCTTTTCCTCTTTTATATACTTGGTTGTGGCCTTGTGGCCTGTGGGAGACCCTCTTTATCAAGTTGTGTGCAAGTGAGCCCTTTTGGCATCAAGACTGCTGTGGTCCTTGTACTGATTTTTCTTGTGAATAGTCTAATATTACTTTTGTGAGTTAAGCCATCACCTCCTATGAATGTACCAGAAGAATGGTCCAAAGTGATTTCTGTAGGGAGGGGTGCATTGTGGGGCCCAATTATGCGCGCATGCTGTTTCTGACCTAATGTTTTATATATATCATGTCATATGAAGTATAACTAAACCTTTTTAATAGCAATGTGGGTACATTGAATGCAACATTTTTCATATAAGATTGGGCTCAGATTTTAATTAATTCGATGAGTGTTTTTTCCCCTGACTGATACAAGCCATTCTCTATTGGGGCTTGAAATTGATGCATGCCTAGATGCTGACCTTTGGTGTCGCAAAAGCTTTAATAGAACCTGATTTGGCTGCTACAAACACGAAGATGAACCATGCATGCATTAGTTCGGATTAGGCACCTTTTGTGAAGATCGAAGATCCCTTATCAGAAACTAATCCTGTTTAGTTCTCTCCATGATTCTGAGCTAGGATGGACGCCGCGGCCATAGAACTAACTGATGAATGATTTATATCTTCTTAGATCAAGCAATTTAAAGTTTGGGGGGGGAGAGAGAGAGAGAGAGAGAGAGAGAGAGAGAAACTCTCCACTCTTCTCCCTCCCTCCCTCTCCCCAATTGGGAATGAGAAGGTTATCAGAGAAGGGGCATTAGTCGGGACAAATCCAAAAATTTCATTTTTAGGGCCTGTTTGGATAAATGATGAGTGGAGTAAAATTAAGTGAATTTCACATGAGGCGTGAAGTAGAGAAGAAGTAGGTTCAAGTTAAAGCATAGTACCTCACTTCACTACATTTTGATGCTTGTTGTGAAATTAAAGTTTGAAGTAGAGTTCACTTTTACGCATTTAAAGTTGAAGTGAAATAGAGTACATGTGGCTGATAATACTGACAACATTACTTCATTTATCGGGTCAGACTCATCCAAACCGGGTATAGTTACAATTTGGAGTAACTTTTTTTTTACTCATCTTCTAGAAGTCCTTTCCATCCCCCGCTGCCACTTTAACATGCAATTCCACTCATGGGGCCAACTTAGATGCATTCGTGGTTCTCGCTGATAGGTGGAGGTATAGGGTTGGAAAGGCCTTGTCACCAACATCATTATACAAAATTATTTTCATCCTATTATCTTAACCGTTGATTTAATAGCCTTAATATTTATTGTTGTTGTTGTTGTTATTATTATTGAAAATGAATGTGAAACATAGATTGAGGTGAGATGAGTTGAACTTTTGGATCATGACAGGGCAGTGAGGGTAAAGTTGGTGCCTGACCAAAGTTGCACCTAAGTGGTCCTAGAGCTGGATGCAGATGCATTTGGCTTGGAGGAGCAAAATTTCTATCATCATGGGATCATGGGCTTTACAAAGTATCAACCACAGTCCACTATGCTGACACTAGGATCCACTCCACATTTATTTGACATTGTTTTTAACCATCATCATCATCTTCATCGTCATCATCATCATTATTAGGGAGGATTTCAAAATAGTATGTTATACTAAAAAAAGATTATAAGGAAAACTTAATTGAAAGAAATATGAAAGACTTATTATGTTTGTTTGAGATATGTAAATT
Source organism: Litsea cubeba (assembly GCA_012931725.1). Lineage (NCBI taxonomy): Eukaryota > Viridiplantae > Streptophyta > Magnoliopsida > Laurales > Lauraceae > Litsea > Litsea cubeba. Next base: position 151,384 of record WHSA01000342.1, read on the forward strand.
TTCATGTAGCAAAAAAAAGTTATATGTTTTTTAAAAAAGAATCTCTTATAATTAAAAAGTATTGGACACTGTTTTCGAGATTTTTTCATGAAAAATGGGTGGACCTTCACGACACGACAGGTAGATGACCTACACAGAAATCACAGTGATCTGACGGTGTAGCTATCCAATCCAATCAATTTTGCTTGGAAAAAAAAAAAAGAGGAAGATTCGCCCACTCAATCATCCCCAGGGAAGTGGGAATCTTCATTGAAACAGTAAAAGTGATTGTGGGACTCTAACCCTACCCTAGCCAAAAAGTGCCATCAGCATGGTTTAAATCCAAATGGCTACAAAAATAGATGTAGAGAGATAATGCAGTCGATCCCTCTTCTGTAATTTATTTTATTTGAAGAAAATGAAAGATTAGGCTACTTTCTTGTGTGGGGTCAATTTCACTCCAATCAAAATGAGGCTACCGACCACAAGTAATGCATGTGCTCCAATTTCATGGAAAACCTATAACAGTTTTTTTTAGAAACATCTTGTTGATGTTTGATACCATTCAGTTGGAAACTATTTCATGGATCCAACACCAACCAGTTAAATGAGGCATTTAATATAAGGAAAGTTATTTCTCACACTGCAGCACTCTGTTTTAACATGTGCACAATCTAAAATACCTTGTTGATCAACCCTGAATGATTGATCCATCTGCATGATATGCTTTCCATATTTGTTGAGGTAGGTCACGTCCACCCTCGCTCCTGAGAGGTCATAATTGTGATTGAGCCCTCACCTCACCATAAAACTATTATTGTGCCTTTTACTATCACCAATTGATTTTGGGATAAGTGGTAATTCAATTGAGTGTAAGATCCTACAAGTAATGCATGTGCTCCAATTTCATGGAAAACCTATAACAGTCTTTTTTTTAGAAACATCTTGTTGATGTTTGATACCATACAGTTGGAAACTATTTCATGGATCCAACACCAACCAGTTAAATGAGGCATTTAATATAAGGAAAGTTATTTCTCACACTGCAGCACTCTGTTTTTAACATGTGCACAATCTAAAATACCTTGTTGATCAACCCTGAATGATTGATCCGTCTGCTTGATATGCTTTTCATATTTGTTGAGGTAGGTAACGTCCACCCTCGCTCCTGAATGATCATAATTGTGGTTGAGCCCTCCCCTCACCATAAAACTATTATTGTGCCTTTTACTATCACCAATTGATTTTGGGATAAGTGGTAATTCAATTGAGTGTAAGATCCTACAAGTGGTTTCAGAACCTGGTAGGTCGGGTGTTTGAGTCACGAGACACGCGTTTTGCGAGTTCGTAGCAAGAGTCGCAGCAGGTGTGCCGTTGAGGGATGGATTGTTGAGGTCAACGTCCACCATCCCTCCTGAGCGGTCATAATTGTGGTCGAGTTCTCGCCCTCACCATTAAACTATTGTTGTGCCGTTTTCTATCACCAATTGATTTTAAAATAAGTGGTAATTTAATGGAGTGTAAAATCCTACAATACATGCGGTCTATCCTTTTAACTTGTGTGGGCTTCTTTGGGTAAGAAACGCTCTTGCTTGAAACTCTGATGATCGGCACCAATCCGAGTTGATTGAGGAGTGGAGGAGAAAATCATCCTTTTACACGCACACTTCAGATGAATGAATGTCATTGCTCTATATTCTTTTAGCCATTGCTATCATGGATTGCAATTCTCAATTCGACCGGGGATGGGAAGGCAGTATCACGTGCCCGACGTCTGCTTGTTATTTTTTAGTAATTGTCACGTGATCATGACTCCCGAATGCAAAAACATCACTTCAGCTTCTCTCCTACTTTTAGAAAAAGGAAAATACAACACCAGGGAATTGATTCCATTCGCTTGGCCAAGCGGACAAAACTCAAATTATTTGGGGCCCATAGGGCTGTCAAACGGGTAATATTAACGAATTCGAGTTACGGGTCAAACGAATTTGGGTTAGAATCATCTTAATCCGAACACGACCCATTAAAAAAACAGATCAAAAAATCAAACATGAACCCAATTCGTTTATTTAACGGGTCATCCGAATACGATCCGTTAACCCGTTAATTTTGAAAAACATATTCATTAAACTTAAAAAGTATCTCTTTTCTAAATCATGGAGCCATACTTTATGTTTTGAGGTTAGGCCCATTTTCAAAGTAAATGTTGTATCTCTTCTGATTAAGTGCATCTTCCACTGAACAAAAGTTATGTCACTCACACTTTGATTTTTTGCATGGTAATGTGATGCACACTTGGCAGCATGGCTTTTTGGCAGTTTGTATCGGGTTGTAATAGGTTACCGGATTTATTCGTTAATGACCCATTAATTTAACGGGTTAACGGGTCTGACCCATTAACGACCCGAACCCATTAAGGGGTCACCCAAACCCATTAATATCGTGTGGGTTCATGTCGTGTTAACAGGTCGTGTGACATTTTGACAGCTTTAGGAGCCCATATGTGTAGTATCCAAGTTCCCTCCAATGTCCTTTTGCTTCCCTACTGTTTTAGGGGTGTTCATGGCTCACATTAGGATTGAAAGTGGGATGGTTCCGAATTCAAACTATATTGTACCGGATGCAAACCCATTTCAAAATAACGATTTCGATTCTAACTCAAAAATTGTTTTGTTGGTTCTAAATCCGATTTCGATAAAAGGACTCGATTTCGAAACAACTAGAGGACCAAAATCTAGTTTCAAAATCAATTCTAGTTTTATTTTATTTTTTATTTTTTTATTTATCTTTTCTTAAAATAAAGATATTATTCAACTTAAAACAATGCATCAAGTCTACTACCTCCAAGATTAAACATAAAAATGTCAAGTAAAAGTTGATTTTGAACTACAGTTTTATAATACTAAAGACTCATATGTGGAGTCATGGCTCCACGTGTCGGAATTTGTATGGACTCATATCCGGACTTGTTTATTAATAATCGGAACCTAAATTGAGTTTCGAACCCAAATCCAAACTTGTTTATTGATTGAAACCTAAAACGAGTTCAAAACTTGATTTTTTACTAGTTGGAAACTCCAAATAATTGGAGAATTGAATACTCGTTTGCATCCCTAGCTTAAATAGGGCCAAGCTGAGGCATATCCAAGCCTGACATGACTTTAGAATCGCATGCCCATACCTAGCCTGAGTTTGATGTGCAATAAATTCAGGCCCAAGCATGTCCATTTAGTTAATCAGTCATGTTGTCCCCCCATAATCCCATGCCCCCTATCAACTTAGCTAGGGTGAGGTGGCAGCCTCGAAGGAGGCTTCGCTAAATAAACATTGTTACTATTGCAGCGTATGTAAAGAGGGAGGAGGCATAATTCGAACCCAAAACCTCCCAATAAAAATTAGGACTCCTTACCATAATGGTAAGGAGCTGTTCTCACCCAAATTTCACTTAATTAGAAGATGAGCCCATCATCAGATCAATCACGTACAAAACTAGTGACATGTTGTGCTATTTTATCCAAAGCATATTATATATAATCAATCTTATGTTGGACACAACATATTCAATGAGAATCTGGCATATTTCATACAAGAGAATAGGTGAGTTAGAGATTATATGCCAACTGAGTTCCAAATATCCAAACGGCCCTAATCAGTATAGTAACATCCAAACAAGTCCAATCAATATCATAAACTGAGTACAATCAAACCACCTTCACATGCAAGCATCACATGGGTTGATCTCCTGGGTGGCCTCCTCCAATTAGATATGAGCTGAGATTTGAGAAAGAGAGAGATGCAGAGGAATCTAATTTCCAATCAAAGTAGAATTAGGAATTAAGCTTAAGAAAAAAGGCAAATGGCAGGATCAGTTTGGTTGAAGAACAAGACATCTTAAAAGAAAAGAAAAGAAAGAAAAAAGACATCTGCATGATGCAACTGTGAAATCAAGTGGGATGATGGTGGGGTTCACTTGATCCTATCAGATAAATAAGTTTTTTTTTTTTTAATATTCCTGAAGACATTATTGGTGTCTTCATCTGAAATATCTATTATTTTACATTTCTCATCTACTTCTGCATAAGTAAGGTTTTTGTAAATTCATGACAATGTTAGTTGTCTTGATCAGAAACATTCACTATTTCACATTTATCATCTATTGCTTTCATTTTCATCACTTAGCATTTATTGATGCTGATTTCTTATAGATAATTAATATATTAAACTTTTTTTATATATTGAGAAAAATCTATCATGGTTAACTAATCTATCAAATCTTCTTAATTTCATGTGATGCGACCAATAAACTTCACTTACATTCCACGCATCCTTATTAATAGGGCCTGTTTGGATAGGCAAAAAATAGAGTAGAGTTAAGTTAAATGGGCCCTAACTGTCTAAAATTTCAACTCTACCATGTTTGGATGAGTCTGGCCTTATAGATGAAGTAATGTTGTGAGCCATATGTACTCCATTTCACTTCAACTCTAACTACTTTCATTTCCTTGAGTAAAAGTACATTCTACTTCAAACCTTAACTTCAAAATAAGCATTCAAATGGAGTTAAGTGAAGTATTATATTTTAACTTCAATCTACTTCTCTTCACTCCACTCCACATGTAAAATCCACTTCATTTCACTCCACTCCTCATTTATCCAAACAGGCCCTATGTACAATCTGTCATTGTTGAGGTGCCAAAGAGCATTCAAGCAAGATTTTTTTTTTATATAAGTTATGATCAATAAGCAATATAAAGCATTGACAATCAAATAGCAACAGTTTCATTTATTTCAACACAATGGTCCACAAAATGTGAATTTCTTCACTAACATAAGAAAATCACAGTAAATATGCGATAATATTTCATTTTTTTATGCTAAACTATTTGTCTGAATAGATTGTAAATGAGCCAAGCTGAGCCTAACTGGATCATTAAAGTGAGCTGAGTGAGCTCAGCTCGGGTTTGACTAGAAACGAACACAAAGTAGGCTTGAGCTTGGCTTAAAAATAAGTGATAGGTTCGAGCTCAGCTCTGATTGGTTTGAGCTCAGCTCACAAGGTGATTGATCTCATATGCAAGGAAACAGTCGCAAATCATTGTAAATGATCAACCACATGGCAAGTCCTACTCCCAGTAAGTGTGAGATTTGATTCACTAGTAAAACAAGGGTAGAGGTTTTGAGAAAGTTTGTTTTAAAAAGGTGAACCCCAATGAGGGTACTTTTGTGCCCTAAAAAATCATGGTTCCTAAACAATACTCCAAAAGAGTGTAGTTACCATATAACTACTTTACTGTAATGACACCCGACCCAATTCCCGGGTATGATATTGTCCGCTCAGCCAACCACCCTCACGGATTTATTCTTGGGCCCCTTTACTGTAATGACACCCGACCCAATCCCCAGGTATGATATTGTCCGCTCAGCCAACCACCCTCACGGATTTGTTATCGGTCCCATTTGAGACCCAAAACGCGTTATACCAAGTCGAGGGGGGTTCGCACATATAAGCCTGGCTTCGGACGGCCTCATAGGCGATGTGGGACGGAGTCCCTGCGAGGCCCGGGTCCTCCCACTCCCCACCGCTTAGAGGAGAGCCGAGGGCGGCTGGCTCTATACCATTTCTGAAACGACACCCGACCCAATCCCCGGGTATGATATTGTCCGCTTTGGGCCTAGCTCACAGCCAACCACTCTCTCGGATTTGTTCTCGGCCCCCTTTGAGACCCAAAACGTGTCATACCAAGTCAAGGGGGGGTTCGCACATATAAGCCTGGCTTCGGGCGGCCTCATAGGCGATGTGGGACGGAGTCCCTGTCTTGCTCGCAGTTGGCCCGGGTCCTCACATTTATCATCTTATCTTTTTGTCATTTTATGCCAGGAGAAGGAACTACTTTTATTTTTTTGTATAAAAAGAAGAGGCCTTTTGTTATTTAGCGGGAGAGAGTTAAAACTTTTTGACTTTATTTTATAAATAAGATGTGATTTTTTGAAATTTTATACTTTACCTCTCTCTTTACATGCTCTTAAAGTGATCATTTACTTCAATTGACTTTATAAGTGAATTACTCAAACTTGCTTTAAAAAACTCAATACAATTTACAAGGGAATGGAAAGATATACACATGCTAGTTACATGTATAGGAGGGGTACATAAAATCAAATACACACAAAAAAACCCAAAAGCTACCCTAGTAACTAGATTAACGCTCCTTGTAGAAACCAGGATAGTTTCTTTTGGAAGAAAACTATTATAGCATCATCAACGACATGTACCTTTACTTTGTCCCCATCTCTCTGTAGTTTTGCGAGAAAGCTGTTGCATTTAAATGCATGGTTACTTTAAAAAGGAAAGTGCACCAGTTTCTAAAAGGATATATGTTTTGTTCCCAACAGTGTCAGTGGCATTTTATTTCTTTATTTCTTGAGAATTTTATCTGAAAAAGGACCCTAGTTGGTCACTCACCGGAAGAGGTACCCATAAAAAATATGTAACGGAATGGGTATTCCCGCCAGAAAATATATTTTTTTTGCTTATTTTCTACAAGCGACGACGTCGTCACTTATAATAGTGGGTTAGTATCGACGTCGTCGCTTATGTTCTATATATATATATATATATATCCCGTCACAGCTTCTTTTTCGTGGGATCCTTTTTATCTGCCATTGAATAGAGATGATGCAGGCGTCTTCCCCAACGGGTGGGCTTCTTTATGGAGGTTGTTGAACTCCATTAAGAGGTAGGTATATCGCTATTTATGTGTTCTTTCATGCATTAGCTACCAAAGATTCTGTGTTTCATGTTTACCCTTTTCAGAAAAGTTCATTAGGGCATTTGATATACAGTTTTTTGAGAAAGGTTCATTAAGGCTTTTGAGAAAGGTAACAACTCTGGCTGTTCTAAGGTTGTTTATTGTCACAACCCCTAGTTGAGAGCATATGAAGATTGTGAATCTACGTATTTGCACGTTAGGGTTAAACCCTTATAAGTAATATGAAGATGGGTACTCAAATACGTGCAGAAATCTTGGTGAATATGTCTTGTATAAAGTGGGAGCAAACACCCATAAAATGATTTCATTTTCACTCCTCGTCTGTCAGTAACCCTAGGAAAAAACAGTGTTAGGGGAGTTAACTTCTCTTGTGATTTTTTTCCTTGTAAATAGAAATAAAAATGGACAGTTTGACCCATACAATCATCTCTCTATTAGCATTATGTGAAAGGTGACCCTTGGACTACATTTGCTAATACCACCAAATTAATATATGCTTTATTTGCGTCGGCAGAATGACCAAGTCTGGGATTTCCATCATATTTCACTTTGATGGAGAGTTTGTCTTTGACATTATACGCCCGGTCTACAATGGTGGAAGACAGAAGATGAGGTCTCTATCTAAGACCTTAACATATGACATGTTGATGAATGAAGCCATTGCATTGTCTAATTGGGATGCAAATATCAAGGATGTAAGCATGAAATACCTTCATCACAATGGACTCGTTTTTTCGTTGATCAGTTTGGAAGATGAAAATGATATGCTGGGAATGTTGATGGCGTCTGGAAGTGAGCAACATGGGCTACATGTGTATGTCAACAGGAAACTACACGTTAATAACAAGAAACGCGAAGGCTCTAGGTACGTATCTATGTTCTATTTTTTTTAATATTTATATAGTTGCACTTGTCGTGCCTAACTTAAATTCTTGTCCATGCCTTGCAGAGAACGAGTGAAGGTTGGCTGTCCAAGTGCCAAGAAGAAAATGTGCAAAGGAATTTGCGAGATAAAAATGCCCACGTCTAGCCTAGTATTTCCCACCGTGGATCTCCATGAAAACGTTGATATGCATTTCTCTACCTCATTGGATCCTCATGCAACAAATCGTTCTACAAGAGCTGTTTTTGATGTGGATGGTATAGATCGAGAGGCTGTTGATGCACACGATGCTGTATGTGCTACTTTTGATATATCAATGGTTCGTGGAACTCCCTCTTCGATGATGGCTGGTAATAAACAAGGCACCGAAACCAATCATGATGCGAATCATTCATTTGATTTGGAAGATGTAAATTTTGTTGGCAATGAACAAGGAGCTGAAGTCATTCATGCTATGAATCATTCATTTACTATTGAAGATGTCAATTCCGGGGGTAATGAACAAGGAGCTGAAACCATTCATGCTGTGGATCATTCACTTGCTATGAAAGATGTCAATTATATTGGTAATCAACAAGGATCTGAAACCATTCAGGCTGTGCTTCATTCAGTGGCTATGAGAGATATCAATTTTGTAGACACAATGGCCCCTCAAGATGTTATAGCCGATACTGGTACGGACTCAGCACGAGAAATGTGGGTAGGGCGTCAATTTCCTGATCGTGAAAGCTTCAGAAGATCGCTTGCGAAATTTACAATTTATAACAATTTTACTCTACGACATGTGTCGACGAAGACGAAAAAAGTCACGGCACGTTGCAGAAATGATTGTTGTCCCTGGCGTATACATGCTTCCATCGTTGATTCAGGCCCGGAATTTAAGGTGCGGACTTATAACCCAAGACATTGTTGCTCAAAACCAATGATGGGAATGACACATCCCCAAGCATCCTCGAAACTTATTGAAGAGTTCATTGAGGACAGAGTCCGATGCAATAACCACTTAAAGCCAAAAGAAATTATGAATGAATACCAAAAGGAGTTTGGCACCCGTATCACTTATAGAAAAGCACATATTGCAAAAGAGATGGCCTTGCGTGTAGTTCGGGGATCATATGAAGAATCTTTTAAGATTTTACCTCTATATTGTAAAGAATTACACATGACCAATCCAGGTACTGTGACTAATATCGACACGACTGTTGAAGACAGGTTTAGAAGATTCTTCTGGGCTTTTGGTCCTTGCATCCGATCATTCTGTTCGTCGATGAGGCCGATGATCGCTGTTGATGGGTCACATCTTCGGGGCAAGTATCCGGGTGTGCTTCTAGTGGCTGTCACCTATGATGGTAATTATAAGCTATTTCCTATAGCTTTCGCTTTGGCCGATGCCGAACGTCGTGACAGTTGGGAGTGGTTTCTTGCCAACCTATCTCTTGCTTTGGGAAGTCCAACAAATTTGACTATTGTGTCTGATCGACAAAAGGGTCTTGTCCCGGCATTGGCCAACATCATTCCAAGCGCGATGCACTGCTACTGTTGTCATCACATTGCAGAGAACATTAAAACAGCCTTCTGTGATCGTGCCATTGTATTGAAATTCTGGCGGGCTGCCAAGTCTTTTAGACCATGTGAGTATGAGGCCTATATGAATGACATCATGTCTGTAGACCAAGGGGCGCATAATTATATCAATGCCATTGGAAAACAACGTTGGTCAAATGCGTTTGTTGAGGGTCGGCGCTATGACATGATAACCAGCAACGCTGCCGAATGTACGAACGCGCTTTTAAAGGACATTAGGGTGCTTCCTATTACAAAGCAAGTCGAAGAAATCCGTGCGAAGTTGATGGAGTTCTTCCAGAGAAGACTTCTCGAGTCACTGGATATTACATCGCGATTAACGCCCTATGCAGAGAAACTAATGAGCCAAGAGGCTGAAGACTCACGCCGCGTGCATGTACGTGTTCCCGGGCTCGTTGAGTTTCAGGTTCAATCAGCACAATTCATAGATATTGTGGATCTTGAACTGAAGAAGTGTAGTTGTCGTAGATGGGAAATAATGGGGATTCCATGCTGTCATGCACTAGCAGCGATGAAAGTTAGGCACCTGAATCCGTATGACTATGTTGAGGATTGTTACCTAACAACTACTTATCGTGCTTCGTATGGTGAGGTCATTCATGCCACTCGTGATAGCAGACAATGGGAACATACATCAAATGAAATCGTCTTGCCTCCACGTGCTACCAAACAACCAGGGCGTCCAAAGAAATCCCGGATTCGTGTTGAAGACAGAAATCGACAACGCAGGGTTGTTACTTGCTCTAACTGCAAAAATAGGGGACATAACCGAAAGAGTTGTCGCAATCCACCATCAGATCATGTTGCATAGATCCAACTAGCATATCTTGTAAATATCATACTTTTGTGGGGTACAGATACTTTTTGTGGGTGGCTTTCTAGCATACCTTGTACATATCCATTGATGTGGATCATACTTTTGTGGGGTAGAAATACTTTATGTTGGGGTGATTTGATAGCATACCTTGTACATAGCCCCTGCTGTGGATCATACTTTTGTGGGGTAGCTTTCTAGCATATCTTTTACATATCCCTTGATGTGAATCATACTTTTGTAATACAACTTTATATATAACAGTTTCAACAAATTTGTTATCAACTTTTATCAACTATGTCACCATTTTTGTTTCGATGTGCTCTACTTTTGTGTGCAAAGAATCTAATAAGCGTTAGCTTTGTTGAAATGATACGCTTATTAACTGTTAACACATCCCTTGTTAACTGTTGACAGAAGTATTAACACACACTTCACTCCAATTCCCTCTGTGAAATTACGACGTCGTCAGTATTAACAAACAAATATGTTACATTAGATTCTGTGAAGCAACGACGTCGTCAGTTATTATAAGTGTTTATTTTATAAACAATTCTGTGAAGCGACGACGTCGTCAGTTATTAAAACACAACTAAGTTCCACTAAATTCTGTGAAGCGACGACGTCGTCAGTTATTAAAACACAACTATGTTCCACTAGATTCTGTGAAGCAACGACGTCGTCACTTAATACAATTGGACTATTTCATTAGATTCTGTAACGCAACGACGTCGTCAGTATCAAGAGACATTATACTTTGCGTCAGGTTCTGTGAAGTGACGACGTCGTCAGTTTAACACTAGAAGTGATTCCACCAATACATTCTGTTAAGCAACGACGTCGTCAGTATCAGCACCCATTTAGTTTTGGCTAGGTTCTGTGAAGCGACGACGTCGTCATTTATTACATTTGGGTTTTTTTATAAACGGTTCTGTGAAGTGACGACGTCGTCAGTTCTTAACACTAGAAGTTATTCCACTAGTTTCTGTTAAGCAACGACGTCGTCAGTATTAACAAACATATAGTTTGAGCTGGGTTCTGTGAGGCGACGACGTCGTCATTTATTACATCTGAGATTTTTTATAAACGGTTCTGTGAAGTGACGACGTCGTCAGTTCTTAACACTAGAAGTTATTCCACTAGTTTTTGTTAAGCAACGACGTCGTCAGTATTAACAAACATATAGTTTGAGCTGGGTTCTGTGAGGCGACGACGTCGTCATTTATTACATCTGAGATTTTTTATAAACGGTTCTGTGAAGTGACGACGTCGTCAGTTCTTAACACTGGACCCTGTATACTAGGTTCTGTGAAGCAACGACGTCGTCAGTTTTAAGCAATGACAATAAACCTGTTACTTCTGTAATGGTTGGATGTGCGAATGCACTACAACTCCCATTCTACATTCACGTCCATATTAAAAGCTGCATTAAAAAATACATAGGAGGGCAACATTCAATAAAGCCAAACAACTATCTTTGATCATACAGAAGCAAACAAAACTTCCCTTTACATTCATTTCACCGTTTTACATAATACAAGTTAGATTTACAGTAGGCACCCAAAAACATCTGGACCAACAATGGATCACAACAAAAGATCAAATTTTCATCATTTCTCATGATCAATTGAGTCAAGTGGAATCTCATCAATATTCAATCGGTATGCATTCAACTCCCAGCTGCGCTTGAAGATCTCAATGATGACTCGTTGCCGGTAATACATCATGTCAGCCTGCGTGAAGTTAATTGGACGATGAAATATACAGTGCTCAGCGAACGCAGCGGCGAAGACACCGCAGTCGTAGCCGTTTTCCTGCAGTGGGATGTTCGTTTTTACGTTGATTGTCCATATGTATGGGTCTGCCCACCCATATTGGCTGAACTTCGTCGTCAGCCACTCAACCTGCAAGATCAGTAAAAGAAATCTGACTAAATCTTGTACGATAACACCTTAAGAAGCTCTTTTAAATTTTGGTACAATTTTGGTATACTTACAAATCGTTTACAGGTAGTTAAAGCATGACGATCACTGCTTGAACTATTGTAGAATTCTCATTTCCTCTCATCCGTATACCCAACAAGTAATGTGAAATGATTGACAGAGTGAAGAACGTAAACCAATGTTTTACATTCTCTAGCCTCACACACTCGAGAACCTCCGGGACCGAAGGCTGCTTCTTCAGCGGTTGGCAATCCAGACTGCCACCAGCTCTGCAAAAAAATTAAAAGTGAGTTTTTAACCTCCAAATGGCGACGAAGTGATAATTGCAAATCAGAATCTATATACTTACAGAAATGCTTGGGTCTGCCAAAAAGGCCGTTTGACACTTCTCCCTCAACACATCAAACCAATAGTACAGAATATTGGTGTCGAACCAAATTCCCTCCTCTAGAGCACAATTCAGGACTTCACTGGATACCAATGTGCATACAATGTCGAGCTCATCCTTACTGCAAAATACAATACACATAAGGCCATATATGGAATGAAACCATTACGATGGTAAGGTAATTACATTATATCTCTCATTGAAATATCGTTTGAACCCATTCAGTAGAAACCTGTCACTTTTGGAGAGTGAATACTCCGATCCACCCATTGAGTGTAAGTAATCATCAAACTTTTTTGGAATCTTCCTCGTTCGGGGCAATCGTTTTAACCTCCAAACTAGTGAATCAATGGACGCCCTGATCGGTGAAACTATTATTGCTTGCGAGGTTGATGCCCCCCGAGGAGTGGAAAAGATATCAACCACTGGTGGCTCATTGGAAAAGTCGACCGGTGTAGAAGTATGTCTTTCTACTGAATCTGGATCCATACTGCAATCCTCCTTGGCTACTTCAGGGGCATGTTCAGTAGGGGTGTGTGACATAGGTGAACCAGGAACATCAATATTGTACTTCACGCTCTTCTGCTTCTTTCCATTCTTTCTCCCTGGGCTTCTTTTGGATGCATGCTTTTTAACCCTCAATCCGTCGGTGGACGCCTTTTTATCCTGTCATTGTTTAATTTCAATTACATCAACTTGAGGATAAAATCTTTCACACATTGCATAGAATGACATCCCTGAAGTAACAGTAAAAATAAATCGATGAAATTTTTGCTTACATCTTCTGATGCTGAGCTGTATAAGTGGTCATCCTTAAATTTGACGAATTTGGTATTCAAACCAGATCTAAATCTGAGTATCTTCCTGATCCATGATTCCCGGAAATGCTCAATCGAGGTTTTCTTCCAAACAGCACGGTCAACTGACCTTTCCATGTGAAGCAAGAGTTGATGAACCTGTGGACATAACAAGAAAATCAGCCATAAGGCATGTGGAAATGAAAAATTATATCTTAAGAAAGAGCCACCGGTATCTTACGTGCTTCTGCTCACAACAACCCTCATGTTCATCACGTTTGTTTTTTTTTTATCAATCTCCTCATGCTCATGCCCTCGACCGATATACATGATCATGTTGGCCCGATACCAATGCATATACTCGTCATTATGTGTCTTTGAAGATGCTTTTTTTCCCTTCAGAGTGCACTGGGATCTACTGTCCCACAACACATAATTAGGTACCCTGCCAAGTGCACTGTAGTCATACACTATTTTTTCTACTCGCTCCACTCTTGGATAGGGCATGCTGAACGGTGGGGGAACTTCCTGAATAAATCCAAACTGTTTCATAACGCGACCCGTATTATGTCGCTCCACTACCCAATAAAAAGCCAAGACCGTTGAAGATGAAAATAGGTCAAGGTCGGCTTTAGAAACAGTATGACGGAATTTCTTTCCGAACTTGCTATATGGTTGCCATTTGAACTACAGAAAAAGAATTAAAACAAGATTAGTTTCAATGTAATGATAAAAGCATCAACTCCCAATTGTATACCATCCGATTATATTGAACTTACACCGTCCTGTGGCAATTTGTTCAACTCTTCCCAAGTCTTAATCAGTGTGGTTACAGCTTTGAATGAATTCAACCTAACTGTCCATGTTTTCATCAATGGAAACTGAATATCACTTTTCCATGTATCCGTTGGTGGTGGACAACGTCCAATTTGCATTCTCGTGTACGCCCATAGCTGCAAAAAACAGTCATTAATAAGTAAATACAAATATAACAGTTGTAGAAAAACTGTAAATATGTTCAAATAAAAATGTTATCACCTGCAGAAGTTGAAGAGGTCCAGTCAAAGTTCTGAACTTCTTAGAATCATCAGTTCTGTTCGAAGATTTGCTTTCATCTCCCTCCTGATGTCTATCTTCAGACTTGTCCTTAACAAATTTAACTGCCTTTGCTAAAATCCAGTAAAGATTGGCAAGACAGGCAGGGGCCCATGCATATGGCTTAAATTCTTTGAACAACTCGAGAAGATATGCCGGACCCCTTCCACCAGATGTGTTAGACATAATTTGACTGGAAACTAAGAAAAAAAGGTACGCCCTAGTGTTGTAGATCTCATCATCCTTAGAAAGTTTCTTTTTCTTCTTCGTACTCTTCTTATTTGATGGCACCGCTGCAAAATTGTCCTCCAACCATGTGAATTTAATATTAATCCCGTTTACTTCGGTACCCTGAATAGGGGCCTTGCCAAGTAATTCAAGACATACATCACTAACCATTGAACTCGGGAAAGTTTTCCCGGTAACAATTGGGCCATCGATAGGTAGCCCGTATATGTAGGCCACGTCTTCAAGAGTAACTGTGGCCTCACCGGATGGGAAGTGGAAGGTGTTTGTTTCAGGACGCCATCTCTCAACCAAGGCTGTAATGAGAGCATGATCTATCCTAATATGTTCCATTTCTGCAAAATGATGTAAACCCGCTTGCCTTACGTACTCCTTTTGGATATCATTTAACACCCAAACAGATTTGTCCGGGTTCATTGGTATGCATCGAAATGTACCGAATTCCTGCGAGACAGTTTCAAGTTATTACAGTTAAGAAAAAGATAAACTATATATATATATATATATATATGAAAGGGTGGCTAAGAATATACATGTCCATGGTTTATGGCTTCTGAGATATGATTGGCCTGGTCATATAGAAGCCTATTTCTTATTCCCTCACTTCCAGCCATCTGCAAAAAATAAATAGATCGAGAGAGGGAGATGTAAACATAACTAGAGCGAGAAGTAAAGCTAACTAATAAGGAAATTAAAACTAGTTAACTGCATAGGGTAAGATCACATAGACCTTTAGTCCTCAAGTTCTTCTTTCGCTTATAGCAGTATTTGAAATTTAAGTCATGTTTGGTTGCAAACATCTGGGGGCAATTTGTCTTAATGATTTGGAGAATTCCAAATATGAGACTACTTATTTTGATGGGTACAGACTCATTATATTCACTTAAAAATAAATCATAGCAACATTTATCTAGGCCTGTATGTATGAATTAGAATCATAGCAATACTTATTTAAATTTAATGGTTGCAAAAACAGAATGCAACCTTTCCCACCGCTTCCTCTATACAATTGTTTCTGGCTTTAATTCATTGCAAATGAATAGGTATTGAAGTTAGTTCAAATACTCTTATATGAATAAATTTATTTACAACACTTGTATTACTAAAATGATTAATGATGAAGCCATTACAATGGAAACATGATGAATAAGAAGAACATTAACAATTATAATGGTATAATGGGTCCATTTTTATGCAAGGGCCACATCTGTAGCTTAATTCCATCCTATTGTCATTAGGAAGTCTATGTTGTCAATGGGCCAAATCATACTTGTTATTGCGAATGGTCCAAAGCCTATGGGTTTTTTCCACCACTACAAGTCTCTATATGTTAGTGTGTGTATCAGAATTGTGATGATCCAACAAAACAAAAAAAAAGAAGTGATGAATTGTCAATGAGAATAGGGCTCTAGCTGGATCCGGATTCCGCCACTACTGTATAATTTTGATTAACTTATCAATTTAGAAAAGTCTCTACTTATATGATTTTGGTAACTGTTAATTTATTTTCCTCTTTGCACACCCAAATTTTTGTTTAGTAAAACCCAATTGTTATCTTCTACAATATCATCACACTATAATCAAATTCAAAATGATCGGCATTATGGTTGATGTCTCCCTATTTCAGTAGCAATGAAGTAGTCCAAACATGAAGTCTCTGCATGTCCACTAGGATTGCCAACCCAGTCGAGAATGGGGAAAATGGAAGGACTAAGTCGTGGGTCGATTCAATGCAAAAATCATGTACAATGCATGAATATTAACCATTTTAGGATGTCAAGTAAATAGAAAGAAGATGAAGAAACCACAGTAAATCATCATTGTGTAATACAGAAAAAGAAAAAGAGACAAGAAGAATACCATAGCCCGAAGAAGATACTGGAAGCTTGATGCTACAATCCAATAGTTCGGAAAACGACCTTTGGGACCACTTGCTATACCTTTTGAGGAAGGAGAAAAAAAAACTCCCAGGGGAAAGTGCAAAAGTGATGGGAGGATGAAGGGAAAAATGGGGAAGTGGGGTCTCGGTGGGTTTTCCAAATAAAGATGCTGGAATCTTGATGCTACAATCCAAACATGGAAAATGACCTTTGGGACCACCTGCTTGCTCTTTTGCAGAAGGAGGAACTGAAATCGCCAGGGGCAATGGAGATAGGGATGGGAGGAAGAAGGGGAAAGGAGGGAAATGGGGTTTCGCGCGCTGTATATTGGGGTTCAATGTAGCGACGACGTCGTCACTTATTCCACTATTGATAAAAAAAAACGAAAGTGGTCCCAGGGGACCACTTCCATGCAAGATTTACTATTGGCCCATTTTATGATCAGTGGCCCTCTAAGGTCCCTTTTCAGGTAAAATTCTCTTATTTCTTTTTTGCTTCATAGTGGCATTTTATTTCCAGTATATTTTATTTTCCGCGTAAAACAAAAAACGGAAAATTTATTTTCTACATTTTTTAATTTTAATTTTGTTGCTACAAATATTTTTTGTTTTTTTTTATTTTCTACATTTCTTAATTTTGTTTTTTGTTTCTACAAAAATTTTTTTTATTTTTTTATTTTTAATGAAATGTGGTTCTGGCCATTCTGCAAGACTACACATATGCCCCCCCCCCCCCCATGCATTTTAGAAAATCTTATATTTTTTTCACATATGGCCCCCCATAATTTTTAAAAAGGCCCATATATATTGAGAACTATATTCATTTGTTTACATGTGGTTCTCCCAGGATATATATATATATATATATATATTTTTTTTTACGTAGTGGCCCCCAAAGAAGAATTCCTAAATCCTCTCTTGTCTAGCTCTTTGTTCTGAATCTACGCAAAAATTGTGGAAAAAGTGCTTTTATCTTGAAAAGTGAAACTGCAAAAAATTAAATAATAATAATAATAATAATAATAATAACAAACAACAGAAAATCATTCTCCCCACAACAACTTTTTTATTCACAACAAATACTCCTCAGTTCATTTGAATCGCGAGTGGTGGAGAAAATACCTAGAGAAAAACATATTTATAGTTGAAATTTGCACTGTAGGGAGTTTTCTCCAACTCAAATGTCTTGACCTTTTCTCCGCATCAACAGGTCCTTAGTATAATATCAGATTAAAAGATCTTATTTTATATAATGTCTAAGTAGACAGACAGATTTCCTTGGCATGATCAGTTGGTCCAAACTACAAAATACATTCAATGGGTTTCACTGAAATGTTAGGAGAAAACATTCTAAACTTGACCTCTAGTCTATACCATTACATTCGGTTGAGCTGGGCATTGAACTTTGGGAAAAGGCCATTTAGAAAAGTCAATGCAAAGTGGAAAACAGCCTTTTTTTTTTTTTTTAATGTTGTGGTGGATCAGGCCTGTCTCCCTCTCTGTGATTCAAATCTTGTAAGATTGAGGTGGGAGCATGAGTTGTTTGAATGCTATTATTTGAAAGGGAGGATAGTTCCAACGAAATTATACTGTTGCATCTTTTCTAAATTATCATTAGATTATTTGTCAAAAAGTCTACACTTTCTCCATTTTAGATTTGATGGTGACAATATAAAAATTTGATCTTCTTAAAAGAGGATTTGTTCTAAAATCTGGAACTCAGACTTGGACTCAATGAGTCGAGTAAGTGGACTTGACTGGCTCAAGTCAACAGGCTGTGAAGTCAGCTTGACCAAGGGCAGAATTAAGGGCCCTCCCAAAAAGCCCGGGCCTTCCAATGAAAATTGTCACTCCTTTCCACTGGGGTAAGAAGTTGTTTTTGACCTTTACTAATTCACAATGCTGAATTAACTTGACTGATAAAGGTCTCTATTTTCGTCGAACCCGGTTTATAAACTATTTTTAAATTATAGGTGAGTCAATAGTAGGAGCCAGGCTTGAACCCCACACAGATCAAATGGATAGGACCCAGACCTGACTCTAACAGAACCTTTTGGGGTTCAAGCTGGACTCAAACTCAAGTACATTGTTGTATATTTTATTTTCATTTTAATTACATATAATAGCTTTAATCTAATAAATTATTAAAATACTTTTGTTTGGTAAACATCACATAATATCATATGGAGAATTCCCTCCATAGGAAGGCTGTTTAGGCGACTTCCATGGGGCCCACTTGTGTGCTCTCTGGACCCCACTACTGACCACACTCAATGCCTCCTCATGAATTGTACTACTGACGTTCAGTGAAGTTGATTAATAGGCATTGTTTATTTGTTTTGGGTTTTTTTAAGGATTAATATGCATTGTTAACCTACTAATTCCTGTCTTGTATGATGTGAAAAATGGGCCCTACCAAAATTCCATGTTCTTGCATACCATTCCTATTTTTATTTTATATTCAATGTCTAAAGTAGGCTGGAGTTCATTTTTAAGTTTAGGTTGATCGAGTCTGATGTTGTCATGAGTTGGTTTCAATCACCACATGTAACATGCATGGCCCCACACGGTAATACGACCAAATATCTCTTTCCTTTCTAAAATCTTGAACTATAGTTAAAGTTATATCTCAATCAATGTTAGGATCATGTGATGTAGCTATTTGTGAAAGTAAGACCTTTTAAGTAAGTCGTTTCTTTAAATGGGTTTGCATGAAAAGGAAATGTAAGATACTATAAGTGGTATCAGAGCGTGGAAGGTTGGATGTTCAAGTCATGGTCTGCGAGTTGCGTAGCACAAGTCGCGGAGGGTGTGCCGTTGAGGGAGGGTTTGTTAAAGTCAACATTCACCCTTTCTCCTGAGCAGTCATAATTGTAATTGAGCCCTCGCCCTCACCATAAAATCATTATTGTGCCGTTTTCCATCACCAATTGATTTTGGGATAGCTGATAGTCCAATGAGGTGTAGGATCCTACTGAAACTGTGCTGGTTAAATAATAACGCTCTTGATCTTTCTTTCAAATTGTCATGCAAAATCTTCTCCGTCTAGGCATGTTAATTGTTGGGTTGAGGAAAGGAAGTCTATTGATTTTTGTTGCAGATCTAAGTCATGCATGCACAAGCTTGAGTATAGAACAGGCCCGTTGATCTAGTTGCAAAATAAAATGGACAATGCTCTAATAGTAAGATCGAAAATCGAGAGATTGGTGATTTATTTTGTAGATTTATTGAATGTGAAACTTGATCCATTTGAGTCATGTTTCTATGATTGGAATTCATATTTTCTCCCATCTATCTCTCTACATCATTGGGGTAAAGAGTCCGGTTTTGTAGGAAAATATTTTTTTACGACAAATGAGATGCAGCAGGGACCCCCCAACCCCACACTAAATTTCAATGACATGCTGCTACAGTGCCATTAACCCTACAAGATGCTAAAAGATTTGTGCTTTGACCATCAATCGATACTTAGATCAGATCTATTGGATATTGCATTCCGGGAAAACCCCCCCCTAAAAAGATTTGTGCTTTGACCATCAATCGATACTTAGATCAGATCTATTGGATATTACATTCCGGGAAACCACCCCCCCCCCCCCCCCCCCCTCAAAAAAACAAAATTAAGCAAAAGAAAAAGAAATCATGTACTCTCTTTCCGTCCAATTTTTTTCTCTTCAATGAAAATCGAGCATCTTTCCTTATCATGCAGCACGACGACCACTTTTGGAAAAAGAAATCCTGATAATATTTGATTTGATGGGTCACCGGAATCAACAGACTTAGAAGGAGGTCCCAGTAATGGACTATATAAGATAGAGTATGATCACCAATAAAAGAGGGTGATTGTATAAGATATCATGGGAGATCAAAGGTTTCTATCTTTTTAAATATTTTCCATGGAAGGACCATGAGATTTCCATTCTGGAGGGTGTTAGAAAGAATAGGAATATATTAGTAGTTAGAAAAATAATTAAGGAGAGTTGCATAGAGAGATATTTAGTTTATTTATTTAAATTTTGAATTATTATCTTCAGCTTTGTATAATGAGAAGTTTGCACAAGCCTTTCGTTGAATATCCAAAGAGCTACTTTTCTTTACATTTAGAGTGATATATGCTATTGAATTGATTAAGTGTAGATCTAGAAATTTAAAATCAGTAGTTAGCCTCATTTGTACGTGCATTTTGTTCATTTTATGGAAGAATCTTACTATGGCTGAAATAAAATTTGGGCTGCTATCTGATGATTTTGTACAGCTTGATATGTATGGCTTAGATCAATTAAGAAAAAAGTGGGGCTTATATGACCCCACACTATTGCCATGCATGAAAACTTCCATGGAGACTTCATTTAAGAAGTTGCCATCCACAATGCAAGGTAAAGTAAGGCAAGGAAATTGCTATGACAGTTTTTAATGTGAAACATAGTTTTACTACTTGCTGATCTTAATTCTACATTGAACAGAAACAGGTCAGTTGGATCATACTTAAATGCAATTTATATAGCATTCATTTACCAAACAGAGTCACTTATATTAAATGGTATTTAAGCAAATCTCAATTCCTGCATGTCCCAATATATTTCACCTAAACACTGCCCTTCTCATATGATAACTTCTCCATCTCAACAGTCACTGCAGCTTCAGGAGGGAGGGACCGATTGTTTGGCAATTCCTGACCAACCTAAAACCCACACCCAGCCTGTTAGGATTCAGGAAAATCCTTTTGTACATGATTGGGTTGTACACTTGTACCCTTTTGATATCTTAGTTGTGTTTGGATTGACATTTTGTAAACCAGTGTTCCAAGTTCTAATTCAGTCAGTACTTGATGTCTAACTTTTTTTTACCTCAATCAAGTCTAATTCAAATCCTTCCTTGCATGTCAAATAATTGATCAGACTTAGACCTTGCTTGGGGCCTATTTGAAAGTCCATAGAGCTGATTTAAATAGATCTGTTGAAAATATATCTATTTTAAGTTGACCCTTTCATAAATAGATGTGGCGCATCTTTTATTCAATTAAAGAAAGCAATCTTGTTACATTGTAAAAGATATATGGGCAAAGTTCTCATACAGTAGGAAAAAAAATAATAGATAAAAATTCATCATCTTATAATAATTTTATTCTCAGTTGAACCACTTGTCAAAGTGTTACTTCTTAAGTTTAAACTTGAAAGTCCAGGCATCCATCCCTAGGCGTGTGTGTGATGCTAAAGTGTCAACACCACTCAACTTAGAGTGTGTTAACGTCACATAATAAAAGAATATATAGGCAAATTTGTCAATTTTAATTATTTTAGATATTTATGTCTATTTGAAAAGGTCATCTTTTGATTATATTTTGAAAATAAGGTGAAACGTCTTAAACCTAAACATTAATAGAAACTTCGACAAATAGTCCAGAGCACTCAAACATCCATTTTAAGCCCCACATACACAAAAATTAGACTCACCAAATAGGACCAAAGTCAATAGAGTACAAAACAACACATTTTTTTTTTCTGAGGTCTTTAGCTTTTTTTTTTTTTTTTGCTGACGAAGAGTTCCGAATCTTTTGGGGCGGACTATTCCCTCCGGCCCACAAAGAAGCCGGGTAAAACCCATGTGGCCTCTAGGTGGTAGCACAAGTGGACTCAACCTTCGGTTCCTGAAGAGGGGGAACCAGGGGTCGATACCAAGACCTTTAGCTTCTGAAAGAGGAAGGAATCGTGGTCCTGACCATTCGGCCAACCCATTGAGGTTTGTGAGGTCTTTACCTCACTATGACTATTCTAGGGTAGCGTCTTCTAAACCCACACAAAAGCACTTCGGGCAAATCGGAAGTGGTTTCGAACACATGATTTAAGGAGCATACCCATGCCTAATGCTACCCCACCGACCCTCCGGATAACATATCTGAAAATGAAAGTGGGGCATCCAAAATATCAAATATAAATTCAAATTTTCTATCTTAATTCAAAACCATATTTTTTCTTAGGGAGGGTTTTGAATTATTGATAACCTCAAACAAACAACAACCGACCCGCCAACCCGACCAAGATCCTGATCGGCTATACGCCTAAGACCATCGAAAATGTGCCGTTTTGGTGGTGGGTCTGAACACACCCATGTCGTGTCGTGGGCTCCACCAGAATCGGCCCTTCTGAGCCATCCCTTTTCTCTGACTCGTACCTGCTCTGAAAAACCTCTCCCTCCCTTTATTTATACCTCTCATAGTCGCTGCACTGCACTCACTTCATCCAAATTCTCTATCTCTCTCTCGTCTTCTCTTTTACATTTGCAGAGCAGAGAGGAATCAGAGGATGATGTGTTTCCTCTCGTAAAGGAGTGGAATCATGGCTTCTGGAGGAAGCTACAGAAACGGAACACCAAAAGCTTCTTCTTCTTCATCTTCTTCAAAGGTAGTAGAAAGGTCTTTTTCTCTAAATTCCAACAACAACAAGACTTCATCTTCCTCCACAAGGCTCAAGCCTTCTCCCACTCCTTCCTCCGCCGCTCTCCGCCGTAGCAGCGCCGCATCTGGAGCTCCTTTCGGAAAGGACGACGCCGGAGGTACGCCTCCTTCTTCTGCTCACCTATCATTTGAATTTTGTCAAGTTGGTAGATTCTCTAGCTTTAGATTTGTGGCAGATTGCGGAAAAGTTTGTTTTTTTGTTTTTTTTTTCTTCAGTTTTGTTTGCAGGAACTAGGGTTTTGTTTAGAGTGTTTGTGATCCTGGTAGGCTTGTGTTGGTTTTGATTGTGGTTATAGTGGTTGCCGATGGAATGCGGGACAATTGGGAGGTTTCAGTGGATAGTGGTTTTGATTTAGGGAAGACGGTCCTTGCATAAAAAAAAAATTTGAAGTTTGGAGGGTGGGATTGCAAGGAATTTTATGCGGTAGTGGTCGAGATTTAATGTAATTGTGGTGCGCTTGGATATCCCTGTCTAGGTAGAATTTTGAATGGGTCATTGGTGGAATGCGGTTAGGGATGAATGAAATATAGTGGGGTTGGGGATGTTTTATGACAATGCGAGTTCTGCGGTTATTTTGATTGGAGAGTGCTTTAATTTTGAGTTGCAGCTATGAAGGTAGAAGAATTTTAGACTGTAGTATTTGGTAGTCTCAGATGACTTTCCAATTTGCAATATGATGACTTGAACCAGCAATCGCGTGCTTGCAACGCCGATCACCTTCCAATTTACTTTCTTAAAGATTTAATGGGAGTTTTATTTGAGCGTCGTTTGAGAAAACTGAACTTATGCAAGGCGAATTCAGCAAGAAAATGCTCCTTGGATGGTGTACTTAGGATTGTGGTCATGTTTGGCTCCTCGCCATTGCGGTAACAGAGAAAATCTTCCCTTGGTTTTTAGTTTCACTGCTGTCAAAATTGCAAAGAACCAGGCGCAACCAAAACTATTTTTTGGCAGTGTCTGACATGAAATAAAGGTCCTTCAAGGTTTGGATGAGTGGTAATGGGCCTTTAAGGTGACAAGTGAAACTGTCAAATTGTCATGCAGGTCCTCCTTCCAATTAAGGTAGTAAGTGCAAGCCCCTTTGGAAGGCTTAAAATATTTCAGATCACTATCTCTATCTGTACTCATTATTGTGGAGCGTTATTGGAGTAATGCTTACAGATGAGCAAGTTGTATACCACCAGGGAGATGAGAGCACTATTTTTGATATCCTCATGTTAGTGGCTGATTGTTGTTTTACAGATTATCCAGGTTTGGTGTTATGATTTTTACCCTCCATTGCTAATGAGGATCTATTAGTCTTGACTTTTGAGACATTCTATGATTTTTGAGAAATCTATTTGATTAGTGTGCTTTCATTTTTATTGTTTATTTTGTTTGAGAAGCTCTTTTGATTTTTTCCCCTTCACTTCCATGTACTCCGTATTTCTCCAGCAAGAGGTTTGGATATCACATTTTGTTTCTTTAGGAATATGTTATATTTATTGTTAATATGTAAGAGTAAGATAATCATTTTCAAACTGGCAAGCAACATTCTGAGCCTCAAAAGAATGATTCCATACATTAACTATTGCTTTGTTCACTTGTTAGCAGTCATTTATGCACATTCCTTTTTTTTTCCTTGTTTTCCTTTCTCTTCTCTGAAATATTCATTTTCTCTGTTAAAAACTTTTTGTCAGTATTTTTTTACAATAAAAAAAAAACTTTTTGTCAGCATTGTGCTATGTTTTCCCTTATACATATAAAAAGGTCATCACCCAGTGCGGTCGTGTCGAAGCAGGGTCCTAGGAGGTTCCAGACTGGAGACGGACCTAACCTTTTGCAGTTTTGCACAAAGTGGCTGCTCGCAAGTCTCGAACCTGCGTTATCACGCATGGCACCCGAGACTTTTACCATTGCACTGAAGCAATGACCCTCCTTTATGTTTTCCTTTATACATATATTTTTATATTTATCATTTCAAATATATATATTTTGTATATTTATGACATATTTCCTTTGGTTGGATGTTCGGCACAGTTCTTGGGAGGGTTCGAGTAGCTGTACGATTACGACCTCGGAATGCAGAGGAGTTGGTTGCAGATGCTGATTTTGCCGATTGTGTAGAATTGCAGCCAGAGGTTCTTAGTTGCACTTCTTTGTTGTTTGTTCATCGAACTATGTTATGGTTATAAAAAAATATTAGCATTCATGCATGCTACCTCAGGAATGCTGATTCATGTTTGTTTTGGAACTGAACACCATATATCATTGTTTGTTTTCTCTGTCAGCTTAAAAGGTTAAAGCTCCGCAAAAACAACTGGGATTCAGACACCTATGAGTTTGATGAAGTGCTTACTGAATTTGCATCACAAAAGCGTGTCTATGAAGTTGTGGCAAAGCCTGTTGTTGAGGTATTTATATTAAAATTTATCTATCTGCTCGTAGTTTCATTCCATGGTTCCTTGAAGTTAGTTTATGGTGGTTATATTGACTTCTTTCTGACTTTGTGACTTAATACTTTTGATTGAAATTTATAATTCCTTGTTTCTTTAGGCTAATAATTTTGTATTAATTTTCTATAGTATGTGAAAAAAAATATATCAATTTTCTGTGTAGAGTGTTCTGGAGGGTTACAATGGAACCGTAATGGCGTATGGACAGACAGGCACTGGAAAGACATTCACTCTTGGACTACTTGGAGAGGAAGATACTGCTTCCCGTGGCATTATGGTGCGTTCGATGGAGGATATTCTTGCAAATATCTCCCCAGAGCTGGATTCTGTGTCTGTCTCCTACTTGCAGGTTGTTGGGCCCTTTATCCAGTTCATTGTCATTTTTTTTTTTTGTGCTGTATATGGAGATCTCATATTCATTCTTTATTTGCCTTATTTTGGTGGAAGACCAAATATATTCCATGTTAAGGATATTGTCTAATGATGTTGTTCTCTACTACTATATACAGCTTTATATGGAGACCATTCAGGACCTCCTTGATCCTGCAAATGATAACATTTCCATCGCGGAAGACCCAAAAACAGGGGATGTTTCAATACCTGGGGCAACCCTAGTTGAAGTCAGAGATCGACATAGTTTTGTTGAGCTACTTAGAGTAGGTGAAGCTCACCGATTTGCTGCAAACACAAAGTTGAATACCGAATCATCTCGTAGCCATGCTATTCTGATGGTGAATGCCTTATTCTGTCTGTATTGCTCATGTGTTTAAAATATGAAGAACCGGGTGATGATTATTGATTGATTCAAATTATTTTTTGTTGCAAAATCTTTTTCCTGACAGGTACATGTTAGGAGATCTGTTAAGGGAAGGCGTGACAGAGAAGTCACTTCATCAAGTGAGAACGGCAATGCATCACACTTGACTAGAACTCTTAAGCCACCCACTATTAGGAAAAGCAAATTGATTATGGTAGATCTTGCCGGATCAGAGCGTATTGATAAATCAGGTATCAACAAGAAAATTCTGTAGCGGATTAGTATCTTTGTTTGGCTTCATTATATTCCTTCTTCTGTGTAATCAACTTCATCTTTCAGAGCAAGGCCTCCTTTGGGATAGTAATTAGTAGTGCCATTATAGAAACTAAAATAAAAGGAAGAAGAATAATAGATTTCTTGGCATTGCTTGTTAAAAGCATGCTATTTCTGCAGCTAATTCCATGGTGTTGCCTCATGATTTGATTGCTAAATTAGAGGAAATCTACAAGTGCTGTAGCAAGAGGTATTCTTATGGACTTCTATAGATGTTTTTTACTTTGTCAGTTACAAAGTAAAAGCCTCTTCATTTGGTGTCTAAATAAGAATGTTTGGTACCATTCTACCTGTTAGAATCTCCAGAACATAAACCAGAAGCTTTACAAGAGAGAAGTTTATCAAGAGAATTTCGTATGGAGCTTGTATTGACGATGGGTATTTGTAATACAATGTTGCCTAGTTTAACAGATTTAATTACATGATTACAGTACTATTTAAGGAAACTAATATCTACTATTAGTTGTACAATCATAAGACAACTCATATAATCTTTTGACTTGTGGGCTGGCCCAATACATGGGTTGTGGGCTGACCCATTAGGTCGAGCTGACCTATATCTTTACACCCCCTCTCAAGCTTTGGATGGGAGAATGTGACCATCGATAGCTTGGAAACTAGCTCCGAAAACCGAGCTGTGGAGTGACTTTTAGTGAAAAAAATCTGTAATTTGAGCAGCTGATGAAATCTGGAAGAGCTTTATAGTACCACTCCGAACATGTTGACGAATGAAATGACAATCAACTTCAAGGTGTTTGGATCGTTCATGGAAGACATCATTTGTGGCTAGTTTCCATGCACTTTCACTGTCCATAAAGAGGGGTAGATTTATGGACTATAACTCCTAAATCTCGAAGCAACCAGCGAAGCCAAATAATTTCGGTAGTAGTATGAGACACGGCACGATATTCAGCTTCAGCTGTTGATCGTGAGACAACTTCCTGTTTCTTGATTTTCCAAGAGATGAGAGAAGAGCCAAGAAAAATGGAGAAACCTATTGTAGAGCATCGATCATTGACATCTCCTGCCCTGTCGGAATCAGAATAGCCATGCAGAGTAAGATTCTAACTAGAGGAAAGAAGGAGGGCACGGTTGGAACTTCCTTGTAAGTATCTCAGTATGCGCAGGACAGCAGCCCAGTGAATATGAGTGGGTTGCGCAACAAGTTGGCTGACCACATGTACCGCATAAGCGATATCTGGTCTGGTAATGGTAAGATAAACCAAGCTGCCAACCACCTCACGATAACGAGTTGGATCAGAAAGTAGATCTCCATCAGTAGTTCGAAGCTTCAGATTATGTTCGATTGGAGTCGAAACAAGCTTACGATCTGTGAGTCCAACTCTTTGGAGAACATCATTGTAGTATTTCGTTTGGGACAGAAGATAGCCTTTCGGGGAGTAACCAACCTCAAGGCCCAGAAAGTACCGCAGATGGCCCAAATCTTTCATCTCAAACTGTCGATGAAGAAAACGCTTCAAGGATAGAATACCAGGAGCATCATTGCCAGTGATAATCATATCATCGACATATAGTAATAACAAAACACATCCAGATCGTGAATAGCGAGTGAAGAGAGCGGAGTTATGAGCACTCTGAGAGAAACCAATGCTGATAATACTGGTGCTAAACTGTTCAAACGAGGGGCTTGTTTGAGTCCATCCATACAAGGCTCGTTTGAGACGATACACATAATGAGGAGGTCATACGACGCCTGGAGGAGGATGCATATAGATTTCTTCCTAAAGGAATCCATTCAAAAATGCATTCTTAACATCAAGCTGATAGAGTGGCCAATGTCTAACAGCAGGAACCGAGATGAAAGTACGGACAGTGGTCATCTTAGCAACTGGGGCAAAAGCTTCCTCATAATCTACCCCATATTCTTGTGTGTAGCCTTTGGCAACCAAGCGAGCCTTGAACCGATCAACAGATCCATCAGATTTGGTCTTGATCTTAAATATCCATTTGTAGCTGATAGCCCGTTTCCCGGAGGAAAGAGGAACAAGGTCCCATGTTTGAGTTTTCTGCAGAGCTGTAAGTTCTTCTGCGATGGCAAATCTCCAGTTCGGATTAGTAATGGCCTCCTTATAGGATTGTGGTTCTGCCAAAGTATGAATTGCTGCAAGGAAGGACTTATACGATGGAGAAAAATGATCAGTACAAACAAAGCCAAATCGGGAGGGAGGGATTCTAGTGCGCAAGGGATACCTTCGATTTTGAGGAGGATCCTGCACATCTGGAGCAGAGGAGATAGGCCCATGGTCAGAAGGAGTAGGTGGAGCTGCAGATTCCAAAGGAGCAGACAGAGTTTTGGGCCGACGATGATATACTTGCAGGGGTGGAGGAGAAGGTGTATCGGAGGGAAATAGGTCTGGAAATGGGTCAAGAGGATAAACCAGAGGTTTTTTAAGAGAAGAGGATGCAACAGGCAATGTATAGAAAGGTATATGTTCCAAGAAAGTGACATTACGTGAGACCCGTAATTTATTGGTTTTAGGATCATAGCAGCGATAGCCTTTTTGTTCGATGCCATACCCTAAAAAAACACAGACAGTGGATTTTGGGGAAAGTTTGGTTCTCTCATTGTCATGTAACAGAGCAAAACATGTGCAGCCAAATACTTTGAGATAGGACAAGTCAGGTTTACAGGAGAATAATTTTTCATATGGAGAGGTGCCAGATAAGACAGTGGATGGTGCTCTGTTAATCAGATAGGTTGCAGTCAGGACTGCTTCCCCCCAGAATTGCAGAGGAACATGTGAGGAATAAATCAAGGATCTAGCAGTTTCTAGGATATGTCTGTGTTTCTGTTCTGCTGCTCCATTCTGCTGTGTTGTGGCAGGATAGGATAATTTGACAAACTCACGATTGAAAGAGTTCTGAATACTCTTGAGAAACTATTATTCTCTGTATCTTTCTATGAAGACTGTACATCATTATATAGGTATTTACATGCCTTTAATTAAGGCTCTAAGAAAGGAAAGCAATCTAATTATATCAATCATCAACCTAAGTTAGGAAATCAACTAATTACAACAATTGCTATTCTAAGTTAGGAAAGCTACAGTTGTCTCAATATTGACCCAATCAATTCCACGTGAGACAAGGCATTTGACTACTAATGGGCTTTGGGCCTTGAGCCTGTTTAACACCCCCCCTCAAATTGATGCGGGAGAATCAACAAGCATCAATTTGTCAACCAAGAACTGATGGCGTGGTCGTGGAAGACCTTTGGTAAGAATATCAGCAATTTGAAGTTCAGTGGAGACATGCGGAAGGCTGATGACATCACGTTTAAACTCATCACGTATGAAGTGACAATCAACCTCAATATGTTTAGTGCGTTCATGAAAAATCGGATTTTCAGTAATCCGAATTGCACTTGTATTATCAGCATAGAGAGGGGTAGCTCCTTCTGCTGGAAAACCAATGTCAGAGAGCAGACCACGGAGCCAAAGAATTTCAGAGCAGGCAGCAGACATGGCTCGGTACTCGGCCTCGGTAGAGGATTTGGAGACTTTTTCATGTTTCTTGCATTTCCAAGAAATGAGACTATCACCCAAAAACATGCACCATCCTGTCGTCGATCGACGAGTATCCGGACAACCAGCCCAATCAGCATCGGAATAAGCTTTGAGAGATAGAGGATTGTTGGATGGAAAGAACAACCCACGAGTCGGTGTGCGGATAAGATACCGAATGATGCGGCGAACAGCAGCCAGATGAAGGTGACGAGGAGCAGTCATAAACTGACTCATCAGGTTGACTGCATAAGATATATCAGGACGAGTGATCGTGAGGTAGATCAAGCTGCCAACTAATTGGCGATAGGCAGTAGGATCGGAAAGAAGATCGCCCTCCTCGCGACTGAGTTTGACATTCAATTCGACCGGCGTATCTACAGGAGCTGAAGCAGTAAGACCAGCCAAGGCAATGAGATCAACAGTGTATTTGTGTTGATTTAGAACTATACCCTGAGTCGATTGATGAACTTCAAGACCGAGAAAATAGTGTAGGGGGCCGAGATCCTTCATGTGAAAAGTCTGACGAAGAGATGCTTGAAGCTCCTGAATCATGGTTGCATTAGGACCAGTAATGACGATGTCATCCACATAGACAAGGAGTACGGTGATCCCGGATGGAGCACGATGTAAGAACATAGAAGGATCATATGGACTTGGATGAAACTCCAATCGTAGAAGAGCAGCCTGAAATTTCTCAAACCATGCGCGGGGAGCTTGTTTCAGACCATAGAGGGAGCGACGTAGTTTGGCAACCATACCAGCCCCGGATGAGCAGCCCGGAGGTAGGCGCATATAGACATCTTCTTTTAGATCACCATGGAGAAATGCATTTTTGACATCCATTTGATAGAGAGGCCAAGACTGAGATGCAGCAATAGCAAGAATAGTGCGGACGGTGGTCATCTTGGCAATTGGAGCAAAAGTCTCATCATAATCAATGCCATATTCCTGCCGATTTCCAAGAGCGACAAGACGCGCCTTATATCGCTCTAAAGAGCCATCAGATTTTAACTTGAGAGAAAATACCCACTTACAGCCAATAGGTTTGACACCCACAGGAGATGGGACAATATCCCACGTATGATTTTGTGCTAACGCCTCCAATTCCTCTTGCATAGCCTTGTTCCAACATGGGTCCTGCACAGCCTGAGAATAGGATTGGGGAATGGAAGAGGAAGATAAAGTGGCCATTAAGGAAGTATGGGAGAACCCATAACGGGATGGTGGGACTGAAATCCGAGTGGAGCGACGCAATGAAGAATGGCCGGAAGGAGCAACTGCCGGTGTTGGATCAGATGCCGGAGGAAGAGCAGGAGGGGGATCCCTGGTAGGCGCTGTGCTGTTCCGTCTGTGATACACAAAATTGGGATTAAAACGAACAACTGACGTGTCGTCAGAAAAAACCAGGTAAGGACACAAAAGAGAAGTCAGGAGGATCAATGTGTTTTTGAAAAAAATACTGATGTTCAAAGAAAACGACATTCCTAGAGGTACGGACACGACGAATGTGAGGATCATAACAAAGGAACCCTTTCTGGAAGGGTGCATAACCTAAAAACACACACTGAGCTGATTGTGCTGTGAGTTTTGTCCTCTCAGAAGGAGGCAAGTGCACAAAACAAGTGGAGCCAAAAACATGAAGATCCGCATAGGATGGATCGGTTTGGTACAAACGGTAATATGGGCTTTGATTCTCAATGGAGGGTGATGGCATGCGATTGATAAGATGAGCGGCTGTAGCTAGTGCCTCAACCCAAAAACGAGTAGGAACGGAGGACTCCAGAAGAAGGGAACGCGTGACATCAAGGAGATGTCGATTTTTCCTTTCAGCGATCCCATTTTGCTGGGGAGTATAAGGACAAGATTTTTGGGAAATAATGCCTTTTTGTTGCAAAAACTGTTGAAAATCAGAGGACATGTATTCCCCGCCAGAATCAGATCGTAAGATTTTAATGCAGGTGGAAAATTGATTTTCAACATAAGCCAAGAAAATTTTAAAAACAAAGAAAACATCAGATTTTGAATGGAGAAAGTAGACCCATGTAAACCGACTGAAGTCATCAATGAAAGTCACAAAATATTTGTAGTGGGCATGGGAAAGAGCTGGAGCAATCCCCCATACATCACTATGAACTAAATCAAAGCACTTAGAGGTGTGTGAAGTGGAATGAGGAAACGGAAGAGTTTTGCTCTTCCCCATTTTACAAGTAGCACAGTCAAAAGGCACACAAGAAGAGAAACCAGGAGATTTATTTAATAAACCAGAATTTAACATAAGAGAGAAAGCCTTTGAATTTGGATGTCCTAGACGATTATGCCACAATCGGCAATTATCTCTAAGAGAAAAACAAAATACATTATTGTCAAAAAGATTCCTAGAATTGTGAAAAAGATCCAGTGGAAACAAGCGCCCACACTTAGGTCCCCTCGCGATCTCCTTCCCGGACATCTGGTCCTGCACAACACAACCAGAAGAAGAGAAAGAGACATTGCAATTATTTTCAACAAGTTGTCCGACGGACAATAAGTTGGAAGTTAAATTAGGGCAAAGGTAAACATTTCTCAATGGAATGGGACCAGGGATATCACCAACAGCAGTAATGGGAACATTTTCACCAGCAGCAGTTTGAATTTGAAGAGGACCATTGTAACTGGTCATAGTGGAGAAGGGGGTGGTGGAATTTGTCATATGATTAGATGCCCCAGAATCAATGAACCAAGTAGAAGATGAAGGTGACTTACCTGAGAGACCAACAGCAGATAGGGCATTGATAATCATTTGTTGAACTATTTCAGGAGTGAGAGATGAGGAGGGCCCAGGCTGTGAGACATATGAAGGAGCAGGCATAACTGAGGAAGCCACATATGCGTGTGGAGTCGGAGACTGTGAAGTCTGATACTGCTGAGCCGGATACTGTGGAGTCTGAGACTGTGTTGACGGACGTGGTGGACGACGGCGACATTCAGAGATGATATGTCCCGACCGTTTACAGTAACTGCAGACTTTCTGTTTACACTGAGAGGCAAGGTGCCCAAATTTCTGACAGCTGTAGCATTGGGTTTTGCTCAAGTCTCGAGGCGGAGGCTGAGAAGTTTTATTGGCCAAGAACGCGACTGAATAGGTATCAGTCTTCTGTTGAGCAATATGAGCCGAGGTCATAAGACGCTGTTCTTCGCGTAAAAGCTCATTCAAGCAGACATCTAATGAAGGTAGTGGTGTCCGATTCATCAGAGCAGCAGGCTCAAGGCCCAAAGCCCATTAGTAGTCAAATGCCTTGTCTCACGTGGAATTGATTGGGTCAATATTGAGACAACTGTAGCTTTCCTAACTTAGAATAGCAATTGCACATTCAAGATGGAATTGTCTGGCAGAGTTATCTTGATGGTATATTTTCTTCAAATAGCCCCACATGGCTTTTGAAGTGGGGTAAGGCTTGAGATTCATTATCAGATGAGGCTCAACGGATCCCAGAATCCAGGATTTGATTTTGGCATCTTTAGTATGCCAAGAGGAGATTTTTTTCTCATCCTCAGTGGGTTTAGGGTCCGTGCCAGAAACAAAACCCCATAATTCCTTTGCTTCGAGATATGTTTGAAATTGGAAAGACCAGGCAGGATAATTCTTTCCAGTAAATTTGATCAAAGTGATCTCAGATTTGTCCATCTCAGCTGTATATTGTGAAACAGTGAAACAACAAGTGATAACTTAGCAAAATCTGATGGTCCTGAGTCAATATAAGAGGACTGATATAAGGCAGCCTTTTATTCTGTCTTCTACAGTAAACAAGATTAATCTCAGCAGTAGCAAAAACAGTTCAGAACAACAGAACAATGAACAGAACAATAAGGGAGCAAAAACGGCCAAGTCGTCAGTGTGTAAAACTCCACGTGGGCCCCACCAGATGATCTATGGACAGATCAGATCCAAGGGATGATAGGAGGTCCAATTTCCGCAACTGATGGAGGAAGCGCTTCTCAAATCCGATCAAGATCAGAGATTCTGGACGGCTGAGATGGAATCTCGTGGACAAAAAGTGAAAAACCTTGAAAATAGAAGATGGCCAACTTCTGATGAGAGAAAAAATCTGGAAAAATCACTAGTATTCCTGATAAATACCTGCGACCAGTCTGGGCTGTTTCCGCAGATGAGTGGATGATAATCTGAAGTGGGCCACGATGGATCGGAGATGATCTGAGGTGAGCAAGGGTGATCTGCGATGGAGAAAAGATCCTGGATCTATTTCTGTAGCACTAACTTATTCTCTCTATCCTTAATCCCCTGATACAATGAAGATCTCTAGAATCAAGACTGCCTTGAGCCTCGCTCTGATACCATGACAAACTCACGATTGAAAGAGTTCTGAATACTCTTGAGAAACTATTATTCTCTGTATCTTTCTATGAAGACTGTACATCATTATATAGGTATTTACATGCCTTTAATTAAGGCTCTAAGAAAGGAAAGCAATCTAATTATATCAATCATCAACCTAAGTTAGGAAATCAACTAATTACAACAATTGCTATTCTAAGTTAGGAAAGCTACAGTTGTCTCAATATTGACCCAATCAATTCCACGTGAGACAAGGCATTTGACTACTAATGGGCTTTGGGCCTTGAGCCTGTTTAACATAATTGAGCTAGAGTCCCTTGACTGGTCAGGTAAGAACGAAATTTGTGGGACATGTATTCTCCCCCGGAGTCGGACCTGAATATTTTAATCCTCGTGTCAAATTGAGTGGAAACCATGGTGGAGAAAGCAGTGTAGATAGTGTACAACTCAAAATGATTTTTCATCAAATACAACCATGTATATCTAGTGAAATCATCAATAAACAACGCATAATAAATGGAACCGCCCTTCGTTGGATGAGAGGCAGGTCCCCAGACATCAGAATGCACCAAAGCAAAAGGAGTAGTAGTAAAATAAGTGCTTTTATTATAAGGGAATGCATGTTGTTTACCAAACTGGCAACCAAAACAAGTAGAAATGTCTGATACATAAATGTTTCCAAAAACACCACTAGTAAATAAAGACTTCATTTTATTTAAAGATAAATGGCCTAAACGAGAGTGCCAAAGAGCAAAGGGTGATGCAGATGAAACAAGGGCGGCAGGGGAGATGCTGGATGATGGAAGATGCAGCGAGCGGAGATAGTAAAGTCCTCCTGACCTAAGGCCGGTCCCAATCTATCTCCCGGTGCGCGGATCCTGCACAAAACAGTCAGTGGAAGAAAATGAGACAAGAAATCTAGAAGAAGTCAATTGGCTAACAGAGATTAAGTTGATAGATAGGTGGGGAACACACAAACCATTAGTGAGAGAGATCAACTTATTTGAAACGGAGCCAATAAGTGAGACTGGTGGAGGAGTGGCATCTGCTGTATGGATGGTGAGAGAGCTAGCAGGAGTATAACAATTATGAAGTTTGGAAACATCATTTGTCATATGATAAGATGCACCAGAATAAAAAACCCAAGTAGTATCATGTGTACCTGAAGGACCATAAATGGTCATGGTAGAACCATAGGCTGAGGGGGTAGTGGCCATCTGAGAAGCAGAACCACTGGAGGAAGCCAGAAATAACTGTTGCATGCGCTCATCAACCATAACTTGGATCTGAGAGGCAAGATCCACTTGTGGTGGCACAAAACTATCATCTTCAGTAACATTGGGAGCTAGGAAGCACGGACACTTCTCCGGGGTCAGAGTGTCGGTGTCCGACACGTGTCGGACACGGACACGCTCCGGACACGCTCCGACACGTGTCGGATACGCCCAAAAGAGTATCCTGATTATTTTTTTTATTTTTAATATTTCGGACACGCTGGGACACGCTGGGGACACGCTGGGACACGCTGGGGACACGCAGGGGACACGCTGGGGACACGCTGGCCTCTTTTAATTGGAAAAAAAATAATAAAATTAGAATAAAAAATGAAAAGAAAAGGGGGCTGTTTGTAAAAGGTCATAACTTATTTGTTTGCTAAATTGATTACAAAGTTAAAATAATAAAATTAGAGTAAAAAATGAAAAGAAAAGGGGGCTGATTGCAAAAGGTCATAACTTATTTGATTGCTAAATTGATTACAAAGTTAAATAATAAAATTAGAGTAAAAAATGAAAAGAAAAGGGGGTTGTTTCTAAAAGGTCATAACTTATTTGTTTGCTAAATTGATTACAAAGTTAAAATAATAAAATTAGAGTAAAAAATGAAAGGAAAAGGGTGCTGTTTGTAAAAGGTTATAACTTAAATGATTGCTAAATTGATTCCAAAGTTAAAATAATAAAATTAGAGTAAAAAATGAAAAGAAAAGGGGGCTGTTTGTAAAAGGTCATAACTTATTTGATTGCTAAATTGATTACAAAGTTAAAATGATAGTATCTTTTAGTATATGATTAGATATATTATTAATTATTATTAATTATTAACGTGTCCCGAACGTGTCCGTGTCCTACTTTTTTGAGAAATGCCGTGTCGGCGTGTCCGTGTCGTGTCGTGTCCGTGTCCCGTGTCCGTGTCCGTGCTTCTTAGATTGGGAGCATAGGATTGATGTGAATAAGATTGCATGGGACCATGGTTGGGCTGCTGGACAGATTGTTTGTTCTTGTTGTTTGGCCTTTGAGGTTTGGTTGGGCAGTCCTGTTTCCAGTGTCCTTTCTTCTTACAATAATTGCAAAAGTCATTGGTACCAGGAGGAAAAGAGCGACCATTCTGTGGGGTACTAACATTTGCTGACGGTACATGTGTGGGCTTCACATGTTTATTCCTTGTAAGAGAAAGTTGAGTTTGTTATTCTGCCAGAAGTTCCGAGAGTGACGTATCAACGAAAGGCAGTGGTGACCGATGTAATAAGAGACCGCGAACATATTCAAAGTCTGGGCGGAGGGCCAGAAGAAACTGAACCAGGCGAGTCTGCTGCCGATAGACTTCAAAGGTATGGGCATCATCAGTGGTTTTAAAAGTGGGTTCCATTAGAGCCAGTTGATCCCATAAAGCAGACTTTTTGATAAAAAAAAAGTCATGAATGGAGTCATTTCCTTGATCAGCATTTTTGATTTCCCATTCTAACTGATGCCGGCGAGCAGCATTAGACTGAGTATACAATTTAGCTAAATAATCCCAAGCATCCTTAGGATAATTGAATTTAGCCAATTGGTTGCCAATAGATGGATTGACCGAATTGGCAATCCAAGAGTTTATCTTCCCTACTGAAGCTTCCCATTCATCAAATGTGGTGTCTTTACTATCTGGTGTAGGGATCTGCTTAGCAATATATTTCCATAGTTTTTGTCCTTTGAGGAAATTTTGCATTAGATGGGACCAATAGTGATAATTTGTTCCATCGAGTATGACATTAATCCCTGAAGTGTAATAAGAAGACATCTTAACAAAAAATTGCACAGATATGAAGTAAAAGCGCAGAAGAAATTGGAACAAGATGCACACAGATTGTATAGATGGGAAATCTAGCCCCAGAAACCAAGTCAGATCTGAAATCCAGCCGCAAAAACCAACCAGATCTGAAAATTCCAAGGAATTAGGTCCAAGTTACCTTGAATCTGAGCACAGATCAGTGCTATGGGGCCCACTGGTTGATCAGATGGAAGATCAAGGCCACAGAGTGAAATCAGATCAGAAAATGCCAAAAAAAGGGTTCAGGCGACCTTGAATCTGAGCAATATCTGATCTATGGGGCCCACTGGATGATCAAAAGGAAGATCAGATCACACAGGGATCGCTGTCTCAAAAATCCGAAACACCTCTAACTGGTATTTCAAAGAAAGCTTGAGAATCCAGAATTTTGAACGGTCTTGATGAAAACTATTTGCACAAAGAAGACAAGTGCAGATGGGAGAGAATGGCCTACCTCAGATGATCATAAAATCTCGAAAAAATGTTCAGAATTCCTAGGATAAGTGGTCGACCAGAATGGAGAGATTTTGCTGATGCAAGGTGATCAACAGGTGGGCCACCTTTCATCACAGTAGTGTGCAGTGCTTCTCACAGCCGGAAAAACAAAACTCCTCTTATCAGTTGACCAAGGCTCCTCTTATGCTTGAAGGATCAGATCAATGGGCTCTAGTACCATGTTAGAATCTCCAGAACATAAACCAGAAGCTTTACAAGAGAGAAGTTTATCAAGAGAATTTCGTATGGAACTTGTATTGACGATGGGTATTTGTAATACAATGTTGCCTAGTTTAATATATCTAATTACATGATTACAGTACTGTTTAAGGAAACTAATATCTACTGTTAGTTGTACAATCATAAGACAACTCATATAATCTTTTGACTTGTGGGCTGGCCCAATACATGGGTTGTGGGCTGACCCATTAGGTCAAGCTGACCTATATCTTTACACTACCTTCTCAAAATAGGAAGAACATGTTTGTGAGGCTAAGGATTTCTTTTTCCATTTTTTGATAAAAAGATCTAGAGGAATCCTTATTTAATCTTCTTTTTATATTCTCCTGACTTGCCAAATGTCAAGGTTTGTTTGGATGCATCTGTAGAATGTGGATTCTGGACATTCCATGTTAGCTCTCTCCTCAGAGGGTTGAATCCTCCTCCAACCTCTCCCCTTGGAAATGAGAATTCCATTGAATCACAGAATAATAAAGCACAACATCACCAAGATTTTATTACCTTCCAGTTCCCAGCAATGCTCCAAAACAGCATATGATGTAAAAAATTTGTTTTTCCATTTCCCTAACATACATAAATAAGCCCTTAAACAATTGACTAAACAATGAATTAAGGATATTCATGAACTGATGGTTTTGATAAGGTAAAGACATTCATTTAGTAAACACGAGGTTTCAAGTCATTTATAAAACTAGGAAGGATTGAATTAGAAACGGGCGCTTTCATAAACATTTAGGGGTAGCATCAATAGGTGATAAAATAAGAGAAACCCAGGCTAGCAACGATGAGGAAAAGTTTTTCTATGCAGGTTGATTGCCCACCAAGGGGAAGGGGTAGGCGGAAGAGTGTTAAGTATATTGGTCTTCCACTTCCTTACAGCTTAAGTTTTTGGGATGTATTGGCTGGTCAGACTTGGCATGGTATCAAAGCCATGCTAGGTCTCGAGTTTGAACCCCGGTGATGCGTTATTTCCCCAGGTCGCATGGGTGGGCATGTGTGGGTTGTGAAATTGACCGGTGTCCCGTTCAAGGGGAGGTGTTAAGTATATTGGTCTTTTGATTCCTAACAACTTAAGCTTTTGTGATGTATTAGCTAGTTGGATGTGATGATGAGGACGTGAAGTAGTAACAATAAATCTGAAGAAGTCCAACCTATATAAGGATTTGGCCCATGATAGATCGGAATGGAGAAACAGAATTCATGTAGGTAACCCTAACATAGTTGGGACAAGGCTTTGATGCTGATGATGAAGGTTTCAAGTCATATGCAGTGATCAGAGTCACCTATGCTTAGCAACTCTACTATGGGAGCTGGTCTTATGATGATCTAAATGAGATGTCTTATATAGATTTTATTATTTATTTACCTTTTTTTTTTTATAAAAAAATCCGGAACCCATATTGTATTCCTCTTCAGTTTTACACAACTAAGTCTAGTAAGTAATGCTCCTTCGAAATAGTAATTAGTAAAATAACGAACCTTGAAACTCCAGACAAGAATAGAAGGAAGAAAAAATCATGGAGTCCTTTGACATTGTTTGGTGAAAGCTTGCTATGCAGGTAAATCCAGGGCCTTGCCTCATGATTTAATTGTTAAATTTGAGGATCAGCAGGTTTTGTGGTCAGATAGTAGCTTTAGTGTTAATGTTATTGCTTGTTTGTTACAAAATAAAAGCTTGTTCGCTAGGTATCAGAAATCAGAATGTTACAAGACAAAACTTTTTTATTGTTTCTTTAAATGTCTTATAAGGTTTATAAAAAAAAACAGATTTGGGAATCCTTACTTAGTCATCTTGTTATACCCTCTTGACCTGCGTAGTGTCGAGCAAAAGATTTTTAAAACTACTACAGCTGCACAATGCCATGCTCTATAAATTGATGGTTTTGTTGATTTAATGCTATTCCTTTTGTTAATTGAACTTTAGCTTCCAAGTCATACGCAGCACACTGGTTGAGCAACTCTGGGAGCTAGTCTTGTAATGATCTATATGTCTATGAGGATTTTTTTTTTTTTTTTTGAAATATATAAAAGGATCGGCAAAGACTAGTCTTCCTTCCCTGACATGCTAACTGTCAAGCTCTGGAGTTTAACACAACTCCAGAAAGCAATGCTCCATGAATCGATGGTTTTCTTGTTTCAATGCAAATCCTTTCTGTTTACTGAACTCAAGATTTCAAGTAAATTCATATGCATTGGAACCTATGTTACAAGTAGAGTGCTGGTTGGGCAACTCCCACTATCAAGGGCAGACCTGGGCTTTGATTGGGAGTGTTTAGATTGGGGGACGGGGGGTTTTGAAGAGAGATCTTTGGTGGGGCCTCTTGCTTTTCTTTAGGAGGATGAAAAGGGTTTCCAAGTTAGAGAGAGGATGAAGCCCGAAAAGAAAAAAAAAAAAAAAAGAGAAAGAAATAAAGAAATTGGAAGAGAAACCAAAAGAATTTACTGAATCACAAGAAGAAGTGAGCTGGAGATATAATTTTCACCCCTGAAAGGGATACAAATCTGTGGTTTCTAGGATGAAAGTTGGAATGGGAATAGCTTATAAAAAAACCACAAAACAACAAGAGATGAGAGAAACATGGGCTTGGCTGAGTTTTAAAAGGTCCATAGGACTTGGCCTAGTCCTTCGTGAATCGATTCAGACCTTCAGTAATGGCAGAGTCCTAGTTGGCTCAGTGAGTTTTTGAACATTGATCTATAAGGTCATACTTGGTATTTTAAGCAATTAATCATGTCTTAGGGCACACTTGTGCAACAAGTTTTCCATGGAAGTGGAATGTTCATTTCCTCCGTATAACTGTAAGTTGTTGTTCGGTGCAACGCAAGCATTCGCAGAAATTAGCTTGTTTTGACATTTGAATAGTTTTCTTCACAATGTGCAGAAACAGTGTCCGACACCCCCCCTTTGGAGTTCTGTGTTTGCGACAGAGGAACGCAGGTTTCCTCTTCCACGGCTTCACACACTTAAGGAGCAGGAATTTTGATATTTTTCTTGGGTCACGTTTGTGTGGTGTCCTGGACTTTTGACTTTTCCATAGAACGCTTTGCCCTTTTTTAACACACACATAAAAAAGGGCTTTTCCACAGAATTGCTGAAAATCAAGGCTAAAATGAGGCTTTCCTTACAGAAAAAAATGCCTTGCCTAAATGATGGAAAAAGAAGTCTGCGGAAAACCAGAACATTTTTCCGTTCCTCTTCCACGAAAAATGCATTATACAAATGTGCCCTTAATGTTATATTTGCTTGACCTGCCAAGTGTGCCACTCCACTTCTAGACCAACTAAATTCCAGAAAGCAATGTACCATGCTTTGCTGGCTTTGTTGATTTTAATGCTGATCCTTGTACCCAATGAACTCAAAGTTTTAAGCATCGAAGAATATCGAGAATTGGCCGGTAGGTTTATCTATTAATCTGTATGAGCCAATTGGTGCTTTCCAGCCAGATACTCTATGCACTTGTGTGTCATATTTGCAAGTATTCTGCCATATCAATCTCACATTGGCACATGCCAAGCTGATTTAAGTGCATATTGGGCAACTGAATTTATTGTAAAATAAATTAAAATAAAAGGTATTAACCAATGTGGCATATGTTGGTTGATAGAACCCATATTATCACTTCAGTTACTAGCCTCTGCTGATAGGGGAGAAGCCAAGAATTGAATAGAATTCAACTCTCAAGCCAAAGCTTGCATAGGTCATGCATCCAATTAGCAAAGTCGTTGTCCTTGGTTTTCCACATTCAAGTGAGGAGAAAACCATCCAAATCTGAATTAATTGTATTTAATAATAGAAATACAAAGCTCAATATAGAGATCCAGTTAACCGCTTCCCTTGCAGTGCTTTAAATAGGATCTTGACTTTGGGCTCAAACTCAGAACTCTATTTTACCCTAGTAGTAAATAGGTCATAACTTTAATACTTGTTGGAATTGCACAATCTTGGACTCGTTGGATTGGTAATCAAATAATCCATCGAATGCACCCACTTAAGTGTCAATCAATCAGAAATCATTTTATACACGAAACATGCCTATCTCTAAAATAAAAGAGAGAAGACATTATTGTAAAGACAATGAAACCGTATTTTATTATGTCGGCATGTGTGGAACCTTGTTGAGTTGATATGGTGCCCCTTTTCTTATGGTCATTAAGCCAAAGTGACATGACTACGTCAAGTGTTTCCACCTTACCAATTCCTTAATTACTGATTGAACTAGACCTTTCAGTTCTTTTATGAAGATTTTTGTTTCTTATTAACAGGAAGTGAAGGACATACAATTGAGGAAGCAAAGTCTATCAATCTGTCACTTAGTGCATTAGGAAAATGCATTAATGCACTGGCAGAGCACAGTGCTCATGTGCCATTTCGAGATTCAAAACTAACAAGGTTGCTGCGTGATTCATTTGGAGGTGAGGCCTTTTTCATAGGTTATCATCATTTCTTATGATGACAAAAGCTTAAATTTGCTTGTATCTGTCAATTGGTTTTGGGTTTTATGTCCACCTTTTTTCATTTTAATGCAAGTTTCATCCTTGATCATGAATTTCGTCATATAGAGATAACGGTATTATTACATCACGTAATTTTAGATGTGTATGTTGATGGTTGTATTTGGCCAGTGTATGACAACAAACTTTTGGTACAGTAGGCTGGTCATGTACAGCACCTTACATTCTGCTATTATGTACAGGAACAGGAAGGACTTCACTGGTTGTAACTATTGGTCCATCTCCACGCCATCGTGGAGAAACTGCAAGTACAATAATGTTTGGACAAAGGGTGAGGTTTGCAAATTGTTGGTAGACCTTTTTTGTTGGCTCAAAAATTGAAATTGTTTGTTCGTTCTCCAATAATTCTGGAGAAATTTGTTGTTTCCTAGGTTTTTTTTTTTTTTGATAAGGTGTACTCACAATGGAAAAAGTAATGCTGTTCTTTCATGATATCCTTTGCCCCCAATATTGGTGATAGAGTTAATATTTTGTGGAAATTCCTATTTAATATTCTTCTGCCACTGCAAGTGACATCATGGTATTCTTTAAGAATTAAGACTTCAAGTGTGGTGGACATGAACAGCCTATGTATAGCTTGATATCTTCACCATCTAAACCTGAGTTACTTGTGTGAATAATGTTGAACCACTCCAAAATTTACGATGCACCAAAGCATACTATAAAGGAGAGGCACGATCATCATTCCTATCAAGTAACATAGAGGAAGAGTGAATCTAACTAAGCCTAACTAAGGGAAATGTACGTGCCTATTCTTTTGAAGAAAGGATTTACTTGAAACAGCTACCATGGTGCAACATACTTTCATTACACTATTATAGAGATTTTCTTTCATGGTGATCTTTTATTTCAAATTTGATGGTTGTTATTTTATTTAGGTTGATAATTACATGTGATGCTACTGACATTTACATGGTATGTTGACTGTCACATGAAGAAAAGCATTGCTTATTGCTTGAGCATCCCTTAGAACCCCTAAGACTTCTACTATGGTAGTTCTTTGAAATGAAATTTAATTAAAAATGACGACTTTTAGAAATCTTACTTATAAGCCAGATAGACTCTTTAAATAGGGTTTGAGTTTTGGTTTTAGAAATCAGCTGAGAATGAGTCAACTCGGACTCAATAGATGTCATTTTGAGTCACCACCCATGTCACCTACTTGGCCGAGTCCTATAGTTATTTTGGGTTGTAATTGCGTTCATTTTATTTTTACTCTATCGTTTCTAATAGAAAAGGTGTCAAGTAGTTAGTTGTCCACACCTTTAACGCATAGGCATTTTGAGTGTATTGGTTAGCAGCTAAAGATGGTGTCATAGCCAGCACGTCCCTGGTTCGAATCTACGCAGGGCAAAAGAGGCCCCATGCTTCGTTTTGTGTGCGGGCGCATGTGCGCAGGGCCAAAAGGCCCCATGCCGCGTTTTGTGTAGGCGTGTGCTTTGAGTCCCATGGGGGGGGAGGGGGTTTAGTTCGCCGCACCTTTAACTCCTAGGCGTTTTGAGTGTATTGGTTAGCAACTTGAGAAACTGTTGTGTGTGAGGCTCCTATGGACATTTTACATTGATACTGGAAGATCAAAACCTGATGTTTTTAAAAGATCTAAGCATAGGATGATCGATAGTACCGTTCATCCGACTAAATGAAATACAAATTTCGGTTACTTATAACGAAACCAAACCAAGTCTTTTCTCACTAGGTGGGGTCGGCTATATGGATTTGACGACGCCAATCAAATCTGTTTAGGGCCATGTCCTCCGTTAGATCCATGTAGGCAAGGTCATGTTTAATAGTTTCTTTCCAACTTCTCTTGGGTCTCCCTCTCCCTCTCCTACTCTTGGCAATCTCCATGCTTTCACACCTTTTAACAGGTGCCTCCGTTGGACGCCTTCTAACATGGCCAAACCATTTCAGTCGATTTTCTCTCATTTTATCTCCAATCGGTGCTATTCCTACTTTGCCCCTAATCTCCTC
The DNA here is from genome assembly GCA_012931725.1 of Litsea cubeba. Classification (NCBI taxonomy): domain Eukaryota; kingdom Viridiplantae; phylum Streptophyta; class Magnoliopsida; order Laurales; family Lauraceae; genus Litsea; species Litsea cubeba. The sequence continues at coordinate 195,904 of WHSA01000342.1, forward strand.
ATTCCAAATCCTATCTCTCCTTGTGATCCCGCACATCCATCTTAGCATTCTCATCTCCGCAACTTTCATCTTCTTGACATGATTATGCTTTACTGCCCAACACTTTGATCCATATAACAACGCTGGTCGTACCGCCACCTTATAATACTTTCCTTTAACCTTGAGGGGACTTTCCGATTATACAAGACCCCTGAAGCACTCCTCCATTTGGTCCACCCGGCCTGAATCCTGTGACTTACATCAGTATCAATCCCTCAATCCTGTTGCACCATAGATCCAAGGTACCTAAAGTTTTCTTTCTCTACAATCTTTTGTGTGCCCAAACATACTTCTATATTACCAGGTGTCCTACTTTGACTAAACTTGCATTCCATATATTCCGTTTTGCATCGACTTAGCCCAAACCCTTTTGTCTCTAATGTTATCCGCCACAATTCTAGTTTAGCATTCACTCCTCTCGTCTCATCCACTAAAATAATGTCATCTGCAAATAGCGTACGCGACAGCACCTCATCCTGGATATGTCTTGTAATCTCATCCATAACTAGGGCAAACAAGTGCGGGCTTAACGCTGAGCCTTGGTGTAGACCAATCGTGATAGGAAACTCCTTAGTTTCGCCGCCAGTCGTCCTTATAGATGTCACGACTCTATCATACACATCCTTTATCGCCTTAATATATGCGACACACACTCTTTTCTTTTCTAGAACTCTCCAAAGAATCTCCCTAGGAATCCGGTCATAGGCCTTCTCTAAGTCAATGAACACCATATGTAAATCTCTCTGACCTTCTCTATACTGTTCCATTAACCTCCTCAGGAGAAAGATAGCCTCCATGGTTGATCTCCCAGGCATGAAACCAAATTGATTCTTTGAAATGTTTGTTGTTCTTCTTAGTCTTCTCTCAATAACTCTCTCTCATAATTTCATCGTATGGCTCATCAATTTAATCCCGCGGTAGTTCGCACATTTCTGAATATCTCCTTTGTTCTTGTATATGGGTATAAGAATACTTTTCCTCCATGCATTAGGCATCTTCTTGCTCTTTAGCACTACATTAAAAAACTTTGTCAACCAACTAATGCCATCCTCCCCAAGCACCTCCAGACCTTAATAGGGATACCATCTGGCCCAACCGCTTTCCCATTCTTCATTCTTTTCAATACTTCTTTAACTTCTTCCCTATTTATTCTCCTATAGAACATATGATTCGCTTCTTCTTTAGAAATGGTAAGCTGCCCCAATTGTATGTCACTACTACTGCTTTCGTTAAATAACTTGTAGAAGTAGCTCTTCCAACGCTCCTTTATCTCCTCTTCCTTTACTGATACCTTTTCATCCTCATCCTTAATGCATTTAACTTGGTTTAAGTCCTTGGTCCGCCGATCTCTGGTTTTAGCAAGCTTGAATATCTCTCTTTCGCCTTCCTTAGTGTCAAGTCGCCTATATAGCTCCTCAAATGCCTTTGCCTTGGCCTCACTAACTGCCTTTTTGGTTTCTCTTTTTGCTTCTTTATACCTCTCTAAGTTCGCTTCATTTCGATCCTTTTGCCAAGTTTTAAAGCACTCTTTTTTAACTCTTATCTTGTCTTGGACGTTCGGTTAACTATAACTACTCAAATTATTTAATAAATGAAACACATTAAATCTTTTTTTATTTGGTATTTTTTTTTTAATTTTATTGTGCCTAGGGGTGCAATTTGATCCGACTCGGGAGTGACCAAGTCAACCCCCCTCTATCTGATTTTTGAAACCATGGTGTCGAATGTAGAACTCACAAGGCCAACCTCTGATGATGATGGAATTGCTGACTTTAAACCAGACAAACACAAATTTTGGCTTAGTGCATCGAACATAATATTTATAGAACTGAGCTCTATTCCATTCACTTTGGAGATGGAGTGCAGAATTAAAAGAGCTTAATATCTTGTGGTTTTTTTTTTTTTTTTTTTTGGAGGCATTTGGAAGACGTAGCCTACTCACCATACATTTATCTGAAATGTATTAATAAACCCAGATACCTTTCTTATAGTTTTGACACCCTTTTGCAATTGCCTGTATTATATAGTGGGAAAGTTTTCTCTTGCGGGAGTGTGTCTGGACCATCCACAAAGGCAGGAACACTCCCCCCCTCTCTTCTGAGTTTCACCAAGTCTTGCCATGACAATGCACAGATCTGAATGGAGCATAGAGCACATGAGCGAAGGATAAAATCGTCCATATATAGTGTTGTTCTATGAAGTGTATACAGGGGGGATATGGCCTAAAGGCCTTGGGAAAATATATAATAGAAAATCTCCAGGAGTTAGTTTAATGGTCTAAGACCCATTTTTTGTCAATTGGAATTACAAACAATTGTTCTTTTATTTGGTTATGTTTGTTTCGGTTACAGGACTAACACAAGTCTAAAGTTGAATGCAAATTGAAATTTTTATTATGAGATATTGTGGTGAACATTTATCCAATTGAACTCAATAGTGAGATTATTTGTAGGCAATGAAGGTGGAGAACATGGTGAAACTGAAGGAAGAGTTCGACTACAAAAGCTTGGCAAGAAGGCTTGACATACAATTAGACAAATTAATTGCAGAGCATGAAAGGCAGCAGAAAGGTTTTGAAGATGAGGTTGAGAAGATACGTGTAGAAGCACAAAATCACATTTCTGATGCTGAAAGAAAATATGCAGACGCATTGGAGGTTAGCTCTAAGAATAGCAACTATATTGTATCAGAAAAATATCTATTCATGCTGTTATGATGTGAACTGTTTTATGGTAAGACAGATATATGGTAAAAACTTTATGCATCAAACTTTGGAGCAACTGGTGTAAATGAGTGGATATGCTTGTGCTGAGGATAGATCGGAATGGGAACACAAGTCATGTAGCCGACCCCAACCTAGTTGGGACAAGGCTTTGACGATGATAGGTCGATGCACTTGTGCTATCAGACATCCTCAATGAACAACATTCTTATTATTATAGTGATATGAGGATTATAATGAGCAGTCACTGGTTTTTCTTTTTTCTTCTCTCTCTAGTTTATTTTTTCTGTTTGCTTTTAATGGTTAGATGTGGAAGTAACTCACTCAGGATTCTGTGAACTGTGAACAATCAGTTAGTCTAGATTTGCAAAGATAATTTTTCAGTAGTGTTTTTTTTTTTGCTTTCTAAAAAAGAACTCTGATGTGATGGCAGCATAGGAGAATTACTAATACCAGTTTCTAGTTTGCCAAGTTTATGTTTTCCTCTGTTTCATTCTGTATGAGTTTATTGTTTAAAACAATCAATTTCCGACCTCAAGTAAGTTGTACATGTTGGGCTCTAAAGGCTGACATGCTTTAAACAATTCCTAGACTCTGTATTATTACACTTTTGACAGGGAACAGCAATGTACTCTGGAAACTATCACATAACTAGACAAAATAATAGGATGAGGCTATATTTGTGTCCTTTGCCCTCTTGATACCCTTTTCATCTCATTATCATATTATATTAATCCTATGATCATCACCATCATCATCATCAAAGTCTTGTCCAAACTATGTTGGGGTCGGTTACATGAGTGCTGCTTCTCCATTCCAATCTATCTTGAGCCAAATCCTACTATATTGTTCCCTATTTTGTTAAGCCTTTTACCATCCATTACATAAGCCACTATGTACATGTAAAGGAACATTGAAGATATTGATGTTTTGCCACATGCTTCATAGAGTCATTGAACATGGTTCATGATCTTAAATTATGTAAAGTGAGAGTTTCTATCCAAGAAAGTTTAAGTGCATTGGCATGCATACCCTTATATAAGAGCTCCAGGGTTTAAGCTCTGCTTAACTTCCCTGGTACCTTTAAAGACTTCTGCCACCCTGTGTGCCAGGAAAAGTAAACCATCGAACAACCACCCCCCTCACCTCCTCTCTTTTGAGTGGAAAAAAAGAAGGAAAATATATATGTTAAAGGACTTCCCCTTAATTTCACTTTCAACATAACTAAGTTGTAGTAACTTTAGTGATCGATGATACCTAGGTAGTCGTATATGTATACTCGTATTCCTAATATACAATAGTATGGATACTGCACAAAAACTCATAGGACGCCGTTTGTATACCGTGTCATATCGGCTGTCGGCTAGAAAACTTGCTAAATAATATTTTTCACTTACTCCTAGAGAAGTAGGCACTCGGTGAGCCCTAGATCTATGGGATAAGACTATGATGAACAACTCTCATAGGAGTCTCTCAAATTACTAACCAATACTCCCAAAATGCCTAGGCGTTAAAGGTGCGCCAAACTAATTACTTAAACCCAAGCACCCCCCCTTCCCCTTGGGTGGGACCGCATTCAAGATGCGGGATGGGGCCTTTTCTTTTTGCCCTGTGTGGATTCGAACCCGAGACGTGTTGGCTCTGATACCATTTCAAGTTTCTAACCAATACACCCAAAATGCCTAGGCTTTAAAGGCGCGGCAAACTAACTACTTAATAGTTTTCTATTCTACAGGCCAACTCTAAGGGTATGTTTGTGTAACACTTTTCCGCGGAAAAGTGGATGGTTTTCCACGGAAAACTCATTTTTCAGGCGTTTGGTGCGGAACAATTCTGCGGAAATGCTTTCCTGCCTCGTCAGCATTTTCCTTGATAATTGTGGAAATGGATTTCCTATGGGGGGTATGGGAAATGGATTTCATCGGAAAACTTCTCTCACTTTTCCTCACTCTTGTTTATTTCAACCCAAAACTCTACAACTCTTTCATTTTTTATTTCTTTAAATAAATTATTATTTGATGTTGAATAAATAATATACATGTTATTTTATTTTTCTTCAAAAAATTATTTCACCAAATAAGAAAATTTCATTTTCTATAAGGAATCCACAGCCTCACCAATTCAACGAGGAAATTTTTTTTGCACCAAACATAAATTTCTAAATTCTACGGAAATCCTTTTCCAAGGTTTCCATTTCTATGGAATTTGCTGACGTGGCAATTTCTCCTTTCCGCGGAAAGGGTGTGTACACAAACATGCCCTAAAGATTTTTATTAACTGAGTGTAAATGTTTCAGATAATCATCATCAAAGCATAGTCCCAATAAGTGTATAAGTAATCTGAAGTACATCCAATTGCTTGCGAGGTCAAAATAGTGGTACTGCAGCATTCGTTGGGTCCCATGTATGATTAGAATACAAATGACTCATCATCACACCATTAAAGCCTTATCCCATCAATCTAGGGTATAAATACAAATGACCATTTTATCATATTTGCAGCTAATTTTAGGGCATCGATTGCTGGGAGATAGTTATTTTATTTCTCGAGTCATCTGTCCTAATTGATAAGGATTCCTCCTTACTAATTAGGAAAATTTCTAGGACAATTGAAGCAGCGTAGGGGAGAAGGAGATTAGTCAACGGGCTATTCTCCAAGCCAGAAGGCTTAGGGTAGGATGTCTTGGTCTCACAACACAGACAAGAGAGGAACACTCGTTTGAGAGAACTCAATTTTCATTAATTTATGTATATCCCAAGAGAAGGGATTACATCCTATATATAATAGAGTCTCAACATAATTTTAGTAATCAATCTTAACTAATAAGAAACTTCTTAATTCTAAGAATTTTGAAAATTAGAAACTACCTAATCAAAGCAATTAAAGAAATCTAGTAAATCTAGAAAATTCATCTAGAAAGTCTAAAACTAGAAACTGCCATGAAAATCAAGATTCTGTCATAGCTGGGCTTTGTGTGCTTTGGGCCTTCTGGAGTAAACTTTCAAACGGGGCCCATTAGCTTGGCCTGCATCAGCTCTCCCCGGCTTGGAGAAACTCGACTCCGGCGAGTTATCAGCTTGGTACCTCTCGTACAAATCCGGATTGAGTCGTTGAAAATCTATGGCGGTGATCCATGTAGCTTCAGAAAACGGTTTACCTTTCCACTTGACCAAAAACTTGTGATATCCGCCAGTCTTGGTTGACACTAGCTGGTCATCATAGACATCTTTAATTTCTTCTCGAGAAGCTGGAACTATGGGAAGTCGGATATCTTGTTCTTCAAACGATTCATCTTGATAATGCCCATGATAAATCGTGAGATCTTCGACAGTTGACACTAGCTGGTCATCATAGAAATCTTTGAACTATGGGAAGCCGGATATCTTGTTCTTCAAACGATTCATCTTGATAATGCCCATGATAAATCGTGAGATCTTCGACATTGAATGTAAAACTGATATTCATGTCTGGCGGAAGATCGAGCACGTAGGCATTTGACCTGATTTTCTTCATAATCTTGAACGGACCTGCACTTCTGGGATAAAGTTTCTTGTAAGTGCCTGTGGGGAACCGTTCTGGCTTGATTCGCACCATGACCATGTCTCCTTCATTAAATTCAACATGGCGCCTTCGAGTGTCCGCTTGCTGTTTGTAAGGCTCATTACTTTGGGCAGTCTGTTGACAGACCTCATCATGAACGTCTTTCATGTGCTGAGCAAATTGTTCAGCTTCTTGGCTAGGCTTGGCTTCAGCCGGTAAAGGACTCAGATCAATCAGAAGACGCGGCTGGATGCCTGTGACAACTTCAAATGGTGATCTTCCAGTCGATCTGTTGACGGAGTTATTACAGGCAAACTCCGCCATGGGTAAAATAAGATCCCATGAAGCAATGTGGTCTCCGACGAGACATCGAAGAAGATTACCCAAGCTGCGATTGACGACCTCAGTCTGGCCATCAGTCTGAGGATGGTAGGCACTGGAGTACTGGAGCTTTGTCTTCATCATATGCCATAAAGTTTTCTAGAAGAAGCTTAAGAACTTTGTATCTCTGTCCGACACTATAGTCTTGGGGAGACCATGAAGACGAACAATCTCTTCGAAGAAAAGGGTGGCAATTTTTCTTGCATCTGCTGTGGTCGTACAAGGAATAAAGTGGGCCATTTTAGAAAACCTGTCCCCCACAACAAAAATAGAATCTACGCTTCTTGCAGTCTTTGGCAGGCCCAAGACAAAATCCATGCTTAGATCTTGCCAAGGCACATGTGGAATAGGAAGGGGCTGATACAATCCCGTGTTCTTCTTTTGTCCCTTTGCAAGCTGGCATACCCTGCATAGTGCACAAATTCGGGCAACATCTATTTTCAATCGGGGCCAAAAGAAGCGGTCTTCCACAAGTGCCAAAGTCTTATCTCGCGCTAGATTTCCACTGCATCCACCTCCATGCAACTCTCGGAGGACAAACTCGCGGATAGAAGTAGCAAGCAAACACAACTGAGTGCCACGAAACAAATAACCATCATGGATAGAAAATTTGGGATGGTCAGAAAACTCACCATTAAGAAGAGCTTTATAGATGCGACTAAAGTCGTGATCATCAGGATATTCTCTGCGAATCTCATCAAAGCATGGAACTGTGACGGAAATTGTCGTGAGCAAGTGAGAACGACGACTTAAGGCATCTGCGACTTTGTTTTCCGTTCCTGACTTATGACGCAATACAAATGTGAATTCCTATAGATATGCGCTCCATTTGACACGGTTGGCGCTCAACTTCTTCTGTGTGTTCAGATGCTGTAAAGCTTCATGATCGGAGTACAACACAAATTCTTTCTCAATCAAATAATGACGCCAATGACGAAGAGTTTGTATAACTGCATAGTATTCCAAGTCACAAGGCGAATACTTTTTGCGAGAGTCATTCAATTTCTCGCTAAAGTAGGCAACTGGGTGACCGTATTGACTTAAGACTCCGCCAACACCAAATTGCGAGGCATCACAACTGACTTCAAAGACCTTGTCAAAATATGGAAGTTTCAAAACTGGTGCCTCTGTCATTTTTTGCTTGATTTGTTCAAAAGCACGAGTGGCTGCCTTAGTCCAATTGAAGTCACCTTTCTTCATGCAATCAGTTATAGGAGTCATAATGGTGCGGAAATTACGAATAAATCTCCTATAAAAGGTGGCCAACCCATGGAAACTCCGTACTTCATTGATAGTTTTGGGAAGAGGCCAATCGATGATTGCATTGATCTTCTCTGGATCAGGTTCTACTCCTTGGGCCGATACAACAAATCCCAAAAATATAACTTTGGAGCTTAAGAAAGTACACTTCTTCAAATTAATGTAGAACTTCTCTTTGCGAAGTGCACGCATCACATACCTGAGGTGATCAAGATGTGCATCTTTGGACTTGCTGAAGATCAAGATGTCGTCAAAATATACAACGACGAATTTACCGAGGAAAGGCCGTAGAAGCTGTCATAACTCTCATGAAAGTGCTGGGAGCATTGGATAAGCCAAATGGCATGACTAGCCATTCGTATAATCCATCTTTAGTCTTGAAAGCTGTCTTCCATTCATCTCCTGTGCGAACACGGATTTGATGATATCCACTTCTAAGATCAATTTTAGAGAAGACGGAAGATCCGGCCATCATATCAAGCATGTCATCCAATCGAGGTATCGGAAACCGATACTTAATAGTAATTTTGTTGATTGCTCGGCTGTCAACACACATTCTCCAAGAACCATCTTTCTTGGGTGTCAAGAGGGCTGGTACCGCACAAGGACTCATGCTTTCGCGAATATAACCCTTCTGGAGGAGCTCTTCAACTTGCTTTCTCAACTCTGTGTGTTCTGTCGGGCTCATGCGATAAGCAGGAAAATTTGAAAGCGATGACCCAGGAGCCAGGTCAATAGCATGCTGGATGTTTCTCATAGGCGGTAGCTCTTTTGGAAGATCTGATGGAATCAAGTCTTTAAAATCATGCAACAAGGACTTAATTTCTAGTGGTGTAGAAACTGCTTGTTTATTTTCTGCCTCTTGGAATTCTTGTGGGATAAGGGCATAAACAACTCCTTGCTTTTTACTTTCTTTTTCAAATTTCCGCATTGAAAGGATGCGAGAACTTGGCTGTGATGCCGTTTGTTTTGCTGGAATTGATGGTGATTGCTTTGTCGGGGCAGTAGGAGGCTTAAGTGGTAGAAGAGTAACCTTGCGACCTTTATACTTAGAAGTATGGCTGTTTGCTTCTCCATCACTTTGGACTTTGTTATCAAAAGGCTAAGGTCTTCCCAACAGAATATGAGTAACATTCATGGGGATAATGTCACACCAAATAGAATCTTCATAACCACCAATTCGAAATGTTACCTGGCACCTCTTGGTTACCGGAATTGCAGAATCATTCACCCAAGAGACCTTGTAAGGCTTCGGGTGTTTTTCTGTTGGAAGCTTCAACTTGTCAATTACTTCTTGGGAGATCACATTCATCTCGCTTCCTCCACCTCCATCTATGACGAGATTGCACAATCTGTCACGACATTTTGCCATAGAGCGAAAGATGGTGGTTCGCCTCCAATCTTCAGCTGTAATGAAGAGACGACGAATGAATAATGTTCGTCCTTCTGTTTCAGCTTGATAGAAGGAATGATCGTCTTGTTCTTGCGGGGGTGCCTGCTCTTCATATGGTGTTTCAACTTCAATTTCTTCATCAACAGGCTCTGAGTCATAGGGATCTTCTTCATTATGTGCATAGTGAAGATTCTTCGAACCTGGGCATTCGGAAGCATAGTGTCATTTGCCTTTGCATCGAAAGCACTCAATGTCCTGCTTTGGTCGTGAAGAATTTATAACGTGCTTCCCTTTGTTTGCAAAATTTGTAGGTCTTATTTGATTCTGAGAAGGTGCTGGCCTGTTAGAATTTTGTGGAGGTTGTCGGGCTAAGTTTTGTGTTGGAGCAACCCGCTGATAAGTCGTATCGGAGGTCCTCCTTTGGAGAGGTTCACCAAAACGCCTTGAATATGGATATCGCAACTGATCTTCGACGCAGAGTGCTAAGCGATGAACTTCTTCAATGCTGTAAAAGGTGTGAGTAGTCAACTCCCTTTGGATCTCTTGACACAGTCCTTTCTTGTATCGGGTGATAGTCTGTCGATCAGTTTCAGACACTTTGCATCGCACCATGAGATCATGAAACTTTTCTGTGAAATCATCTACAGTGGAGGTCCCTTGTCTACAGTCGACTAATTGATCATAGAGGGAATCAATATAGTTAACCGGTAGATATTTATCCTCAAGTTTCTGTTTCATCTCCTCCCATGTGTTGATAGGGCGTCGCCCATAATTGGTATTCTTGTCATCAATACTCCGCCACCAAACACGCGCTGCACCCTTCATCTTCATCTTGACAAAGGAAACGCGTTTGTCTTCATCCATATTGTACCATTCAAAATAATCTTCAAGGGCTGTAATCCATTCGGTGAAGACTTTCACATCCATGCGTCCAAAGAAATCAGGAACATCAACACGTACCTTCTTGGTGATGTCATCTCGTCGGCCATGATGGTCATCATAAGCAGTTTCATCCATAATGCGTTCCATAAATTGCCGACAAGTTTCCTGCGGTTCACCATTGACAGAATTTTCCACATCTGGTGGACGGTTGTTTCCCCTTTGTGATTTACTGCTGTCTTTGTTGGTGGAAGGTTCAGGGTTGTCATTGTTCTAGTTGCCCGAAGGAGGAATGCTTCTAAGATGTTTTTCACCCCTATCCATTCTGTCCATTAATTCCATGATGTAGCTATCACGCTGGCAGTCTGTGAATTTACCTCTGAATGTGGCTCCAGTGCGGGTAGTCGGGATCGGGGTAGACATGCTGTCTTTTTTTTTTTTTTTGAACTACTGGATAGTGGGCCAGGCTCGACCTGAACTAAGGCCCAGAAGATGGACCTGGACTAAGGTCCACGTGACCTGCTGCTGAAGTGCTCCACGTGTGGTGCCTCGGGACTGATGATGCCAGCAATTGGAGAAAAGGACTTCACAAAGCCCCTTTCGTTGCTGTTCGAAGATGAAGGGAAGCGGGAAGTCGAAAGGGTGCAGGCGACTGCTGACAAGGGCGACGCAAGTGGCCTGCGACGAGGACGCAGACGGCGATGGTGATCGGCAACGGCGCAGGTATGTACCTCTTTTTTTTTTTTTTTGGGTCTGGGTGCTCGGACGGGGACTTCGTGCTGCTGGGGTTTCAGGGCCTGTGGGGTTTTGGGTTCGATTGGCTAGGGGAGGCGGAAGGGGTGTGGTGGTTTTGGCTGGAGTTGGATAGGGCAGGGGGCATCGAGGTTGGTTCTGGTTTGTTGTGAAGGGGACTGGATGGTGTGTCAGAGGCGTGGGTGGGTTCAGAGGGGCTTTCAGGGTTTTGAGAGTGGATTAGGGATGGGTCTGTGTTTGGGGTTCGGTGGAGGTTGGCGGGGATGGTGTGGAGGGCTGGGATAGGCGTGGGTGGATCGTGGTAGAGGGAAAAACGTGGGGTGCAGTTGATGGTGTGTGTTGTGATGATCGGTGGTGGGAATGATGATAATGGGTGAAGGTAACTAGAGAGATAGGAACAACGGGGTACCTCGAATCGGCGATCGGAATGGAACGACGATCAGAGACTAGATCTCTGCTCTGATACCAATTGAAGCAGCGCAGGGGAGAAGGAGATTAGCCAACGGGCTATTCTCCAAGCCATAAGGCTTAGGGTAGGATGTCTTGGTCTCGCACCACAGACAAGAGAGGAACACTCGTTTGAGAGAACTCAATTTTCATTAATTTATGTATATCCCAAGAGAATGGATTACATCCTATATATAATAGAGTCTCAACATAATTTTAGTAATCAATCTTAACTAATAAGAAACTTCTTAATTCTAAGAATCTTGGAAATTAGAAACTACCTAATCAAAACAATTAAAGAATTCTAGTAAATCTGGAAAATTCATCTAGAAAGTCTAAAACTAGAAACTGCCGTGAAAATCAAGATCCTGTCATAGCTGGGCTTTGTGTGCTTTGGGCCTTCTGGAGTAAACTTTCAAACGGGGCCCATTAGCTTGGCCTGCATAAAAAATCTTACTTGAAAATCTCTTATGTTTGTTATAGAGTTCTAGGTATATTTAGAGTCTTCTTAGATAGATTTTGATCAAACCTTATAGCAAAGTTGTCGACCAAGCAATAGAATTCTAATTTTATTGAAAAAGTGTATGAATCTTGTTTCCAGTAGGATTGCCAATCCTAATTACCTGCGACAAACCCAAGAAGTTTCTAGAATGTGTACCATTTGACCAGGGAATTATTGAATTAAGGATTCTGATTTTTGTGCCATCTTGCGGGGGTTTTTTCCTTCTAGATATGTGGTGCGATGTCATCTCTTCTTTCTGCTACTCAGAGGGATCTACAGGAAATTGAAGACTGAGGATCTGGACTGCATCATGTTTTACAAACAAAAGTAATATTTGAGGGTGGAAAAGGAAAAGCAAACAGTAAAACAACTTTCATGGCGTGAATCTTTCGTAATAAAAATAATGTATGAATACAAAAACAGATTTCCTAAATCTCTGTGTCCTGCAATTTAATTAGTGAGTTAAAGTCCCTACTTCATGTCTTTTCTTTGCAGTGACATAATGAAATATTTCTAGTTTGGGTGTTTTGATGCTTCAGGGTTTTTTTTTTTCCGTCATACTTGTTATATTTGATTTACCATTAAATTAATTCGTCAAGACCTATTCCCCTATTCCCTTTTCTTCTTTTATGCAGAGTGAAAGATTGAAGTACCAGAAAGACTATATGGAATCGATAAAGAAGCTTGAGGAACAGTGGATGATAAATCAGCAAAAGCAAGGGGACCATAGAACTGAAGTTGAACCAAGAGATGATTGCTTGGATAAGACATGCAGTAGAGAGGTTTACACTGTTTTTCCCTAATGATCTTTATATGTATATGTGTCTGTACGAGAATTTTCTAGAAAAAAAAAGAAGAGTACCTCAATTAAAAATAAAGGGAATTTTAATGGGGCCCTCATATGATAAATCCCTGTACTTGCATATATTCAACCAACCAAAAACACACACACGGACTGGCACTGGCCTTATTTTGGCACTCATCAAACTGAAAAAAAAAAAGGAATTAGGAAAACAATCACTTTATTCGAGGATTGGAACTTTAGGCCCCTAAATCAAGGGCTAAGATGATTTAATTGGGACCATTTTTTGTTTACTCATAAAGTCCTAATCCACATGTATCCATTCCCCCTCCAAACACCCCTAAATAACGCACCTTCCCACAAAAGAAACCAAAAAAAAAAAAAAAACTAAAAAGAAAGTAAACAAATTTAAAAAAAGATTGGCATGCATTAATGTGAAACCCTGCAAAAAAAAAAAAGCTAAACCCAAGAACTTTACTTTTGAATATTCTCCATGTATGTGTGTTATGTATAATGTGATTGTTCTATTGGACAACGACCATGGGTGAGAGCCCATTCGGGGCCCATCTTTAAACTCATACCCCCTTCCCTGTGAGTTGCCACCAAAACCAATTGACACTCATTCAGACTTGGGTGCTAACCTTTGGATTTTGAACTTTTGAACACAGTTTTTGACTGTTAATTTTTACTTCATATTTTTTGGGTTTGGGGGTGGGGCAGTTGGGATTGCTCTCTTGGACAGAATTTGATCTCATATCCCCCATCCTCCTGAATTGCCATCAAACCCAATTGATGCTCATCTGAAGAGTTCTAACCTTTTGACTTCAAGCCCTAAAAGTTTTTACTATTATTTTTATTTTTGGGTTGTGGGATGCATAACTCCATCATGTTATATTCTTTGGGTATGGATTTAGTGGTCCTCCTATCCAAACATAGTACTTGTTCCCCACATTTTTCCTCCTAGTTGGGCCACACTGGGCCCTCACTCACTTATCACCTGTGCAAGATCGCCCATGTGATCACTAGTGAGTGTGTAGAAGGTAGTCATCAGGTGCAAGTTTTGTTGAGATAAATTCTCTAAACTTCTCCTATGGGGCCTACCCATGTAGGGTGGATGAAAAGGTTTCATTGTGGATTGGGTTTGACTTTGACGATAAAAAATCCTTGTGAGATCTTGATAACCTTGATGAAAGGGACGAAGGGACTTAAAGTTGCTTCTTTTCACTTTAGTTTCTAAAGTTCTAAACGTGAATGTCAGATGAATTTTTAAATTTGTATTAATGCAGATTTTTAATTTTTGTTCGTGGGGGTGGGCATAATTTTGTAGGGGTTGGGTTGCTTGATCATAGTTTCACTTGTGACGTCGCTTGACACTAGTGACACTCACACCTTTTCATTCTTATAATTGATACTCATAGGGAAGTCATAGTGATATCGTAATTAGTAATTGTATAGTGTGTAAATTTATTAGTTTGTACTCGTTGATCATAACAAGAAAATTATATTGGCTGACCAGGGGCCAATATCATCTGTCTCAGAGGAAATTGCTGAAATCAAGAAGTGGCTTCAAGATGAAATCCATCTTAGAAAGTGTGCTGAAGCTGAGGTCAATAATCTTAAAAACCAACTGGCACAATGGAAAAGGTCAGAGGTATGAATACCATCAATGAATGAGATATTCTTCTTTTATGTCAATTTTGTGCATATGGACATGGTATAAAGACAGGCTCTTGAGTGTCATAGGCACCTGGAAACTCTGAGATTTTAGTGCTTCGCAAAATGCTGGAAGATGAAGCCCGTCAGAAAGAAGAACTTGAAGGAGAAATTGCAACACTGAAAAATCAGTTGTTGCAATTGAGTTATGAAGCTGATGAGGTATACGGCTTGTAGAGATTGAACATGCTTTTTATACTTGATTCATATTCCATAACAATACAATAGATAAGATCTTCTTGAAGTGTATTTTGATGGTCATTTCTAAATTTTTACTTTACTATGGTTAAATGGTTCAAAATTCTGTGGCCACTTATTTCTTTTTTTGCTCTATCCAAAAGTTTACCCATTAAAGCATATTGATTCCATTTGTCCAGACAAGGAGGAGTTTAGACAGAGGTGGATCAGGAAAAGTTTTTGCTGGTTTAGATTCCCTCATGAACCAAGTTAGGCATTCACAACTACAAGATTCAGGAAATGGACAGAAGGCCCCAATTGCCAAACTCTTTGAACAAGGTAGTAAACTTGGTCTCTTGATAGATCCTTTTTTGGAAGTAATATCACCAGGGCCCATTTACTTCTAATCTTTGATCAGAAAGCATTACTGTAGATCCTAGGAATTTAATCTGATTAAAAAAATGGGCTTTTAATTTGTTGAGCTTCTCTTCTTGTTAGTTTCTTCTAATTGAGCTGATCATTAACTATGACAGTGGGATTGCAGAAGATATTGTCGTTGTTAGAATCAGAAGATGTTGATGTTCGGATTCATGCAGTTAAAGTGGTAGCAAACCTAGCGGCTGAAGGTACTTATTCATATTCGTACAGATGCATCTGATTTGTTTTCACCAATAGTAAGTCATGCATAAAACCTTAGGTGCTTATTAATTGTCTTTTTTTAAACTATATCCAGATTCTTCCAACAGGTATCTCTGGTTATTTCTTAAATGAAGCTGTGTAGTCATTGCCCATTATTTCCAGTTCTTTCTAGTGGTTCTAAATGTTGTAACAACCTTACAAACCTTACAAGATATACAGTAGCAATGAACTAAGCCAAAATTTGAACAATCAATTAAGGGAACTACAGAATGCTAAATTTGGCCTTGGTGGCAATTAGGTCGCTTATGTAGGGTTTTTTTTTTCGCGCGTGTTGTGTGGTGGGGGTTGCGGGTTGGGGCCTCTCTCTGTTGTGTGCGCGCGTGCGCCTGTTGGGTCATGGGTGTGATTACAAACACCGCAATTGTAATATATACAAGATGGTAGTTGGCGGTGCATGATGTTTGCAAATGACATGGTTATTAATTTGTTCTTTTTTATAAGCTATATCCAGAGACTCCAACAGTTATCTGTGCTCACTTTCTTAAATGAAGATTGAAGCTATTGCTAATTTGCGAAGTCCTCTTTTAACTGGTGTGGTTGGTCCCACTAACATTCTATTAGTACCACTTAAAATACTTGTGGGTTCACGCACCCAAAGATTCTCTTGGGCTTTCTTTTTTGTGTATCCATGTATGTCTATATTCTTTACCCTTTATGACATTTCTCCTAATATGTTTTACTTGTCATGCAGAAGCAAACCAGGAGAAAATTGTGGAAGCTGGTGGCCTTGCTTCTCTTTTGATGCTTCTTAGAAGTACAGTGAATGAGACAATATGTAGAGTAGCAGCGGGTGCAATTGCAAATCTTGCAATGAATGGTAAATACTGACATTATATTTTAGATTTTGAAGATACCTCATAGTGTCTGATTTTCTAGTCTGTCATTACTAATTACTTTGAAGTTTTGACCATGCAGTTGTGTTTCCTTTTTTTGCTCTTTTTTCCTTGATTAATCATTTTCTTTTCTGTTTTGGCTATCCTTTTCCCCCTTTGAAGAAACGAACCAAGAACTTATTATGGCACAAGGGGGCATTAGTTTGTTATCAATGACTGCAGCTGATGCTGAGGATCCTCAAACTCTTCGTATGGTTGCTGGAGCCATCGCTAATCTATGTGGAAATGGTAAGTTTCTTATTTTACATCTTTTTTCGGCATTTTGGTTGTCAATGGAATTGATCGATGTGTCTCCTAGAATAAACTGTCAAAGACCATACTAGTTTTTCCATTGAAAAGCTGTCCTTGGTAGTTTTTCATTGAAATACTTGTCCATGTGAAAGGGATTGTTAACATTGTTGTCAGAATCCTACGATTTGTATTGAATCCTAAGGAAAAAGATTTGTATCTATGTGATGAATCATTTTTTTTTTAAATGATTACTTAAAAAAAAAGCTGTACATTATAGGAGAAGTATCCGGAACACAAAAACAGCCAGCCCAGACATGGCCATGGCCTTAAAAAGCAGCCACAACCACCCAAAAAAAAGAAGCAAAAACAATTAAATATCAACAGGTATGAAGAGTTCAGATCGAACCCCGAGGGGTAGCTCAGGTGGCCTAGGACCACAGTTTGCTCCTGGAGGTTGAGGGTTCAAAACTGCGCTACCACACTGGGGCCATAGGGGATTTACCCCTGCTCCCCCTGGGCCCGAAGGGATTAGTTCGGCCCAAAGGGTTGGGACACCCTCCGATATATATATAAAAAAAAGAGTCCAAAGGGTTGGGACACCCTCCGATATATATATAAAAAAAAAAGAGTTCAG
Organism: Litsea cubeba; assembly: GCA_012931725.1. Lineage (NCBI taxonomy): Eukaryota > Viridiplantae > Streptophyta > Magnoliopsida > Laurales > Lauraceae > Litsea > Litsea cubeba. Next base: position 212,969 of record WHSA01000342.1, read on the forward strand.
ATCTGTGGGCTCCTTCCTTTGCTAGCATGCCCGCTTTGTTATTGGCTGTGCGCTTTATGTGATTGAAGGAGGCATTCAAAGAGCTGGATACCTCCATCACCTCATCAATCGGATCAGCAAGTTACCATGGAGTATTAGAAGAACACCTCATCAATCAGATCAGCAAGTTACCATGGAGTATTAGAAGAGGAACACCTCATCAATCAGATCAGCAAGTTACCATGGAGTATTAGAAGAAGAAGCAGAAGAAGAAGAAGCCCACCGGATAACACAAGCGGAACACCTTCCACAATTAAGTGGTAATAAATTGAGGCGGGATTGCTTCACGAAGACCAATATTTAAAGCTACCAGTTCCGCTTTGTTTACGGAGCTGTAACCTGCTGGACCAGAAAAAGACAAAGGAGAGGTCCCTTCTTGATTGTGAATCACTCCTCCCACACCCGCCATACTTGGATTCTCAAGTGCACTACCATTGAAATTGAGCTTCAACAAACCTGGTGGTGGGGAATCCATGAATCCTATTACAGGTAAATCATAGGAGTCAAGTGTGAATCCTATGATTCAATAGCTATTTTATTGAATCTTATGATTTGAGTGATTCATCTAAGTGGGAATAGCCATAGCTGATAGGTTAATATTAGTATTCTTTCTCTTTTTTTTTTTCTTTTTTTTGTTAGCTTTCCTATTTTTAGAAGGTTATATAGTGATTAGTGAAACCCCTTGGAATTTTAGCTACTTTGGGAAGGTTTTAGAGATAAATAATTAAATATGGAACATGCACTTGCCAGAGCATTCCAGTATATATAAGGGATATTGTCCTCAGTGGCGGATCCAGGATTTTTGTTTGGGTGGGGCTAAACCTTTGCTAGATTTGTTTACTTTTTTTCACATGAATAATACCAAACGAGCAAATTTATTACATTTAAATAGAAATAAAAAACTTTTTCTTGCTCAGATCTCCTGTCCAATTGAAGGGTCTTCCCACTACCTCTCCCAAACTAAGGTTATCATCTATTCATTATCATCAAATAAGCCTAAGATAACATTTTCTTTAATTCTAGGCGTTTGAATGCCATGCCAAGGTGATTTGGGTGACCGCGCCACCACGGCCAATTACCCAATTTAGGTTCCCAAATAGGTTTTATTTGGATCTAAAGAATTAGGTTGCATGTACTTACCTTAGCTATAAAAATAACTTCCTATAGTTGGTTATGGGCTCATGACAAGAAAGTTGAACCGCCACTTAAATGTAACTCAAATTATTCACACTTGAACTCTAAGACCCTATTTTTGTATGAATTGAAGATTAAAATATACCCAATGGTGATTTATGTCAGAACCAGAATTCTAAGATGAAGAGAATAAGCTTTAAAATATTGGATCATCTCAATGATCAGTCCTTTGCTTTACTTATAGACTTAATGACCTTAATCAAGGCAAATTACAATCTAATTACAATCTCTATGAATGGAAAGAGAATAAAGAATATTGATATAGATTATATACATGGAAAGAATTCAAAATAGATTGATGAGTCACAGTCCACTAATCCTTATCCCACGTTGTTTATGAGAATGGGCCAGTGGGCCTATTGTACATGGGTCTTGGCTCAACTATTGTTGACATCCCCCCTCAAATTGATGCTGGTCAAATAGTAGCAATTTGCGAATCAGGAACTCATGACGTGGCCGAGGCAGTCCTTTGGTGAAGATGTCTGCAAGTTGGAGTTCACTTGAAACATGTGGAAGACTAATGACCTTGCGATCATATTCGTCTCGAATGAAGTGACAATCCACCTCAATATGTTTTGTACATTCATGAAAATCGGGATTCTCAGTGATACGGATGGAACTAGTATTGTCTGCATGAAGTGGGGTAGCTGATGTCTGAGAAAAACCAAGATCTGCAAATAAGCCACGAAGCCAAAGGATTTCGGAACAGGCAGCGGACATAGCACGATATTCAGATTCAGTGGAAGATCTGGAGACCCTTTCCTGCTTTTTGCATTTCCAAGAAATGAGTGATTCACCCAAATACATACACCAGCCCGTGGTGGATCTGCGAGTATCCGGGCATCCTGCCCAGTCGGCATCAGAATAAGCAGTAAGTGTCAGAGGTGTGCCAACCGGAAAAAACAATCATCGAGTCGGAGAACCAAGAATGTACCGAATGATCCCCTTGACCGCAACCATATGGTGATGCCTTGGAGCTGTCATGAATTGACTAACAACATTCACAGCATATGAAATGTCTGGTCTAGTGATGGTCAAGTAGATCAAACTGCCGACCAAGCGTCTGTAGAATGTGGGATCGGATAGGAGATCCCCATCATCTTTCTTGAGCTTCACATTGACTTCTAAGGGAGTGTCCACAGGGGTGGTATCAGTTAGGCCAGCAAGGTCATGAAGGTCAGTAGCATACTTATGTTGATGTAAAAACAGTCCCTTGCTAGACTGTTGGACCTCAAGTCCCAAAAAGTATGTTAATGGACCCAGATCTTTCATATGGAAGGCAGCTTGAAGTGAGGATTGAAGACTTTGAATCATGTTACTGTGAGTGCCTGTGATGATGATATCATCCACATATACGAAAAGTATAGTGGTAGCTTGAGCAGTCTTCTTCAAGAATAATGAGGGATCATAAGGACTTTGAGTAAAGCCAAGGTTCATCAGAGTAGAACGAAATTTTTCAAACCAAGCTCTGGGTGCTTGTTTGAGTCCATACAACGAGCGACGGAGCCGTGCCACTTCATTTTTAGAAGGAGACTCATATCCTTGAGGAAGACGCATGTATACTTTCTCGTTAAGATCCCCGTGGAGGAAGGCATTCTTCACATCCATCTGATACAGGGGCCATGAGCGAGATGCTGCAATAGCAAGAATAGTACGCACAGTTATCATCTTGGCGACCGGAGCGAATGTTTCATCATAGTCGATATCATACTCCCGACGATTGCCAAGTGCCACTAACCGAGCCTTATGACGTGCCAGAGTACCATCAGGATGCAGCTTGATAGAGTAAACCCACTTACAGCCATGGGTTTGATGGACGGAGGACATTGAACAACATCCCATGTGTGATTCTCTTGAAGTGCATCAAGTTCTTCCTGCATGGCCTGTCGCTAACACTCATGTTGCGCTGCTTGGGAAAAGTGATTAGGTATATGAATAGAGGACAAGGTAGCAAGTAAGGAGGTATGGGTAAATCCAAACCGATCAGGGGGGCGGGAAAGCCGAGATGATCGACGAAGAGGAATTGGTTGGGAGATGGCAGGAGCAGGAGTGGGGTCAAGTGCCGAGGAAGCTGACAAGTCAGGAGGCTCAGGTGCAACCGTGTTTTCCCGTCTACGCCTTTCATACACAATAATAGGCTTGATATTTTCCGTAGGAGGATCCAAAGGATCACCAAAGGCAGGAACAAGTGAAAACATAGGAGATGGATCATGATCTAAATGATGATGGAAAAAATATTGATTTTAAAAAAACACAACATTACGAGAAATCCGGTTACGTTTGACTTTGGGATCATAACAGAGAAATCCTTTTTGGTCATTCGCATAACCTAAAAAGGCACACTTCGAAGATTGAGCCGATAGTTTTGTTCGTTCAACCGGGGGAAGAAGAACAAAACAGACACACCCAAAAACATGGAGATGAGAAAAAATAGGATGCTCATGAAATAAACGAAAATAAGGTGTTTCATGGTTGATGCGCGGTGAGGGTAGCCGATTTATAACATGAACTGCTGTGGACAAAGCTTCGGGCCAAAATTTTGGTGGAACAGACGATGCTAAGAGGAGTGACCGAACAATGTCCAAAAGATGTCTGTTTTTCCTCTCAGACACTCCATTTTGTTGGGGGTGTATACGGACATGATTTTTGAGAAATGATCCCTTTGTTTTGCAAAAAGGTCTGAAACTCATTTGAAACATATTCACCACCTGAATCTGTACGAAGTGTTTTAATGGATGTGGAGAAATGATTTTCCACATAGGCTAAGAAAATTTTAAACGTAGGAAACACCTCAGATTTTGAATGCAAAAAATATATCCATGTAAAGCGACTATAATCATCAATGAATGTCACTAAATATTTAAAATGAGAATGGGATATGACAGGTGCTATACCCCATACATCACTATGAACAAGATCAAAACATTTCAATGATAAAGAATTATTGATGGGAAAAGGAAGAGTCTTGCTTTTGCCCATTTTACAACTTGAACAATTAAAAGAAACATCCTTAAGAGAAATTTTATTATCATTTAGCAACCCAGATTTAAACAAAGATAACAAAGTACGAGAATGAGGATGGCCTAATCTATTGTGCCATAAGTGGCTCTTATTTGAACTAGAAGCAGAAAACAAGGCGGAGGCAACCAAATTCCTATCACGTGTAGATAGTTGTAGCGGAAAAAGACGGCCACATTTAGGCCCCTTCGCTATCACCTTCCCCGATGCTTGATCCTGTATAACACAACCAGAACGAGAAAAAGAAACAGAACAATGATTATCAACTAGTTGGCCAACAGATAATAAATTGGTAGATAACTGAGGAGAAAGAAAAACATGACTCAAAGGTAAGGGATGTGAGATCTCACCGATGGCAGTGATGGGTATACTGCCACCATCTGCTGTATTGATTCGGAGACTTCCATCATAAGGTTTTAATTGAGAAAATTTTTTAGACGAATGGGTCATATGATTAGAAGCCCCCGAATCCATATACCAGGTAGAGCTTGACTGTTTGGATTTACCTGAGAGGCCAAGAGCAGAAAAAGCATTTACGATCATCTGTTGAACCATTTCAGGGGTGAGAGAGGATGAAGAAGCAGGCGGACCAAGCATCATTGTAGTGGCAGCAGGACTCAATGCAGAAGTAGACACATCTAGAGTTGCCAGATTTGCTTTCTGAGAAGAGTTATGAGCACGGCGCCAACATTCAGGAAGAACATGGCCCTTGCGTTTGCAGTAAGAGCAGTATTTTTTATTGCATTGCGTGGCAACATGTCCATATTTTTGACACGAATAACACTGTACTTTGGTCATATCTCTGTTCTGCTGGTGGGAACGTGCAACATAGGCTGTAGTGATTGGACCGGTGGACAGTGCTTGTTGGAGAGCAGCCTGGGTTGTAAAACGTTGTTCCTCACGAAGGAGTTCTCCGAGACAAGAATTAATAGATGGGGATGGCACTCTGCTCATCAGATTTGAACGTATTTGTTCAAAATCAGGTCTAAGTTTCATCAGGAATTGATCCCTTTGACTAGTGGAATGGATGGTTTGAACCACTGCAATCGAGGCATCTGGTAGGCTGGAGTAGATAATCTCAGTATAGTCCGACCATAAGCGAATAAACTGAGAGTAATATTCTTGAATAGACAATGTCCCCTGAGTAAACTGAGAGAGCTCATGTTCCAAGTGGAACCTTCGTGCAGAGTTATCCTGTTGATATACCTGTTTTAGATAGTCCCACATGCCTTTTGCTGTTTTGTAAGGCCGGAGATTCAGGATGTACTGTGGATCGACTGACCCCAGAAGCCAAGTCATTATTTTTGCATCGTTGGTGTCCCACTTGGAGACAGCCTTATCATCCTCCACCGGTTTTGGATTAGTCCCATCTATATGACCCCATAATTCTTTTCCTTTTAGATATATCTGAAATTGGAATCCCCATGATGTGTAATTGGTCCCATTGAACTTAATTAGTAAATGGTCACTTTTGTCTATGATTATCACGCTAGAAAAACTGGCTGAAGATAACCAACAGAGTACAGAAGATCAGCTCAACAGTGCAGCAGAGACACAAGCAGAAATTTCCAATAGTGCAGCAGTAATATCCAAAGCTTCAGACAGATTGTAAAAGAACAGATCTGGTTCTTAACAAAATGTGGAAAACAATTCTATAATTCTCAGAAATATCAGACGACCCCAAGGAAAGGATTTCTGAGTGTGTCTGACGGATCTATAGTGGGCCAGATGTGATCAGATGCCAGAATTGGCACTGGCGACCTGAAATTCTGCACAGGATCTGGTCTGGTGGTCCACAGATGGATCAAGGATGAGATCAGAACACATGGGAAGAAGGAGAATCCTTTTTCGTGCCACTGAACCAAATCTCACCCAAATCGGATGAGAATCCAAGAAATTGGACGGTGAAGATGAAAATTGGAGCAAGATTTTGGGAATCCAGAAAAATAGACAAAAGTCCTACCTCGAGGCAGCCAAAAATTCTGAAAAAATCTCTAGAATGTCAAGAATAAGCTGTCGACCATCACAGATAGTGTTGGTGAAGGTGTCTTGATCATCGCAGGTGGGCCACTGATTTGTTGGAGAGAATATGCCTGACGACAATGTTTCCCTTCCTCATAGTTGGCTGAAAATTTCTAACAGTAGAGATCAGTTGCTGTGGTGATCTCTATTGAGTTACTAAGATGCAGATGGCGTAGCATGAAGAAGAAGATACAGCAGTAGAACAAGTTGCAGGCTCTGATACCATGTCAGAACCAGAATTCTAAGATGAAGAGAATAAGCTTTAAAATATTGGATCATCTCAATGATCAGTCCTTTGCTTTACTTATAGACTTAATGACCTTAATCAAAGCAAATTACAATCTAATTACAATCTCTATGAATGGAAAGAGAATAAAGAATATTGATACAGATTATATACATGGAAAGAATTCAAAATAGATTGATGAGTCACAGTCCACTAATCCTTATCCCACGTTGTTTATGAGAATGGGCCAGTGGGCCTATTGTACATGGGTCTTGGCTCAACTATTGTTGACAATTTAGTTATCTTGTAGATATGCTCAGATTTAGTGATTTAGGCTTAGGTTTGGATTAGGATTTGAAAATAGGACTTGGAGATTAAGGGTTCAAATTTAGGTATAGAGTCATTCGAATTATGCTATATCTGAGGAGGGAGGGAGATTGCTGCATTTGGGGTTATTTGGTGTAAGAAAGACTAACCACGAGAGGATCGAAGACGAAAAGTTCGATCGCTGTGAAGAGGATCTCACACTCTCAATAGAAAGAAAATGTCGAACGAGAACGGCACGAAGAGGATCCAGTTCTCTCGACATGAAGAAAATGTCAAAAGACATGAGTATTTTTACCAAGATTTTGTGACGAGGAGCGATCACATGGTTTAGAAGTGGGACTATTCATTAATTATAAGTGGGACATGTCCAGCCCATTTAGTTTTCTAAGATTTCCAAAATAGACCTAGGTTATGCATGTAGGTCCGCCCCTGATTGTCCTGCAATTATTTTTTTAATCTTTTTTCATTAAATTCTTCATGAAGACTTTTTTTAATTTAAGAGTCATCCGAACCATGTAAGGCTGATAATTTAGATTTTATTTTTATTTTTTGATTCAAAGAGACCAAAGAGAACACTTCAATTTGTTAGTTTTTCCTATATCGTAAACATAATTAACTAATTCACACGCATCATTTGTGACATATTAACATATGCCATGTTCTTCATCTGTTGTACTGTCATTGCCCATTGGTTATTGTACTGATGCTAAAAACTTTTTTTAATCTTCTATTTTTAAAATATTTATTAATTTAAAAAAAAATCCCTACGATTCGCAATACGATTCAATTCACCCCCCTTAAGTTATTTGCAATAGAATTTGATTTTCAGAATAATGATTATTAGTTGTTTTCAGGGAATTATGAGATGGCATCATCGGACTAGGTTTACCTTGTTAGAAAACAATCCCACCAAACCTTAAATTATACTTGGGGTTATTGCTATTTGTGCTAAATGAACTTTCTAATTTATATCTTTTGGAAATGAGCCCAAAGAACCTAGTGTACAAACATGAGATAACTTTTCCATGTTAATCATCAAATTTTGTCAGGGTCCAAACCTACTCACATTGTAGAGTTTAAAAACTAGCTGTTCTCTTTTCATATGCTTAGGTAGCAAATGGATGCTTATGAATTTCCTATAACTACATAAAAGCCACCCCAACAAAACCAGTTCTTGAAGTAGTTGGTTTCCATATATCTGATTCTTCATTTCTATAAAGGATGTTTCTCTCTAGCATTTAACTGACAGGTGCAAGTTGGTCCTTTAGATAAACTACAAGCAAAGCTAAGGGCTGAAGGTGGTATCAAGGCATTGCTAGGAATGGTTAGGTGTGGGCATGCTGATGTTCTCGCCCAAGTTGCAAGGGGCATTGCTAACTTTGCCAAATGTGAATCTAGAGCATCTGCCCAAGGTACTTCTTTGCTGCTTTTGTCTTTTAAATTGGTAAATCAAGGTAACATTTAGGAGCTATAATTATTTTGACAGCTCTTAGGGTGTAACCTTTTTCTCTTTTTTTACATAATTTTCAGTTCAAATACGTTCTCTCCCACTCATAATCGTCTTTTCCCAACTATATTGGCTTGTCTTTAGGAGTTCTACCTTAAATCTCAAAAATAAGTTAAATTAATGTGTCCATAATTTTCAGTCATAAAAGATTGATCCCATGAGAAATGCCACTCATATAAACCGAGTGACCCACTCATGTGGCCCTCCAGGGCCCTTATGATTTAAGGATAGGGCTCATTTTCCTGATTGAAAACGGCAATGCGGTAGAGTTGGCTTTACATAATCTCTTCCCAAAGATAAGCATGTGTATCAATTCCTATTTTCTGTTCTAATATTGTGCGCAATCATAGAATTGAACTTTTGCCACTCTGAACTGCAATTACCACCACAGGAACAAAGACGGGGAGGTCTTTCCTGATTGATGATGGAGCACTGCCTTGGATCGTACAAAATGCAAACAATGAAGCTTCCACAATCAGGCGACATATTGAGCTCGCTCTCTGCCACTTGGCACAACATGGTGAGCATGATTGCTTTGTTTGATATATGTCTAAAATCTTGTCAATTTTGCATTCTTAAAGCTTCAATTTCTCATTTTAGAAGCAAACGCGAAGGAATTGATTAGCGGGGGTGCCTTATGGGAGATGGTTCGCATTTCAAGGGACTGTTCTCGAGAAGACATTAGGACTCTTGCGCAGCGAACCCTGACTTCCAGTCCCACATTCAAAGCTGAGTTACGACGATTGCGTGTAGAATGTTAGGGAAATGCTTGGATGTTTTCAACTTCGAAGTTGAATTATGGAGATTGCATGCCAAATACTAGGGAAAGTTTGTGATGATGTTTTCAAGGGTCAAGCAGGTGTGACAAGACAGCTTGAATATGGCTCGAATAGATCAACTCATGCCCATAATCAGCACCTGTAATCAGTACCTGTTCATACAAATTTTTTGGAAGGAGGTTCTCTCTTTCGTATTGCAATTATCAATTTTGTGACCTCTAATTTAGGAGTGAGATTTTGTATATTGATGACTGCTGTTGATGTTCCAAAGGCATGTAATGTAGCTTCTGTTGGGGTTGAGACAGGAGTATAGCTTAGTGCCATTGAATATGTTATGTATATGTAATGATCATGAGATTTATTTAATATTGTAAAAAAAATCTGTGAAATAACAAAAACTTTCCTCACCCTGTAGATTTTTCTTTGATAATCATTTAGGATCCATTTACTGAATTAGTAGGATTTCCACAAAAATGGGTTCCAGTTACTTTGCCTCACCGTTCTCTTAAAAAAAAAAAGGATTCTTACTATGGCCCAAGAGTAATGAATTCTAAGTTGCAGGTATTTTCTTCATATAGGTAGAGATCAAGGGTGGAAATTTAGGTCACATCACAATCCCTTCGATGATGATGATGATGATAAAAACACACTCTTTTCTTTATTCATAGATAATGTGCCCCTAGTTTCGGAATTATAAAGATCAGGCCTAAGAGAAGACAAAACTTTGGGCCAATGATAACAGTGTCTTTCTAACAATTCATGTGAAAGTTTAGGAATTGGCTTACAAAAGTCTCTTGGAGCGTGCAATATGGACCCTTGGGTTTAGAATTTCAAAAAGTCTACATGGACTAACTCATGGAGTTAGTCCATGAGTTAGTCCATGGACAAACCCCATAGTTTTTGGGGGAAAATCACATGATGCGAGGTGATTTTCCCCCCAAAACTATGGAGTTAGTCCATGGATCGGTCCATGGGTTAGTCCATGTAGCAGGGCTCTTAGAATTTTAAGACTGGTCCAGGCTGCTTCCATTTCGCCCCTTGAAAAGTAAACACCTTATCTTTTACTACTGCAGGTCTCTCCCAACTTGTTATCTTTTAATAGAATTTTCGGTCTCCAACTGATTGGTTCATCTCCCTAATATGTTTCTTCATCCAAGTCCAACGACATGAACCCTAATCTAGGTCTGCTTTAACCACACAGGTTTCTAAGCTGTATGCTGACTTTGATCATTTCTTTTGTCATTGTTTTTACCCCACTGTTTACAGGAACACATCAAGGTGTTGAGAATTGAGAAGAAAAAGATCCATAAAACTGGTAGTGGATGGCTCATATGGCCACCCACCCATATATAGTGAAGCTAACAAGATGGACAGATACAAGCTTGCAATTTGACTTTCCATCAGCTTGCCCAAGTCTGATCTCTTTTATCTTTTCCCAGAAGCATATTCTGGTGACAAGACTTTTCTAAAGAAAAAGTGAAGTAATCTTCTCTTCAAGGAAAATTCATCAGTATCTCCTTTCTATCTTTCTTTCTTCGGCAAGTGAGTTTTTATTGGTGACTGATGAATGGACTTTTCTAAAGCTGTTGTCCGGGAAACACAATCCAAGCAGGACATTCTGTGATATCTGGGCCAGGCCAGTTCTGGAGTGACCCAAACTGCATCTAACTGATCTCTATCATCACCATTATTCTAGTCATTAATCTGTGCTCAATCCAACCCATCTCTTTTTTGGAATAATACTCATGGTTCCAGCCTGTGGACCTAAAACCACCCTTGGGTCCAACCCTTCAGCCATTTTTTAGGACTGTCAAATTGGATTAAAACAGATTGGACCAGTCCAGGTCAATCTTCTACTGGGTCTGTCTGGCTTCATTAATTGCTGGGAGAATGGGTACAAAACATTGAGCGCTGGCTGGGAAAGAATCCATTCCCAGCACAAACCAAGTTGGTCCCCAGTCCCCACCCCTTCACAACCGCACAGGGCCACGCCATCCCTTATTTCAAGTACACCTTTTATGAGAAAGCTGCAGCTGTAAAGTTGTGTGGAATATAGTTCAGCACAAATCAAAAGCTGCCTGTGAAAGCTTAGCTTTTGTCTTTTATGGGAATCAAAAGCTTCATGTGAAAACCTCTAGTCTCTGTCTTTTATTGGAATATAAGATCATCTACCAGTCCAGGCCCCGCCAATGAGAAATGATAGTATAAATTTATTACATCTTTTTTAATGTTTATTGCAATCATACGGGCACCTCCCTTCCATGTAAACAATTGGGATTAATCTCTGCTTAGTACTGCTTGTGAGGTGAGTGTGTATTTACACCTAGCTAAAAAAAAAAGTGATGATTTGATGATACTTCTTAAGAATATTTATCATTATATTGTCTCAATAGATTAAATTAATTGTTAGAAATCAATGTACAGAATAGAGTGGAATGAAGAATCTAGGTTGGGATGAAAAAACATAATTCATATAGCACAACCAGCATAATTGGGACAAAGATTTGATGATAATGATGATAAAATCAGTGTTTCAAAGATGATAAAATCAGTGTATCTCAATATTGTGAGATAATATCACAATAGAGGGAGATGCTCTCACCTTACTATGAGAACGTGTGAGGGTCCCCACCTTATCTCTCATAGTAAGGTAAGAGATGCTCTCATAGGAGCACCTCCCCACAATAAAAACATGAAAAGAGATATATTTTGAAAAAAAAAAGCATGAATTTGTTGCTTCCTAATGTTAGTAAGGTTTATTTATCCAATTAAAAGCTGAAACCCAACTAAATTTGGAAGTATCCTCAAAATTAGTGAACCTCCCTTCATTTTGACCATAGTATCCAAACCAGTTTCATTTCATATTTAAATACATTTGTTCAATTCGCATTGAATTTTTAGGAGGAATTCTAAGAAATTTTCATGAAGTTAAAGTAAAGTCCACCAGGGTCATCAAATAATCTCTCAATTGATAAAAAGAAGAAAGAAATTTAAATTTACACACCTACTAAAGTGACAAGTCCTTAACAAACGCACTTAGATCTCCGCTTTGGATGGGACTGTTTGGCATCATTTTAATAATATTTCATTTCTAAAATGAATGAAGAAAAGTTTATTTGGCACACTCTCTTTTTACACATCTATAAAATCTCTCTCATTTTGCACATCTATAAAATCTTGTCTCCCTCCTTTCTTTCTTCTTTAGATTCTCTCTCACAATGCCTACCGACCAAAATTTTCTTCATTCATTCTCTCTCAAAATGAAACATTCCCCAAATGATGCCAAACATGTTAGACTAAAATTGATGACGACACATCTTTAATCATCATGGACATACATAAACTTTGCAAATTACAATGAAGTAAAATTTGTAGGGATGGCTAAGTATGAAATTGAAAAATAAAAAAGTAGAGATTTACAAATAACCAGCTTCCCTCTCTTTCACTCCAAGTCTTCTCAATTTTCCATTCTAGACCTCACTTACAATCAAATATTCAATACAAAGCAGACATTAAAAAAAAAAAAAAAATTTGTAGCCAGCTTTCACAGGCCCCCCAAAGCTTATGGTTCAACCACTAATTCTCATCTTCCTAACTCAATGCTTATAACCCTAAAATCAAATCAAATTATAGGCACATAGGTAGTTGCAACAATCCCCACATAGTAGATTAGAATCTAAATTCTATTCAATTTCAGTTGGTAAACAGTTTGAACTTTGATCATTTCTCATTCACACCCACAAAAGGAATATAAACTATATCAAATTATCAATGAAGAAAAACAGCACCTTTTAAAAATCCTTATTTTATTCAATCCACATTTTCATAGCCAAGTCTGCAATGTATGTTCCCCCCTCTTTTTTCTTTTTTTTTCATTTCACCCCCCACATTACATTAGCAAATTACAATCTCCCCCCTCCCTCCAAACCATTAGCCATACAAGTGGAGCCAACATTGACGAAAATACCCTCGCCCAAACCCTCAAATCCTGTCCACCTTGTCCGCCTTGACGACCGGATTCGCCCTGGCGATGGCGTCGCGGCCCGCGCCTTTGAAGTCGAAGCTGCACCCGTGCTCCTCCGGGTACCGGTGGGCACCGCAAAACGTGGTCCCGCACTTGCACGTGAACCCCATCAGCCCCACGCGCTTCCTGCAGCAACCGCACCGGTTCTTCACAACTGCCTCCTTTTCCGTGGAAACCCTTTTCCCCACATCCAAACAAACAGCCTCAGACTCTGAAGATGATGATGATGATGAGACATGAATCTTGTCCGTTGATGAGATCATTAAAGGCTGATTTGGAGGGACAGGATTGAAAGACTTCTCAACGGCCGCTTTCGCAGAAGCCGATTGCTCTTCTTTGATTCTGAAATCCCTGTAACATTTCGAGCAGAGGTTTTGCGTTGCAGGACTACCAAAAAAACCGCATCCGTTCGGGCAGAGCCTGTGGTTTTCACAGCTTTCCTCCGAATCCATCTTTCCACGGATTTCAGATTCCTAGATCTTTCGATTTCAATTTCTCCTGTAAACCCAAAAAAAAAAAAAACTCCATATCAGAAACTCACAAAAAACAAACAAAAACCTCAAGGGTATTTTCGTCAATCATTTTGTCGTCAAAGATGGGAATTCAAGAACGAAACCGGGGAAAAGTACATGAGAAAATCATCAGAAACAGGGATTTAAGGATTCACCGTTTGATTCGTACGTAGGTGTATTTATATATATGTATGTGATGAGAAGAGTGGATTCCTTTCTTTGCTTTCTCCCGTTGCGAGAGTTTCAGATGCTCTTCTTCTTCTTTGGATTGCTGTTTGTTTGTGTATTGGTGTTGGGTTGATATAGAGGCGTGGAAACGAAGAGAGGAAAGATTGGGAAAAGAGGAATCTGGAAAGGGCTGGGATTCTGGTGTTTGGAAGCTTTCTATTCTCTGTGTTTTTTTTTTTTTTTTTTAAGAACCGGCTCGTGTCCTTCTACAACACGGCTCCTTTTCTTTCTTCTTATTTCTGACGCTGGTGTTCGCGGAACGGAAGCCGGTTGTTCTTCGAGGTGGGGACCACGTTTGATATGACACGTGGAATATGTGACTGACAGCTGTCGAACGGGAAGTGGGTTCTGGATGGTCTTTGGTTGTCAATTTGTGGGGCCGCCCTCTGTGACGTCATGGTGAGGAGAGGTCGCGCTGCCAGTTGCACTCGTGGGACGCGATGCGCCGCGTCGGCTGTTGCTGACGTAGACCGGGTTTCCCAATCGGGTAATGGGACCCATTTTTAGAATCCAAACAGCTTATATTTACTGCCTTGGCTTTTATAGGGTTAGGATAGATTTTGGAGATTGATATTGGTATTTTTTTTTTTTTTTTACGGAGGCACTCCATTTCAAGATTTAGAAATTGGAGTGCCACCATAAATTAAAAAAAAAGGGTGAAAAAAGGAGTGCCAATGTCAAATCTCTTAGATTTTTGATCGGTTAGATCTATTGATTGATTATATATGTCTAAATTTGGTGGTATGATTGGCTTAAAGTTTTGTCTTCTTGATGAGATAAACTGGATTTGGATTTTAAAAGTGGGATCCATTGATGAGATTAAATTAATTTCAATCCGATTATGAGTTACAATTGTGAGCCCTCTAGACATTTTGGAACGTGGAACTTGGAAATTTTAAAAGTTAAAAGTGACAATCTTAAAAATTAGATTTTTAAATTTTCACTCATTTGATATGGAATATAAAGATGGGTTTGGTATCGTGCCATTCGGATGTTCCCACGAGATGAGGCTACGGAAGATTTGTTTGGATAGTGTAAAATATTATTCCTAATTTTATTCTCATGAAAGAAATCTCAAAATCTTAACCCCTCGCATGATAAAGTTGGAAAAAATAAGTTATTAGAATAGTTGATTCCTACTTATCTCTTATTTATTTCCTTTTAAAGAGCTTATTTAAATATTCAAAGTCCTCTCGAGCCTAGAACAGTCGTAAGGGGCTCATTATCACAACCATGGGGACGCAGATAGCAATATTACCAATCAAATAGAGAGTGCATATTATTTATCTTGTTGATTCTTTTACCAGCCTTGGTTTTTTCTAGCCACTTTCTCAGACGGGAGCATTCTCAACTTTGTTTCTGAAGTCGCTTTTTTGTAACGTTTAATAAATATGATGTTTAATTATGGAAGGAATTGGGAGAAAGGGAGACTAATAATGGCCCTTAGATGAAATCGTAAGAAGGGATTTTGAGTTACTAAGAGCATGGCTTTAAACAATGTTGAGTGGAAGAGCAAAACTAAAATACAACCCAAATCGATGGGTGTTCAATCTCAAAGAAGGTGGTCCCACTTTATAATTCTTAAAGGTGGATCACATGGTTATCATCGCAGAAGGTGTGCCCATATTTTAATTCCTATAATGGTGGGGCCACATTATAAGGCCTCATGTTCTAATTTATAAAGATGGGCATCACGTTGTAATTTGTAAAGGTGGGCCATGTATTCACAATCAATCAAAAGATGGCCCCACATTATAATTTCTATAAATGTGGGCCCATATTGTAAATCCAATAAATGTGCCGCATATTCTAATTTCTAAATGTGGGCATCACATTGTAATTTTTAAAGGTGGGTCCCATGTCCACAATAAAAAAAAAAAAATGAGGCTCCAATGTGGATATTCATAGAATTCATAATGTGGATATTCATAGGATTCAATGTGGCTCCACCTTTTGTAATTGTGACCATATGACCAACCTTTAAGACTTATAAAATGGGCCCACCTCTTTTGTGGTTGTAGACACGGGACCCATATTTAGAATTTACAACGTGATGCCCACCTTTAGAAATTAGAACATGGGGCCTTATAATGTGGTCCCATCATTATAGAAATCATAATATGGTTCACCTTTTGTGATTGTGACCACGTAATCCACTTTTAGAATTTATAAAGTGGGTCCACCTTCTTTGAAATTGTGAACATAGAGCCTCCTTTTAGGATAAGTGAGAGGATTTGGAAGTATTGAATGACCTTCCAACTTTCTTTTGGGGGTGGATGGGGGGATGTTTAATATTTTGAGATTCCTTTCCGTGGGAACAAAAATTAAAAATAATGATTTACACTAACCAAATATATGTTTTTTCGTAGCCTCGCTTGTGAACATGGGAACATCCGAATAGCATGATGCCAAACACACCCTAGTTTTCCTAGCACAATTAAGGCCTTCCTGCCAATTTTTTTTGTTTGAGTGACAATATTGCCACTCGTTTCAGTTGAGCAATGATATCGTTGTTCAACTCTTTTTCTTCATCTTGTCCTTCCTCTTTCCCTATTCCATTTATCGCCCAACCCATCACCCTCAACACCTCCATTATCCTTGATATGTACCTTCTTCCACCCATTCCTTTTTTTTCCTTTCTTATACCATCCATCATCATCTCCAAGTCTTTCCATTTGGAAGCTTGGTTTGCAGAACTCTTTTGATGATTTAAAAAAAAAAAAAAAAACTCTTTTGATGATTTCCCATTCAATCCACAAAAACTCACATAAATAATTCGTCAATAAGCAGTAAGCATAAAAACCATCCATTAAAAATAATATCACTGATATCTTACGAAAATAAAATAACAAGAATAATTGAGAAAAGAGTTAATATGGGTATATATTTATTCATCAATACCATATTGTTAGAACCGAGGAAGCATCCTAGCCATGGATTCCAAGTAAACCTAAATAATAAAAAAACAAACAAATATAAATATGATGATGGAGGTGTTGAGAGGGATGGATCTAAGGAGGGTAGCGGGTTGGGTCATGGGCGAGATGAAGGATGTAGGTGTAGCGGAAGCACGGATCAATAAGAGTTGGCTGCTACAAACGTAATAAGGACAGCGTCGGCTTGAATCAGGCACTAATGTGGAGACCTGTGACTGTCTACGAGAGATTAGTCATGTATGATTCACTCTTCAAGATCCAAGGGTAAGGATGACACCCTAGATGCAGAAGATATGATGGAGAATTGGAGATCTAGTGGAAGGAAGATGAATTCTTCAAAGTTATGCAACTGATATCTCTCATGTCTATATATAGCCCTTTGGCTAATGGGTGATAAGATCTCTATTCAAATTCAAATGGAGAGATGATAAAGATAATAGGTTGGATCAAACTCTCTCAATTTGAATTTGAATGGAGATATGATAAGGATAGAGAGTTGGATGAAACTCAAACTATTCTTATCCATATCACCATGAGATTCCTTGTGAGGGGTGTCTCTTTGTGAGTGGGGTCCACCCACATGTAAACACAAGTGGGCCCCATCACAAAAGCCAACATCTCCAACTCGCACCGAACAAGTTTCATCCCATTAGATCACTAAATTCCATCATCAAATTCTACAAAGTAAAAATGGACCTGAAGAGTGGGACCACGGAGAGAATGTAAACTAAGTCGTCATCTGACTAGAATACACCAACTCACCGACACATCAGTCTACCCTAGACACTCGCATGACCACACTGGATTGGATGTTGACTCATACCCTTGAGTCATGTTCAACCCACATACGTGCTTATTCAATTTATCTAGTAAAAAAAATCTTTACAAACATTTCTTTTTATAAAATAACATATTTATACATATATATTTAAAAAAAAAAACTGTTTGTCTTGAAATTTTCAAAACACTCTATATAGCCTGGGCTGATAAGTATCGTAAACACGTATAAACTAGAGTGTGATGTCAAGGGGTCTTCCCATGGACTTACGAGGGTCAGAATCAACCAAGCAGCTTTCCTAGCACTGCGGCTCGTAGACTCCTATGTTGCCGTGGCACAACCGCAGCTAAAGTAGCATCACCGGTCTCATCTTTCCAACGTAGAGGTTGGTATAAGGGCACAAGAGCCTCAAGAATTGGTTCACACAATAACCAACTCTAAGCTCAAGAGTCACCTACGAGACTAACTCTCGCACAACAAACGGGATTTATAGGGTATTTATATCCTGTTGCTCGTAGGTAGGTCCTTAAACACACATGTCTATAGACACGCGTCGCAGTGTGAAAATGCATTAGCTCCATAACTGAGCCCATGCTAACATTGCATCGATTCACTACTGTGCAAGCTGATTGTCACAAACATAACCACACTTGGTTTCTAAAACATGCTATTGGACTTATTAAGGTGTGATTTGTCCGAAGACTAATGCTAAGTCTCATTCAGTCTTGTGATCCACATCACCCCCAATGCACACAAGATTGAGTCGGCGTTCCATACATCTATACGCACCAATAAGATCCATTTGGCCTAATCAACATATCATACAAATGCATGCACCTCATCCTATCAGTCACTAAGACATCAAGGGCAGTCTTTATCCGTGCGAATGGATGACCTCACCTGTTTGGTGCCACTGTGTGCATCTAATACACACACTTATTGTGTATGTTGTCAATGTAAAGTATATGCACATGCATGAATGAAAGGAATATAACACGCATATAACCATAAACAATAAGAAAAAAGCTTTTATTAAAATAAGTCCAATACACTCCCACTGAATAAAAGGATTACATATAGTGCATTCCCATACGCCTTACATGAATAGCGAATAGTTCTCGTGCCAAGGGTTTGGTCATCGGGTGAGCAATCATTTCCAAAGATGGCACATGAGATATCGCTATTTCTTTTGATTCTACTTGTTCACGGATAAAATGCCACTTCCGTTTGATATGTTTTGCCCTCTGATGAAACTGGGGATCTTTTGCTAAGCATATGAGAGTTGTACAATCTGTTCTCAATGGAATGGGATCACGAGCAATGGATACTAGTCCCAAATCTAACTGAAAAATGTTAATCCATACGGCCTCCATGGCCGCTAGTGCGCAAGCAACATATTCGGCCTCCGTGGTCGACATGACCGTACACTCCTGCTTCTTACTGGACCATGAAATAGCTCCCCCGCCCAGTAAGAACACATATCCCGAAGTGGATTGCCGTCATCGGGATCATCCGAAAAGGATGAGTCACTGTATGCTAGTAAACTCAAGCCATCACCGTGATAGCAAAGCATCATATCTTTTGTGCCCTTTAAATATCGAAAATTCGTTTGACGGCATTCCAATGAGCAATACTCGGGTTACTTTGAAATCGACTAACCAACCCAACATCATAGCAAATATCGGGACGGTGCCCAACATAGCATACATTAAACTTCCTGCAGCGCTGGCATAGGGTATGGGAGCCATTCTTTTTGTTTCAACATCGCTTTGAGGACATTGCATTACACTTAATTTGCAACCCTTATCAATCGCGGGTCTCAACGAGACTAGCATTGGCCATTCTAAATTTCTCTAAATTTTTCTCAATGTAAGTTGTTTGGGACAGGCCACGAATGCGTTTGGTATGATTCCGCATAATTTTAACCCCAAAATGAACTCAGCATCACCCAAATCTTTCATTTCAAAAACAGTTGACAATCAAGGTTTGGTCTCAATTAAAAATCCAATATCATTACAAGCCAAAAGAATATCATCAACGTAAAGGGATAGCAACACAAATTTATGTTTAGATCACTTAATATAAACACAATGATCTTCGTAACACATGGAGAAACCATTTGACATGATTGTATTATGACACTTTTTGTACCATTGTCTCGAGGATTGTGTAAGGCCATAGATAGATTTATGGAGTTTACAAACTTTATCCTCATGGCCTTTTTCCACATATCCTATCGGTTGTTTCATATATATTTCCTCCTCAAGATCACTGTTAAAAAAAGCGGTCGTAACTTCCATCTGGTGTAGTTCTGAATCCATGTGGGCCGCAATAGAGAAGATCATGCGGCTAGAAGACCACCTTCAAATTTGTCAATGGAACCGTCGGCTTTTCACTTAATTTTCAAAACCCATTTATTTGTAATGGCCTTCCTATCCTTGGAAGATCCACAAGATCCCATACATGGTTCTTACGCATAGAGCTAATCTAATCATTCATCGCGAGCATCCATTCATTTGAGTTTACCGATTCCATTGCTTCTTTATAAGAACGTGGTTTGTCCTCGTCAGTTACCATGTAGGCATAAGAAGTTTCCTCAATTTCAAAATACTTCTTTGGAATTAATCCACGAGAAGAACAACGAAGGGCATCATGATCACTCCCACTTGCCTGTGACTCCATAGGATCTCTCCTACTAAGACCAGCAAGTGGTGTTAGCTCCTCTTGGTAGGAGAAGTCATCCATTTCAAATAGTTCAATGGACACCCTTGTCTTCTTCTTTTCAGTATATTGAAACTCAAAGAAATCTACGTCATGAGATTCTTTTTCAATTAATCTGCCGATGACATCCTCATGAACTAGAACGTATCCTTTTGACAATTCAAAGTATCTCACAAAAATACTTGGAAGTGTCTTACGCTCTAATTTATTAGGATACAGGATAAGGACATGCCTTAAAGAACCACACGGGCGTAGGTCTCCCAAGGAAGATTTTCTACCGGTCAACAACTCATACTGAGTCTTTGCAACAGACTTAAAAGGGACTCTATTTAATATGTATGCTGCAGTTAATAACGCATCTCCCTAAAAGGAGACAGGTAAATTTGCATGAGCCATCATTGATCTAACCATGTCTAACAGGGTCCTATTTCATCTTTCCGCAACTCTGTTTTGTTGTGGGGTGTAGGCCATAGTCAGTTGACGAGAAATTCTATTTTCCATGCAAAAACTTTAAAAAATCTTCGAAGTGTATTCTCCACCTCGATCGGTCCTTAAGGGTCTTGATGTTTTTGACAAACTTATTTTGAACTTCTTTTGTAAAAATTTTGAAAAAATAAATTGCCTCATATTTGTGGGAAATAAAAAACACACGACAATAACGAGAGTAATCATCAATAAAAGTAATAAAATATCGAGTCCTTGTCTATTAGCCACGTTCATTAATCCACAAATGTCAGAGTGGATGATTTCAAGGGTGGCCTTGGATCTTTCTGCCTTTGGAAAAGGTTTTCTTGCTGCTTTGCTTGTCACACAAGATTCACATGTGGGCAACTGTACTTGTGTGAGAGATCCAAGCAGTCCTTCCCTAGCCAATCGAATCATTCGATCTTTTCCTATGTGGCCCAATCGAGCATGCCACTTAATAGGTTCGGAACTTGTGTCATGCACCATAAATAAATCAAAAAATCGAACCATGGAATTATTGAAATCCAAAATATATAAGTCTCCTACAATAAAACCCCATGCATAAATAGAACTATTTTTTCTAATGGAAACTCTATCCCTAGTAAAATGAAAATCAAAATCGTCCCTCGCAAGCCGGCAAACTGAGAGGATATTCTGCCTCATGCCAGGTACAAAAAGCGTCTCATGGAGGACCATAGTTTTCCCTGTAGACGTAGGAAGAAAATAATCACCGATTCCCAATATGTCTTCTGAAGAATTATTTCCCATGTAGAGCTTGTTGCAACCGACATTTATTGACTAGAACTCCCAAAAATCACTCCTATCCTTTGTCACGTGCTTGGTTGCCCCTGAATCAATTATCCATCCATTAGAACTTTCATACACATAAAGTGCTTAGGAGCAAACCAAAGAAAATGACAAAGTTAAAGTGTTTACCGTATTTCGCTTGGGGCAAGTTTTAGCGATGTGGCCAAGTTCTTCACATTTATAGCATTTGGTTTTGGCTAATTCTCTGGGCTTGTTATGCTTCTGATGCTTCTTTTGGTCTTATTTGGGTGCATTCTGGTCATGTTTAGGCTTCTTCTGGTAGTTTGCCCCATTTAGGTACTAACAAACACTAAAAAAAAAAAAAAACTAGTCCAAGTCTAGGTACCAAGCATTTTAATTTTTTTAAGTATGTCATGGGCCAACTAATTGCTCTAATAAGGTGCCCAAATGAATTGAGCCAAAGTATGGCCATTTGGGTCAATTAATCACACAAGCTTTGAGCCAGCATCTGATTCGCAACCAAAATAAATCCAATCCTCCGTGAGTGCGCCAATAAATGCTCTGATACCAATGAAGGATGTAGGTGTAGCGGAAGCATAGATCTATAAGAGCTAGCTGCTACAAACGCGATAAGGACAGCGTCGGCTTGAATCAGGCACTAATGTAGAGACCTGTGACTGTCTACGAGAGATCAGTCACGTATGATTCACTCTTCAAGATCCAAGGGCAAGGATGGACACCCTGAATGCAGAAGATGATGATCGAGAATTGGAGATCTAGTGAAAGGAAAATGAATTCTTCAAAGTTATGCAACTGATATCTTTCATGTCTATATACTAATAACAACGCCCTGTGCTTAGCCCAGGGCAAAAAATAAGATATTACATTTTGAATTTATGAGATATCAAAATTAATTATAAACATATAAGAATATACATGCATATTTATATAAAAACAGTCAACACATCTTCAATCACAAATACAAGTGGTCAACATCAACAATAAACTATTATAAAGATAACGCTAAAAAATCCATTCAACAACAACAAAAAAATAATAATAACAGCAATAATTACTAAAGAAGATATAGAAAAGCGAATTTTGTTAATATATATAATATTGGTAATGAGAAATGCATTCAAGTTTTTGTTAACCATTGCACCTTAAACCACTCTATGTTTTTTCTCCATATTTATTTAAAAGGATAATTATTGGGTTGCTAAGGTGGCACCCTCCACAGCCCACCGCAACAAAGGCCCGTGCTAAGCCCAGAAAAAAATAAAAATATGTTAAAATTTAATAATTCTTTTGAAATATTGTTAAGATAAAATAAATATAAAATAAGTTTTTTTTTATTATCTTTGAATATTAAAAAAATTTCTATGCATGAAAATAAATAT
Organism: Litsea cubeba; assembly: GCA_012931725.1. Lineage (NCBI taxonomy): Eukaryota > Viridiplantae > Streptophyta > Magnoliopsida > Laurales > Lauraceae > Litsea > Litsea cubeba. The sequence goes on from WHSA01000342.1 coordinate 235,913, forward strand.
AAAATGAAGTAAATTTACATAACACGACGACCCCTTGAATTTAAAGGCATCGAGCATTATGACCATCTCATTTATAGATATATTATATATATACACATTCAGATCATCTATCCATAAAATAAGTCTTACTATTTTCAAATAAAATAAAATAAAATAAAATGTCCCACCATTAAAGGATCATGTGAGGGGAAGTATATATATTTAATATACATGCTCACATGGGCTGGTTCTTTGGGCCCTCAAATGCTAATCTTTAACAAACTAAGTTGGATGGTGACCCAATGTTGTGTGAAAGTAAAACCATGTAAAAAAATATACCTACATGCCAGCTACCAAGTTGGACTTTTAAACAAAGCCCAACCCAAAAACAGAGAGAAAAAAAAAAAGAATAAAAAAATAAAATATAAGTTTAGAAAAGCTTATCTTGGCTGGGTCTTTGGGCTCTTAAGTGCTAGTCTTTAATAAACCAAAGCTTGATGGTGACCCAATGCCGTGTGAAAGTAAGCCCATGTATAAAAATATACATAATTGCTACCTACCAAGTTAGACTTTTAAACAAAGCCCAGCCCACCAATACACAAGAAAAAGAATAAACAAACATTATATATCTTTACACTGGCTGAGCTGGGCTGGGTCTTCGGGCCCTCAAGTGCTAGTATTTAATAAAGCAAAGACTGATGGTGAACCAATGCCGTGTGAAAGTAATTAATATTAAGGGGGATGAGAGATTTTAGGGTAGACTTAGAGGGAGAGATATTAGGAGGATGAGAGATTTTAGGGAAGTATTAGAGAGAGAGATTTTAGGAATTGCTTGATGAGAGATTTTAGGGAAGTATAGAGGGAGAGATTTTAGGAACATATAATTGCTTGATGAGGGGGAGAGAGATTTTATGAGATTGAGAAAGATAACAAACAAGGCCCCACGTGAAAGGCAAACGCTCTCTCAGTATTTTCTAAGTGCTTTTCTTAAAGGAGAATATTTTTCTTAAAGGAGAATAATGGGTGGCAATGTGTAGATACCAGAATTCTATTTTCTAATTTGATAAGGGGCCAAATTAGAAATAGTAAAACTATGATAATCTCATTATTATATATTAGGGTGATAATCTCATTATATTATATATTAGGGTTATGGTCCCCAATTCAAACTCTCTTAATTTGAATTTGAATGGAGATATGATAAGGATAGAGAGTTGGATGAAACACAAACTATTCTTATCCATATCACGATGAGATTCCTTGTGAGGGGTGTCTCTTTGTGAGTGGGTCCACCCACATGTAAACACAAGTGAGGCCCATCACAAAAGCCAACAAGAGAAATAGAGTGAGAAGACGAAGAAAGATGGAAGAAAACATAAAGAGGAAGACACGAGCTTCAATTGAAAACACAAGCGATAAAATCCTAGTTGAGTTCGCTCAAATAAAAGTGAAAATTGACTCGAGAGCCTTTACTCTTGCTTTAAAATTAAAAGGACTTTTTTGGTGCACTAGACACCTAAAGGTGATTTTTCTAGTAATTTCCTAAAAAGAAAAAACATCAAAATTCAAAATATCTGACCTTTCTAACCCTTTTCCACTCGCCTGCTCCTGTATTTCCTTTCACCCTAGTGGCCTAGTCTTCACACTTCACAGCCGCCTTTCTTCCTTTCCTTCCTTCTCCCTCTCTCTCTCTCTCTCTGTTAGTCATGGCAGCCAAAGCAGCTTCTGATCTCTGCATCACCATCAATAGATCTCTTGAAAAAATCCGATCTATTTCTATTTCTACTTCTACTACTACGATTCTCTCCATTCCAATCACTCTCACCATTACAATTCTCAGTCACTAAGCATCCCAAAAACCAATCCAAGTGACTAAATAGTATATTAGGTATCATCTAAAGCCCTGGTTTCTACTTCTATCATCTCTCTCGATTGGAATCCAATGAGATTAAAAAAACCCATTTTTTTTAAAGTTCGATCTCATCCAAGATGAAATCTTTTACTATTTGAACTTTTGATTCATTCATCTTCCGTCTCTGTTTGTCTCGTTTGTCAGATTGGTTGAAAGATTTCTTGATTCTTGCGCGTGGGAAGTGGGAAAGATCAGATTTTGATTGCGTTTCTTTTTTTGGGTCAAGCTGCGATTGTGAGAATGGCGTTGTTGGGGAACTACAGTCTCTGCTCGAGCGATGCAGCATTGCAGCTGCCTCTGCCTTCGATTACTAAGATTCATAAGAGGTTGGTTTCTTTGTTTATTTTGTTAATGGGGTGTTTTTTTTTTTTTTTGTTTGCTTCTCTGTTTGTTCTTTTTCATATGACAATATCATGGAAGTCACTGTTTTTGGGGGGGTGTTTGGATTGTTACTTCTGATGGATTCCAGGGGGAATTGTGGAAATTGTATTGAATTGGCTGCTTATCTACTCCATGGTTTTGCATTGAAGCATCTGATTGCATAAACGTATTGATTTTCTTCATCTTTTACTTTTGTAATCCACAAGTGATGGTGGGTTTAAGGGTTGGTGGATAGTAAATGGCTATGGATGAGATTTCAGAACAGAATCTTCCTGCTCAAATTTGTTTAGGTGTTTGTTTGTTTGTTTATTCTTTTATTGGGGGTGTTCTCATCTATATGTTGTCCCAGATGATTAAGCGGGTGGATAGTGACAGCTCAAGAGAGCTCAACTTTTGATTATTTTCATTTATGAATGGGTTGTTATCAGTATTTAAATTTGAAGTATATTCTGTTTGGACCCATTTGTCCTTACTGTATTGAAGGGGTTATTTTGTAGAGAGAAACCATTTATTTATTGATTTTGATTGGTTTGAGAGAAACCATTTATAATCTTATAAAAGTGTCCACACGTATGTTAGCCTCCTTTTTATAATCATTCTTTTGTTAGTCATTGACTGTTTCTCATCTAAACTATCAATTTGATGGCTGCTGATGAGGCAGTTGTGTTCACCCTTGACTGTGATTTTTTGGTTGTATAACTATATCCCACCTTAATATATATAATGGTGTTCACGAATTGGATGTGTGACCTGATGCTTGTATATGCTGTCTGTGGCATATAATGTGTTTGTTTTATATATTTAATCATGCATTGTATTGTTGATGTCTCAAACCATGCTGTGAAATAGTGAAGTTTAATGTTAAATTTAGGTAAGGTTGCTTCAGATTAAATTGATACATGTAAACATGGGATATAAGAAGAACCTGTTGCAACCTTGAGGTTGTGGATTCAAGTCAAGTTTGTGCGCATCTGAGAGAGAGAGAGAGAGAGAGAGAGAGAGAGAGAGAGAGAGAGAGAGAGAGAGAGAGGAGAGAGAGAGAGAGAGAGAGAGAGAGAGAGAGAGAGAGAGAGAGAGAGAGAGATGTTAGTCCAACAAGAAATGATATTGTAGAAAACCTAGTCTTCCATCTTTCGATAAATGGAACTAGTCATTGATTTAATTGATAAGAAAAGGTAGTAACAGTTTAGAGTTATATTTGTTTATTGATGTTTGATTAACATATTATTGACATGTGGAGTTCAACTAATTAGGTGTAAGGATGAGGGATGCAACAAAACAGTGAGAATCAATGAAAAGAGGGAAGTAGAGAATTCTACAAAAGATTCAAATAATATGGGGGCAGTTAGGGAATCTTTATCTTGTGCGGCAGGCTGAGATCAACAGTTGTATAATTTTGAATAATCCGAGATTCTGACCATATATTCGGCAATGATGTTGAATTTTGTTGTTAGTTCCAGTTTATCTCTGTGTAAATTGTAATAACACTTCCCGAAGTTACAAAAAGAGAATGTGTGGAAGTGATCTCACATTGTTCTTATAAATAAATGACACCCATGAAAATTTGAGAGGAAAAATGACTACCAAAAATAGAGGTTTTCTGAGATGAAGGTACAAAAATGTTTCAGGTCTCCGTACTCTTGCTTTGATATTTTCTTCTGGAAATCTTTCTTATTACTGTGATTGTAAGAATGGTAAAAGTGCTGGGAAATTATGAATGATCTTAAAATGTGTTCAGTTGAGGTGACACTTCTTGGGAAATTTGACAAGAGAAAATTCAACTGTCTATGGTCCTATTGGAGTTTCTTCTGGATAGTTTTACCTTGAGACTTCCTTTGGATAATGGAAGAAGTGAACTTAGGCAATTAAATGCTCTAAACAGGTGCATCACAAAATAGTATAGTTGTGGTGATTTTGGACAATTACAACCTATTTGGTTTTTTAACCTGTAGCATGCTTTTTTGGTTTTTTTTACCCTGCATTTTTTTTGCCAGTTTGCTTTTTTTTTTTTTTTTCTTTATTCATCTTTTGATTGATAACATGACTTGAACCTGTAACTCCATGCTTTTGACAATGAGCAAAATTGTGCTAGGGGCTCATCTCTTGGTGTGTTCTTTCTCGTTTGACGTTATTTTAATAGACATAATCCCATTATAATCTATCCTGTTGTTCTGAAAAGAATTTCATATAACTGATCCATTGCCATATTGTGTAGTGTTAATATATGTATGAATCAATGAGAGAGAGAGAGAGAGAGAGAGAGAGAGAGAGAGAGAGAGAGAGAGAGAGAGAGAGAGAGAGAGAGAGAGAGAGAGAGAGAGAGAGAGAGAGAGAGAGAGAGAGAGAGAGAGAGAGAGAGAGAGAGAGAGCCTATAAGCCCATCACTCTTAGTACATGATCTATGGTACTTTTGTCAAGTTGCACTTGCAGTGCATAAGACATTGTTTATAGAAGATGTCCATAGAAGCTACACGTTTACTTGCAATGATGATGATGATATTTTATTTTGCTTGTATTGTGTCGATCTATTCTAATGTTCCTTTCTTTGCAATAGGACAAATGGAAGATGGAGATCTCTAGAATCAACAATCATCCCTAATTTTCATCTTCGTATACTTGCAATGATGATGATATTTTATTTTGGTTGTATTGTGTCAATCTCTTCTAATGTTCCTTTCTTTCCGATAGGAAAAATGGAAGATGGAGATCTCCAGAAGCAGCAATCATCCCTAATTTACATCTTCCAATGCGAAGTCTTGAAGTTAAAAATAGGTTGGCTTACTGGCTTAGATTTTGATTCCCTTGCTTGACTTATGTAATTGCTTGAAGTTTGCATTTGTAATTGTGCCCTTACATTTTTATTGTCCTAATCTGTGGTTGCGTATTATTTCTCTCCATTTATTTTCTTTGCTTTTGCCTTCTTCGCCAAAATGCTGGAGGGCGAGCACCACATAACACTAAACTATCTGCAACGAGCATTGTATTGAAGAAGAAAATAGGTAGGAGAGAAACCCAAGCCAGTTTTAGTCAGACAACACAGGAATCTACAAAGTGATGCTAAAAAATAGTTAGTCTGAAAAGGATCAAGTACAATCAGTAGCTCCATAAACAACACTTCAGCTAATAAGTGTCCAATTTTATTGGTCTATCCCAACATGAGCAGAAATTACAGAAATAGAGAAAGCCAGAAGTGAGTCACATCAAAGAGAGGCTGAATTCTCAAAGGTTTGAAGTCACCTTCAACAATTAAATTTCCTGAAAAATACTCCGGTCAGTCCATTTCCCAAAAAAGAAAGAAAGACGTAAGAATTTCAGAGCTTCCCTAATCATCCAAAAGCTTCTACCCATTAGATGGCATGACACCCTTAGAGCCCAAAAAAGGATATCTGGGAATCTCTCTAACAGCTCAGTTTGCATTCTGCTGCCCTCTTCGATATTAATTTTTGTAAAAAAATCCGCGGGGAAACCACCTAGACTTGATTTGAAGAAACAGTATGCTACTCAGAAATGAAGCTGCAGGCTTTCAAGATGTCTTAAAGCGATAATGCTTTGAGACTTGAGTTCTTTTCTATGTGCAACCTATTTAGCCAAATAAACTTTGACAAACTCAAACAACATAAATAATGATCCCATAGTTGTCAATTTTTTTTCGGACCATGTTTTGGTTTGGCTGCAAATGAAAAGATTTCAGCCGGTTAGCAATCTCAGGGAAACATTTCGGAGCTTCATTTCAGAAATTATAAAAAAAATATACATATAAATGTATAAAAAATAATGAAATTTAGAAATAACATATAAACTATATACATTTAATTTATTCTACTAAAATAGTAATGCCATATGTCATTTGTACATAGCAAATGAATAATTTTAATGGTTCAGGTTTTTCTTGAGTGAGACTATTGGAGGGCATTGTAAAATAAGTTTGGATATTCGAAAGGCTGAAAGCCGCAAACTCTTAAGAATTTTATAGGACCATAGTGGGGCCACCCAATAAAAATCTAAACTGCTCAAAATAAATGCCCTCTCATGTATGGGCCAAATTTCACTCTAACAAGCACAGACGATAAGCCCATTGTCAGATTGATCAGATATGCTTATGATCATTACATGATCAATTTGACAGTGGTCCCATTTACAATTAGAGTGAAAATTGGCGAGGACCCATAAATGTGGGAGGCATTTACTTTGAGCGGTTTCGATTTTTCATAAGTGGGCCCTACTATGGAGCTCACGGATCTCACATGAGCGCAAGTATCACAAAGCTTTACTTGAAAACAAAAAATCCGTAGAAGGGCACTCGCCTTTTCGATTCCACTGAAATAGAAAATGATAGGAGAAAACGGATGAGGTAAGAGAAGGAAGGAGAGGAACAAGGAAGGAGAAGAGGGAAGAGGATGAGAAGAAAAGGCAAGATGATGAAGAGAAAGAAACCCAGAAGTAGAAAAATAGAAAAAGAAATGAGAAAAAAAAAAAAGAGTCTGAAGAAGAAGGGGGTTGAAATCATCTGTTACTGATGAGCAGCAATGCAGGATCAGGGCCAATGGTCGATGACACGATCCGGTATGAGCAGCAACCACACTTCTTTCTTCACCTGAGACTGAGATGAGGGTTTTGGTGTATGAGTTTTTGAAAATGGAAAATGCCAAAATCTAGGATCTCAGCTATTTTGGCCAGTATCTGGAATTTTAGACATAAATTCTAGATTTCTACCAAACAGTCAAATATGAACCGAAACCTTACAAGGGAGTGTTTTGGTTCAAACCAGTGGCTGAGCTGAAAATGTTTGGCAGACTGAACCGAACTGAATTTGACAACTATAAATTATTCCTCTCAATTCCTGTCCTTTCACATAGACAATGAAAATGCTGCCAGGAAGTCTTTCCCCCCAAAAAAAATTCCAACCTCCATTTTGGATACAGGACGCTTCACCAACAAACCATGTTCTCCTCCAAAGCTTCCCGTGTCACCCAATTCACTTGTAAGAATATCACTAAATGACTCAAAAATTGTTCTCAATGAACACATGATGCATTATCCTGTCCTCGTTCTTATTTATGAATCGCGTATTTGTATGAAGTCACGTCTTTGTATGAGTATGATTTAAGCTATCAACTATCTTGGTTTATTATAATGTCTCCACCTTTGAAGCAGCAATATCATTCCACACAAAAGACAGGAGGAGAAGTGTCCCCCCTCCTGGCCGTGAGTCTCCCTATGGAAGCATGTGTAACTTTGTCCCACAGTTTACTTGCCTGAACTCTTTCATCTTTTGGGTGCATCCAAATAATAAGATCATTACAAAGACTTGGACAGATTCTCAAGCTTTTCCAGTTAAACACCCTTACGGACTTGTTCGTGCAAAGAGAGGATTTTGTAATCCATGGATTTCTCTTTCCATGGGAAAGAGGAATTCTGCATTCCTACCGCTCCCATAGGAAATCGAAATTCTCTCTATTGAGGAAAATGAGTTTTCCCCCCTTTCCATGAGGAAAATGTGTTGCACCAAACTATGTTGCACACGAAATCATAGCAATTGTCCTATCTATTGTGGAATCCTCTCGTATCACAAATGGACCTGGGAAACTAAGGCCTTTTGTAAAATCCAATGTTAGGTTACTATGTCAAAGAATATTGTCGATGACTTGATTTATTTATTTATTTATTTTGCTAGGTTGGGCTACTGGTCAAGAGTGATACTTTAGACTTAAAGACCCAAGGATTAATCCCTGGGAATAAAGTGCCAACACTACTCAACCACGAGTGTGTTGGCTTATTGATGTATTGATTTTACTTTTTCTAAGGAACATGTGTAACAAACTTCTCTAGTACTTTCAAAAACTTAGAGTTTTATGAGAATTAATAGAACCGCAAAACAGTTTAGGAAGTGTTAATTCTACATAAGCGACAATAGAAAATTGGCAAATATAGAAAATTGAAGGCTTTTCCATGCTCTTGAGGAATCCTCGGCGTTGCACAAATGTGACCATAGATTCAACCCAAGTGGAAACATCTGTAAGCAGGAGATATGATAATACAACTTCAAAGAGCCCTCATATTACTAGGCCGGAGCGGAGACATTCCTATTCTGGGGCGGAACCAGGATAAACTCATTTGTTGGGGGGGGGGGGGGGGGGGGTGGCATTTTGAAAATTTCTTTTTCTTGCGGGGGGCCATTGCTAAAAATAGCTTTAATTTTTATCATATCTCAAGGGGTTCTTTGTAATTAAGGGGGGACCATGGCCTCTGCCAGCACCCCCTAGTTTTGCCCTTGTTCCTATTGCATGCATGATCATGGATGAAAAAAGCGGCCGCCACGCTATATCGGCCGTGGCGGGGGATACCGCCACGCCACGGCCGAAATATCGGCCGTCGCATCCGTGGCGGCCCGTAGCGGCCGCTACAAAGCCGCCGGGGATACCCCCGGACCCCCCTCTGCGAAGCGCATGTTTTTGAAAAAGTGGCAATCAAGAAGATAAAAGGATCGTACTTGACCATAATAGCTAAGACTCTTTTGCTGGTTGTCTTTCCATTTTTGTGCTTGGATGTCTATTATTATCATAACTTGCTAGATAAGATATTAAACCTGTTTAATTATGTTTGAAATTGTATAGTAGTAAAGATATAGTTACCTATTACTACTAGATTTCAAATTGGTCTTAATTAAATTATTTTATAAAGAACCCTCATTGTGCTGGTGACTAAGGTATTCCTATTTCCTTCACTAACTCTCTACTCTGTCATTTTTAAATTGGTGTTGAATGTTGATTATTGATTACTTCATAACTTCATAGTTCATTCACTTGATTGAGTTTGAACCTTGAATGTTGAAGTATTGATATTTATAGTTCATTAATGAGTAATGACCTAACTCTTAAGTCTTATGCCTTTATTTCATGTTCTAGTTTTTTTTTTTTTTTTTTTTTTTTTTTTTTTTTTTTTTTTTTTTTTTTTTTTTATGAGCTTTCCATTACTTTCTAAGTTAGTATGACTAAGATACATGAATACATGTAAAAAAAACTAATCATTACTATTATTTTTTATTTATACAGCGATATAGGACTTCATATATTGAGGGCACCGCTACGCCCCCTTTTCTTACTTACTTTTGCAAAAGAACCACATATTCTTTCATTTTACAATTTTCTGGATTTTCTGGAATTTTTTCAGATTTTTTAGGCAATTTTTTCAAATCGCACCGCTACGCCGCTACGTATCCCCGCTACGCTACGTATCGCCCGCTTTGTAGCGGTTTGGCGGTGGGCCGCTACGCCCGCTGCTACCGCTATTTTCATCCTTGTGCATGATGCAACAAAGAACCAACCAAAGGTGTACAACAACATTCATACTTAAAATTGAGACGTCTACTTATCTATCATTAGTCAAATGTCTATATGACAAAAATATATCTGGTTGTGGCTCAGCTGGTTATGGACATAGATGTGCTCGCGTGAGAGTGCATGAGTTCGAGTCCTCCATGTAGGGGGAAAAAAGCTATATGGCCAAACAACTCATGGATCTCCTATAGATGCACTTTCTTGAAAATTAAGTAACTAAAATACCGATGTTTATAATACTCACTCAATTTGCATCTATATATTGAAACATGAGAAGTAATAATAAATATGCGAGTCCATATGCAGCTATAACATTTACATATTAATTTTCTTCCCTTTTTTTCTTCTGTTTCACCAATGTACTCATTTTGAAGTGTCCTTACATGGACCCCGAAGCAGACTTAACTTTTTCCCACCAAAAAATAAAAGAGAAAAAAAATGAAAATTTTCTTTTTTTTTATTGACCAGTTGTAATCTGTAAGGAATTACATATAATGGCTTTAAAGAGGGACTCCAATGAAATCTGGTTCAATTTGGTATCATGCACCTCCCCCATTGACATGCGAAGGGGATGATTGTTAACGTTTTTTCTAATCTGAACCTAGCAATCAAATCCTTGAGATTTTTTGCATGATTAATATTCAACACTTGCTCTGGCTGCATAAATGCTGGATTTTCATGATTTCAGGACATCGGTGGATGACATAATCAAGCTTAGATTGATCACAGCCATCAAGACCCCATATTTGCCTGATGGGAGATTTGACCTTGTAGCTTATGATGACTTGATGCACATGCAGATCATAAATGGTGCCGAAGGCGTGATAGTAGGAGGCACAACAGGCGAAGGCCATCTCATGAGTTGGGATGAACACATCATGCTTATCGGCCATACAGTTAATTGCTTTGGAGGGTCAATCAAGGTGATAGGGAACACTGGTAGCAATTCAACAAGAGAAGCGATTCATGCAACTGAACAAGGTTTTGCAGTTGGGATGCATGCAGCCCTCCATATTAATCCATATTATGGAAAGACATCCCTTCAAGGACTGATTTCTCACTTTGAAACAATTCTTTCCATGGGTCCTACCATTGTATACAATGTTCCATCAAGGACAGGGCAAGACATTCCTCCCCCTGTGATTCATACATTGGCTCAAAATGTTAACTTGGCAGGTGTCAAGGAGTGTGTCAGCAATGACCGGATCAAAGAGTATACTGACAAAGGGTTGGTGATATGGAGCGGAAATGATGATGAGTGCCATGATGCTAGGTGGGGGTTTGGAGCCACAGGAGTAATATCTGTTGCAAGCAACCTTGTTCCAGGATTGATGCACGAGCTCATGTTTGGAGGGAAGAATCCTAAATTGAATTCAAAGCTCATGCCCTTGATTGAATGGTTGTTTCGGGAACCGAACCCGATTGGTCTGAACACAGCTTTGGCACAACTGGGAGTGGTGAGGCCTGTATTCCGGTTGCCTTATGTCCCACTTCCACTTGCGAGGAGGTTGGAATTCGTCAATATAGTGAACAAACTTGGAAGGGAGAATTTTGTAGGAGAAAGAGATGTACAAGTTCTCCATGATGACGACTTTATTTTGGTGGATCGGTATTAATCTATCTTAATATTTGTGACTTCTATGTGCCTTATGATAGTGGTATCTAGCTTGGACAACTGAGTAGAAGTGAGCTATAGTGGTAGAACGTTTCTGCATTGTAGGAATTTCATTGATAGCCTTGAGCATTAGTGTAAACGAACAAAGCACTACATTTCAAAACTATTGCTTGAGGGGATATGAACTGCACAAATTTCTGTAGTTATGAGCTGACTATCATAAGTTATTAGAATATCGTTAAGTTACCCATTGATCTTATCATTGTGATTTGAGGTATGTGTATCTACTCTTCTAATCCCTGTGGTTCTGTTTGGTGTTTCTGGCATTATATGCGTATTTTGTGAGTACTATATGAAAACAGGATAGCAATCTGGTCATGAACAGTGTTGTTTCTGCAATGAGAAGGTTATCGATGGTCATCTTTGATGACAATCCTTGGAAGCCATTGGTACTGAATGTTATATTTTCATTACTCAATTTGATATGCATATTATGGATCTTTAAATTGCCTAGTGGTTCTCTAGGAAACGGGAGAGGCCATTCCTGGTGTGAGAAACAGAGCCATGGCTGGTTAAATCATGGAAGTGAATAGTCAATTTCCTGAGGAAATAGTTTGGACCCAGGCCTATGTGTGGGAACAAATTTTGAGCATGTGTAAAATAACATACTTATAAATTATATTGTAGCTTGTGATCTCCATTCCTGATCAGCCTTCATCTGTTTTTATCAAAGCCACTTTTCTAGGAAACAACTAGGATGGAGAATTAAAGAAAGAAAATGAAGTAATGAAAGCTTGAGTGGAAGTTGCTCATTGTTGCCACTACCTTTAGGAAAAAGGAGAAATGGTTATGAGTATACTTTGGGTAAATTCTGCAAAAGCTTTGGGTAAATGCTTATTGTTGCCACTTCCAATAGGAATGGTTATGAGTGTACTTTGGGTTAATTCTGTAATTGCTTAAAGTTTTCAGGATGGGTGAGTCATTTGGACGTCTTGATCTTCATGCACGAGTGTGCTTTCTTTTTTGCACAGAATCTGCCTACCATGTTTTGTGCTTTTTGCTTGCCACTCTACTTTTTTTTTTTTGTTGAGATTTAACCGAGGATGAGTCCTTGTCAACTACCTAATTGTAGTTAGATGTGCACACTAATGGCTTGAAATCCTGATTTGGATGATCCCTTGTGATGATTTAATTTATAACTTAATATTTTAACAAACCATTAAATGTATATTAGATGGAGGTGACCCAATATTTTGTCATGCCTCAGAGAGAGATGCCATCTTGGTTAATGCTTATTTGTGAAAAAAAAGATTGTCCTACTTCATGGTTCTTGATCCTGTTAAACTGGAAATGGTTTTCAACCAATGGGTATTATCTGTCCCAGTGTGACTGGGGTGGCATGTTAAAAGAGGATAAATGTGGGGGGAAGAACAGCTCCTTACCCAAGTCGTAAGGAGCGTCACTTCTTACCTGGTTGCCCGGGTTTGAGCCCCGGGTGTTCCCACTTGTGTGAGGTTTTCTTTCTGCGTGTGTGGACTTCTTTCCTACTTGAGTGGGTTGCTTTTCCATATGTATGCGGGCTCTCTTGGATCTTAGCCCCTTGGCTAGGTACCCAAAAAATAAAAGAAAAAGGATGATAACTGTGACAAAACTATTTTTTCTTCCCAAATATGATATTTGGGTTACTGCGACCTGCCTTCTACAACATCCATTTGCACATTGCACCCACCTCTCACCCTACAATGGTTTATTTGGCCATGTCCAAGGCAGAAGTTTGGAGGGCTAAACAGGCCTTCCCTTCTCTAAGCAAGGACCTCCTTTTGGTTGATTTTTTTTTTTTTTGCTGACCGGGATATCCAAGATCTCTCAGAGCACCTGACTAAATCCCCCGGGGCGGTGGCCTCCCCCTGTTTCCACTCATCGGGTTCGTCGGGCTAGGAAACCTAGCCTAGGGTTCCAACACCTAGTGGGCTTCGATGCTGAGACCTCCGGGTGGTTACGGAGTGCTCCAACAAACCACGCTACCAGGCGTTGGTAACTTTTGGTCGAATTTGATCATTGCAAGATTTGAAAACCATCTAAATCTACCAAAATGCTAGAATTGTTGGTCGATGACTTCTGGTATTTGAGTAAATCGTTGAAACTCTGCTTGGTGCTAGCAAATAGCAATCCTAGATCAATCCACGATCTCCATTAAAAGGGTAAGAAGACTCATTAGTGTTTACACAGTTGGGACCATCCAAGAGTAGTGTTTTTTCTGCCATGGGCTTGTAATGAATGGTCAAAATCTAACTTTCAGAAGGGTAAGGTAATGACTTGCAATAGGCCAAGGTCTATTCCATAAAAATGAGTCCTTGTACCAAGTGGAATGAACGTCCCTCAAATTGCAAATGTTCTGCAGTTCGCTGACATGAAAAGACTGGTCCTAACCCCAAGGGGTTGGCCAAGTGGTGAGGATCATGATTCCTCTCTCTTCTCGAGCTAGGGATCCTCACTCTTCTGAAGCTATAAGTCTTGATATCGATCCCTGATTCCCCCTTTGCAGGAACCAAAGGTTGAGTCCACTAGTACTACCACATGTGGGACACATGGGTGTTACCCGGCTTCTCTCTTGGCCCAGAGGAATTAGTCCAACACAAAGGATTGGAAACCCTCGGTTAGTAAAAATAAAAAAAGAAATGAAAAAAAAGACTGGTCCTAAGTTCACCTTAGGTTTAAAAATGAATTACATAATACAAAATACCGGGTTGATCAGGTTTGGCCAAATCTTACTCTTACAATGAGTTGGGTCTATATAGGATCAAAACTAGATTGTTCTTAAAGTGGGCCCAACTCGTAATAGATATACAATGATTGAGACATTAATCTTAATCAGGTTTAGATTTTTAATAAATGGGTCCTCTAACAGGCCTCAAGGCGAGTTCATTATCAATACCCAATTGCCCATCAGTATCCATTCACATACATATTAATACATATCAAAAAAATAGTGAGCAACCCTAGTCAACTTCTTTTTATACTCTTAAACTAAGCCCCTGCACCAAGATATTATACCAACCCCATGATACAGAGCTTATTCCCATTCCATAAAATCCCCGATTACATGACCTAACAGAAGTTAAGAGTAAACCAATAATCCCATCCCCTTATTTCCTCCCCTAAGAAAATAAACAAGAAGAATATCTAGAGAGAGAAGAGATTATATGTCATGATCGAGATGGGAGGATTTCTTCTTGAGCTCTGAAAGCAGAGCTTTGTTCTCTTGGTCTAGGACAAGAGCCTTTCTCCTTAGCCTCTCGTTCTCCTCAATTATACACCTGTTTTCCAAGTAAAGCTTCAAGTTCTGCAGCTCCATTTCCATCCCTCTTCCCATAGATTCGTCCCAAGAACATGAACGCCTGTTATCACACATTCATTCTAAAATAAGATAGATGATCCCAACAAATAAATCATAAAACCAAACAAGGGTGATAAGACACTTTGTGGGGCCCACCAGATCCCACTACCCACTAACCCATGAAGTGGAACTCAAATCAGAACTTCTAATTGATATACACCCAAATGACACTAGTGTAATTTTTTAATGAACCCATGTCATAAACATGTTCAACTGGTTCTAAACTTCATACAACTACTTGCACTGTGTATAAAAATCAGCAGCTACAAAAGACAACTGCAATGAAAGAGAACATAAAAACGAGTTATAGAAAGCTATACATACCTTGCAGGAAGACGAACTCGGACCTTTGATATCTTGATACGACGACGGCATACTGAAGAGTGGGAAGAAGCAGAGGAGTCCCATGTAGGGGCACCAAGACACATGGTTGTTTCTTCTTGGGTCTTTTAAAATCTCTTTCCTGTTTCAGTACTTAGACAGCCAAAATGGAAAGAAGGTGCAAACAGAAAAAAGAAAAAGAAAGAAAGGAGAGTGAATGAGAATTGATAGTTCATCTCCCACATTTCAATAAATATATATAGAGAAAGAGTTAGGGAGAAAGGTGCAGTGTGGAGATAATGCATGCATGTGGGGGTGGTGGTGGGGTCATGTAATGTATGGTAATGTTATGGGTATGGATGCATGGAATGGAATGGATGAGGGAGAGAGAAGTTTTGGAGTAGAGTAATGATGGCAGTGAAGTAATGATGGTGGATTCGATCCATGTCTTTCTTCTTCTTTTGGTTCCTACTTCCTAGTCATGCATGATGCAATCCCACTTTTTAAAATTTTCTTTAGAGTAGAGATCTTTTCTATTGAGTGGACAGAAATGCCCTTGGGAGATTCCCTTCCATTGAAATGACACTGCGTGTGTGTTGAGTTTACATGGTACGGGGTTTTGATACAGCTGATTTTGTCTTGTGATACGGACTCCGTGTCTGTCAAATTTGAAAAGGGGAATAGTTTCATCCCTGCCGTACATTTGGCATGTGACTGGACGACAGTGATCTGGCTGTTAGTGGGACCAGAGCAGCCTTGTGGGTTAGGCCTAGATGTAAATGGGTTGGGTCCAAGATGGACCCAGAGTCCCAATCTTACTTTATTTGCATGGGATCAGTCTTGATTCTGATGGGCCCAATGGACCTGGACCGAGCCCAGAGAGTGGTATTGCTGGACTTAAAGACTTAATTAATAGATATTCAAATCTGGGTATCTCAATATGATTACATATGTAAATGACTCTTATGCATGAGAGTTGCATATCATCGTCATGTTTATAATTTTCTGCGCATGTGATGCATAAATGAGGTGTAAAAATGATATAGAAATAAGGCCATTAACACAGTAGAATTTTTACACCAAAACAAGTGTGAAAGTGACTCACACCCCTCTTGTAAGAAAGGCGACATGACACTTCTTAGAGGGTGAATGCATTCTTGTGAGGCATTTTAAATAGTTTTTTTGTATTATTCCTATGGGCCCCACATTTGTAATCCAAATTGTTCACTTTATTTATTGAATTAATAAGCCTTAATATAATAAAGTTGATTGTCTTTTGATTAATTTGTGTAAAAGCCTCAATCTCTCAATCTAATTTTTTACATTTCTACGGGTCTCCAATTCCTGATTTGAACCGTTCAATATTCCTAGTAAATATTACGACGTTTAGTTTAAAGTCTTAATTCTTAATGGATTTTAGAAACTTATTAAAAATATAAATAAATAAATAAATTTAAAATCATTGGATGTACTCACTTACTAATGTGAAAATAGTGATTTTGACAAACATGGTAATGTGTTTCACATGTCTAACATTTGCATATGTAAATCTCATTTTCCTATCAAATGTGACAAAAGTCAAACGGACCCTTAGAAAAACATTTTTAATTATCAAATAACATTATTTTGATATTTATTAATATATACTTTATATAATACTATAGTATTTCTTTATGCATATAACTTGGGTATTTCAGGTATTCAAATATGAACCTTCCTTAGATTCAGACTCTTTTATAAAATTCCGTCCAAAAAGGTCCATACTCAGATCCTCGTATAAAGGTCCTACGAGCTTCTGTATAATCCGAAGTTCTTAATTTACGTATCTGAACCCAAAGAAGGTAGTTGTAGACATTCCTAGCCATCTGGATGTGCCATCCTTCATACTATTGTTGCTCTATCTATTAGACGTAAGTGGCCTCCATGACCACATTCCTAATAAAGAGGGTCCCACATGATTCTACTTGACTTTGAGTTTTCGATTAGATTTTTCTTTTAGTTTTGATTTGAATAAATTGGACTTAGATTCAGTTTTAGAAAGCCCGGCCAATTCATTAGGATTCTCATTTGATTAATTAATGAAGGAAATTTAGAAAATTAGAATTTCATATGATTTGTTTGATGGGAAGAAATCTCTCTAGAATTAACTATAAAAGTGTTTTTTCGGTCTTCTCTCTTTTACTTGCATCTATCAATGAACTCTCACGCAAATGAGAGTAAGTGAAAAGGGAGATAGGAAGAAACCCATTTTGATCAAAGACCATTGATTGCAAGGCGGGGTAAGCTAAATATTAGATCCGAATTGCACATTATCAAGATCATGTCGCAATGTATGCTAATGGTGTTTTGCCTTATCCATTATTTGATATATAAGTCTAGATCCGTAGATTTGATATGTGTTGCAAACAATTTTAGATTCAAGATTTTCTTCTTCTTCTTATACTTCAATTGAGAAGAGTGTGGGTCTTCTGATGTGGGGAATAAGAGAAATTTAATGGCAGAGATGATAATAAAAACCAAACCGTTCATGATACTGTCTTACTACAACCTGTTTGGTTTGCTGTTCAAAGTCAGTCAAACTGTCAATGCCCCCGAGCAACTGCTCCCTGTCACTCTATGAACGGCTGGGATCGATGTTTCCCACATGAATGTATACTTTTCTGAGCCCTTCGATTACTTCAATAAATGCTTTCACACTGATGAGGACACCCAACTCCATATAGTCAGGATCCTCTATCATGAATTCAGGACTCATGAGGGCATACAGTGGGGCCCAAAATTACACCTAAACTCCTCAAATGAAATGACCTCCACTGGATGGATCATGTATGACACATTATATATTTAAGTTACATACAGGATCAATTTTACAGTGGACCAAACACACATTGAAGTGAAAAAGATGGCTTTAAATTAATGATAGGTTGGCTTCTCTATGTAGCCTTACAAAAATTTTACAGGTTCCAGACTAGATGAGGACAACCAAAAACTAAACTAAACTCAGATTGGAAGGTAAAACTTTCTACATTTGTACGCGAGGATCGCTAATATAACCCTTGTGTGCATTCACAATGGAGTAATGTTCGAATGCCCTTCCTAATACTATCAACACTAGACCATAAAATCACTCATGTCCTTTTTCATCACCAATTGATTTTGAAATAAGTGGTATATAGTTCAATGGGGTTTGAAATCCTACACTGTCTCAACTGATACTTAATGCACCAATCCTCTATATGGACATGTAATTTCAAACGCTCGGATTGAATGCAATAGGTCCCACACATTTGTTAAACTGGGGTTCACGAAATGTACAGTTCAACTGTGGCTTTGGTGGGGGCGTGGGGCATTATATGTAATTCCTCTCTGAAACTGCAAGAACTTTTTAGCAAATGCCATCCATAAACAAGCAGCAGCAGACAAACCCAAGTTTTGGTGCCTTGCTTGCTCGTCTTTGAGCATTGACAGGCACAGCTCCTGCTGCCAATTTCAGAAGAGTAATGAGTGAGTCTGTAGCAGTACAATGGATTCTTCCACAATCCATGATAACTAGGTTTTTTTTTTTTGGGGTTGGGGGGAGGGGGTACTATGGTCACATGGCCTTAAAAGGGGTGCTCCATTCCAGTTTGAAGATTGAGGAAACTCATCATATTAATGGTGCCCATTTCAATGATATTCATGGGGAATAAAACTTGTGGCTTAGCTGTTAAGGTGGTGAGTTGGGTTTACTACTGTTTTATGTGGTCTCTCAAATCATACTAGTAAACTACTAGACATAGCCATTGTCAATTTGTCATAGCCATGGTTTTGGTGGAAATGGTCATGGTCATGGGGCTTTTTTGGTCGGGAAGGGTCAATGGGTTAGGTTTTTTTGTCCATTTTCTACGAGTACTCGATTGCATATGCCAATCCTCATTTATAGTTTGAAAGGGAACTTACATTTGGCTCGTTCCATCACTCGGAATGATAATGATGATTATTCTTGTTCGTTCCATTCATCTGCACCTTTCATTGTATCCATTTCACATGGCAACAGCTGTTGCCATCTTTGTGAATAGTTATCACAATCTCCAACAATTTAATAAGACACCATGTAGAAGAATATATATATATATCTTTGATACAGTCAACAACTTGTTTTTTTTTTTAAACATTTATAAGCAACTTTTATTCAGGGCATGTTTGTCTGCATGTAACTCATGTAGTCATATGAGTTAAATATATAGGAATTTACGGTGAAATTAGCTCAAGAAAGGAGCATTTAGTTCTATGAATGATCATTAAGGAGAGAGTTGAAGGATATAAGGCAACTATGTAAATAGAAATTGGACTTTCCTAGAATTCAAATTATTAGGGTGATAACTGAGTTTTCATTTTCCATCTACTTTTAATTAATTTTTCATTAAATGGAGATTATTTGATGTCATTTTTAACATTCACCTTTGATTCTTCATTTTATTTTATTTTTATTTTTTAATATAATAATTGTTGAACTTAATTTCATTTATCAAGCTGATTTTGACTGAGTTGTAAAACATGGTCTTTACCACCAACCAGTACAAGTTATAAGAGTAATATCTATTACTGAATTAACTATAGGCCTGAACTAGTTAGTACCTTTACCAGAATTAAGGGCTTCTAGGTAGGCTCAAAAACATACATATATTAATTATCATCCACTTATATATTAACATATATATATATATATCATCCATGGATCCAATATAAATAAAAGTATTTTAAATTCATTTTTTTAAAGTATTTGGAGAATGTTTTAATTCTAAGCCCATGCTTGGCATCTCTATCTCCAATCTCCATTTGTCTAAATGTGTAAAGCCGACAAAGACTTTAGAAAATAAGAGCGTTTGACACACATTCTACTCTCTACTTGCTTTAGAGAAGTAGAGAAAAATCATCTTAAAATGAAAGTCTCCATTTTTGGGCTTGTGAAAATAAGTGTTTTAGCCTCTTTTTCGATGGCTCTCTTAGAATAAGAATAGAGATACCAAACTCATTGAAATTACAAATTATCGTCTTCCAACATAAATAATAATAATCTTTTTAATAAAATATCATAGAATATATACTAGTTTTTTAATAACAAAAAAGTGATAAACTAATTTTCTAAGGACAAAAAAGTGTACCAAGAAAATTTAAGGCTTTTTAAAATTTATTCTTACATATTTTTATTCCCATTCTTATCCGACATTGTTGTGATTTTCTTGCAATATTTTAGATTTTGGCAACATTTCCAAAATATAATGACATCATTGAATTTTATTATCCTGTTGTTACCGACAAGCCCTAGTTCATTTGCATGGCCTACATGGCACGTGCACTGCATGTGTGTAGAGCCTATGAATGAGCACTTGGGATCTTGTTACATGTCAGCAGATGGGCGGCACACAGAGCTTTTTGGTGCACCCTGACATTAGTGGGTCCATCATATTCACACACATCTCTATCTCTCTCTCTTTCACATAATAAAACCTAGAGCTTTTAGTGGGCTTTCAATCAATGGAAGTTAACTAATACGGTATTAGAGTCCTTAAAAGAAGAGATTGGTACGGATAATCCAAAAGATAGATACTGCTTAAGTTTTGATAAATCCAGAAGAGGACAAGTGTGGGTCCCACTGGAGCATTGGTCCATGACTAGAGCCAAGAGGGAGGCACAAGGGGACATGGTCCAAGCAGACATTCATTAGATATTTAGATTTCTTCCTCCTCTCCTTTCAAGGCCTCTTCTGGGGACTCTTGTTTCTGACTAGAGAAAGTTTTTACATATAACAACTTGCTGTTTTCAAATTTTACATGTAATCCCCTCTGGTTTTGGTTATTTGTTTATTTATTTTTTTACTTATAATTATCATCACTACTTTCCTAGCATATTTATAATTATAAGGACTTAGAGAAACTTAGAGTTAAAGGAGCGGAAGTCTATGGTGGGCCTACCTATTAAGAATTTGAGTTGCTCTGAAATAAAGGCCTTCCTGGTGCATGGGCATCTCTATATTTTGTTCTGTTAGGAGTTAGTCTCATTGTAGGATTGACTCTTTCATAAAAAAGGGATTAGTACAATCTTATTCATTATTCACCATCATCATATTTTCATAAATTTATCAATCTTACGGTGTGCCTTTATTTTGAACTGTTCAAGTTTTCAATAGATGGGTTTGCTATAGAGTTTCATTCTTTTAATTTAGAATTTTTCTAGGTCAAAACCTCAAAAGATTCAGACTCTACGAGGAAGCTAACGTGTAAAATTATAAAAAAAAATAAATTGAAAGGGCCTAGTTCCACCCCTTGATAGTGTTGGGTTTGTATTCCAAGTTAACCAGATTGATCGATTGGGTTGGTCAATCACCATGTTCAGGGTCGAGGATATTTTGGTAATTGCACTGGAGCTTTCTTAGAGGCTAAGAAAGCGTAAATCATTTATATATGTAATGTAATTTGCAACCCTAAACTAATACGAAAAGATTTAAGAGGCTACTCTTTCTTTCTGTCTCTCCCGTGGGTGTCGGCAATTGCGAGCCACAAAGCAGAAAGAGAGCCAAGGAAAGTTGAGCTACTCTTTCTTTCTGTCTCTCCCTTGGGTGTCGGCAATTGCAAGCCACAAAATAGAGAGAGAGCAAAGGAAAGTTGAGCTTCTTTCCTGTAGATGTAGGCACTCTAGCCGAACCATGTAAATCTCTATATATAGTTTTTTTCGTAATTATTCACGCTCAGGCCCGGCCCTGAGGCAGGGCAGAAGTGCGCCTGCCCCGGGCCCCCCCGGGCCCCCATTTTTCAGGGGGCCCAAAAACACTTCCTCTCCTCAAGAAGAAAATATTTCCACTCCTCCAAATCCACCGACCTCCTTCTCAAACCCCTTAACCTTTCATCAATCGAACTCCTTTGAACCCCATCTCAACCAAACAGCAAGCCAAAAAAAAAAAACAAGGAGAAGAAGAAGAAGAAGCAGCAGAGAACTGGACCGCCATAACCGGTTAGGCCCAAATCACCGCCATCGCCAGAACCGGCTGGCCCATCATCTTCGTGCTAGCGTCTAGCAGTCAAGCATCATCAGTCCATCACCACTTCGGACGAAGCACCCAGGCTACCCAGCAGTCAAATCCCTCAACCATTCATCAATCGAACTCCTTTGAACCCCATCTCAACCAAACAGCAAGCCCAAAAAAAAAAAAAAAAGAAAAAAAGAAGAAGAAGCACCCAGCAGGCCAGCACCACTGGTTGATTGCTACAATAGCAATCAAGCACCATCAGTCCATCACCACTTCGGACGAAGCACCCAGGCTACCCAGCAGTCAAACTGTCAAACCCATCAACCCTTCATCAATCGAATTCCTTTGAACCCCAATACCCCATCTCAACCAAACAGCAAGCCCAAAAATAAATAAAAACAAGAAGAAGAAGAAGAAGAAGCACCCAGCAGGCCAGCACCACGGGTTGATTGCTAGTGCTGCTCCACGCCTCCACCGTCCACCCACCCGCCACGCCACATCTCTTTGTTCTGTACACTTCAGTGCTTCCTTTTGTTTTTCCTCCAACACGAAGACCGAGGCAGCCCAGTCTTCTTAGTTCAGGTAGAGTTCGGGTCGGGTTGGACCTGATCCAATGATCCATTCCGCTGACAAGCCATTTCCTTTGGTAACAAATCAATACAGGTCAGGTGGACCCATTCACTCGCCTGAGTTTGAGTTATGCCCAAATCCAAAACAACAGTCAACAGCAACTTACAAAAAAAGCCACTTGCATCAGATTTGTAGACATCAACACATGGGCCCATAGCTTATAGATCTTCTTCAATCTTCATAACATCCATATCATCGTTGTCTTGGTAGATTGGGGAGATTCCAAAATCCAAAGTGTGGCTTTTTTCATTGCAAAATTGGTCGTTGTAGAAATCAATTGAAGGTAATTTCATGATTAAAAAATCTTGAATTTGAAAGCATAATTGAGGATTTTGCTTCTCAAAATGCAAGAAGAAAATCATTTCAATAATACTTTTTTAATTGTGATTTTGTTTTTCAACTTATCTTCTAGATGGTGATGCTGGTATGAGAAATTATTTGGCCGACGATCTGGTACTCTTACCGAGATGTTGGTATGAGAGATTCATTTATTTATGTATTAAATGTATTTTATTTATGTGTTAAATGTATTTATCATATGATATTATTTGGTTTTTAATGAAATTATTATTTTTGGGCTAAATTTATGAAAACATGTTATATATATGTGCATATATTAAAAAATTATAAAAATGAATAAAGGGCCCATTTTAGTGATTCGCACCGGGCCTTTGAAAAGTCAGGACCGGCCCTGTTCACGCTTCCGCATACATGTGCACAACATATAGACCGACTAATATTTTTCAAAAGTAAAAAAGAAAAAAAAAAGAAGAAAGCCTTTGATTCATAATGATCTAGTTTTCAACCCTAATTCGTATAACTCAAACTCAAATACCAAATCAATATTGCACCTTCTTAATTAACTAGAATTGTCTTAATAATTTCTACGGCCACAATTTAAACTGCCATGACATATTCAAAGTAAAACATAACCAATTGTAGTTAAAGGGCATTGTTACCTTTCCGGAATAGAGATTCTAAAAAAGAAGACAGGAAGTAGTTAAAATACAAATTTTCTTGGCTTTTGAGTTTTGACCACCCTCCCTACCTTCAAAGTTAGCTGATCAATATTTTTAGTGTAGTAAAGTCATGTACGTGTTTGCAAATATATATATAAAAAATGCACTTGTCTAATCTAATATGTAGATTATCCCTTCTTTTTTTTTTTATCTTCTCTCTCTCTCTTTTCTATTGGCTGTGGTCCATTTGAGGAGGGCTTTAGCTTTAGATGATGATGATGCATCATCATACACGTTTGAACGTAGAAAGTGGTTTGGAAGAGTCAAGCTCCTCTTCGAGGACCAGACCGAGCCTATGTAGATGCCTCCTGAACTTAGTCCTTGGATGGATGATGATGAATCCCACCATCATCATCATCATCACCACCATCATCACCCATCATGCCCCCTTTTGAACATGGAGGCTCGAGCCAAAAAAGAAATGGGCCTAGTGGACCACTGGTTCTTCCCCTCTCTCACATACTAGTCAACAGGGAAATCAAACTTTCTCACTCATTCTCACCTCCCCCCTCTCTCTCTCTCTTTCTTCTTCCTTGTGTAGATGATAGAGAGATATATATATGCCTTTTTAAATATGCTGCTGCTTCTTCTTCTGCACTCTAATTGATGGTGGCTACTCATACGGCCATGTGGTCCTAAATCCATCATCATCTTTCTCACTGCACCCAACGGCCATTTTTTTCCATGCAATTGAGTGCCCTCAGGATTGGTACTCTTCATCATTATCATCATCGTCATCATTGTCATTTTCCTTCTTTAATTCTTTCAAAGACTCATTCATGTACCAACATACATAATATACATGTATACATCTACTTGCATTCTCATTCTCATTCTCATTCTCATGATCGTGGATGTATATGGATGGGCAATCAGTTTGGGTTTTGGTTGTCTCTGGGATGGTTTAAAAACTTGATACTATGATTATACAGGTATTTGGGTAAGGACTCAAACCTGATTACTTGTTGGACATGAATTGTAGATCACCCAACACAAATCCGATTACTATGCTAGGATTTTTCAATTTTGGATGGCTAGCTAGATAGTCATGGGGATGGGTGACCTGAACTTGATTTGACTAAGGAAGTAACACCTGCATCCACCCTATATATCTACTGTGTGACGAATTTATGATATGTGATACATAGTAGGATATTAAAACATGAAATAGTCATTTTATATGATTTTTTGCTCCAAGAACTCAAACACCAACATTCCTATTTTTATAAATGTTGAATTGCTCATAGAATGTGTTTTGAGTAGGGCTGAGCAACCAAAACCTGAATCCATCCTGTTCTTACTCGATATAAAATTTATAGACGTATGTCTACTAATAACTTGACATAACAACTACCAAACATGCCCTTAATAGGATCAAACTAAGCCGATTTACCCATTTAACACATCCTGTTGCCTTCATGAGGTAGTTGGATCCGGTGTATCCCTCCTCCCGGAGGTTGTCGTGGAACTTGCAATATCCATGTAAGCAGGAGAGGCATTGAGCTGGAGCGAGTTACCAGTTGAAGGTAATGGGTAGGTGCCCAAGCCAAACTTGGCATGTTCATTAATCAACCTGTACTTCAACCGGATGTTTCCAAAAAAAAAAAGAGTTCGAAATGGACTAAAATTGTAAAATCTCAAGTTGGTCTTGGCCACTTTGACTTAATTTGAACTTAAACCTTTCGTTAATGGAGTAAAAAATGTATTAGGGAACGTTTGGGTAGTCGATTTTTGCGAGGAAATGATTTTCTACATTATACCAACATTCATATTTGGTGCGACTGCTTTTCTTTGTAGAAAAAAGTAAAAATGATTTAAATTTTCTGCGATTTCTAAGAAGATGAATTTTTATCGAGACATAAATTTTTGTTTTTACTACAGAATAAGTAAGTTTCCGCATAATCAATATTCCGCAACATGTAACATGTACACAAACATGCCCTAAACCAAACAAAGAATAATTGAGCTCGGATTGGGTCCTGGGAGGAATCATGATCCCAACATGTAAAGTAATGAGCCTACTAGATGAATAGTCCTGGCCCACCATCTTCTTTCCATGAAATAAGATGTGGGAGTCCCTGTCCAGGATTTTGGTACAATATGAAGTGGAAAGGCCGCACTGCATTCACCAACAAAGGTTTTTGAGGAACAAACAGTAAAGTACTGTACTGATTATCATCATGTGCACGTGTAATTTAATGACATTCACCTCATGAATGGAGAATCCAGATCCCTGTTTCGTCCAAACAATGTCTCTTTCTTTCGCCCCTGCGTGTCGCCCCGTGATTCTACGAAACAGGGGATTTGGTTTCCTCTGAAAAAGGAGGGCTAGCTAGCTAGCTTGCCATGCACCAGGACTCACTGAACTATATCATCTTGGTCTTAGCCTCTTTTGGTTCTTAAGATGGTCCTGGATCCAAAATTTCGACTTTTTAATATTTGTGCTCGGCTTGGATTGAGTGAGAATGTATGAAGCCTGCCTGGCCCTGCTCGGATGTATTTTGAAATAAGTGGGATGTTTTTATCATAGCTTGCTGACTCGGGACCTGAACTCAACTCACCAAAGCTAAGGAAGTGAGTTGACTCGGTGACTTTGAAGAGTCATGTTAATTCTTATTTACATTATACAAGTAATAAGACATTTATAAAATGGCACCCCTCGACTGAACGCTTGAGCTCACCTCATGCTGAGCTACTACTGCTCTGTGTAGCCCACCTGGGGATGGGACCCGGGAGGTGGAAAGATCTCCCCTATATTTGTGTATCGTGATGAACGCTTTGATGATGATCTTAACTTCTTGATCAACGGCTCATAAGTTTTATGGTTCAAAATGAGTGCACAGTGGATTTAACAATCTAGTCCTTTCAAATGGGTGCCAAACCCCGTGATTGGTACTATAAAAATGGGTCCCTATTTTATGGTACACTCATAGCCCTGCTAGTTGTTTTGCATGTTGAGCTTATGGAATCGGCGGAGGACTTCTGTTTATAAAAAGTTTAAGATAATGATATATAATACACTAAATAAACTTTATGAAACACAAAGTAAATTCTAAGACGTCATTTGATAAGGATGAGGTGATCCATAATCCATCTGGTGTTGAATTAGGTTATTTTTATACATTCTAGATGCAATCATGGCAACATTTTTTTTTTTTTTGTGCTATCGGAGGGTTTCCAACCATTTGGGCTAGATTAATCCCTCCAGGACCCAGAGGAAGCCGGGTAAACTCCCCTGTAGCCCTAGTATAGTAGTGCAGTTTCAAACCTACAACCTCGGATGCAAACCGTTGTCCTAAGCGAATTAAGCTACCCTTGAGATTAATCATGGCAACACTTGTTCATTGGTTGAGGGATAAGGGTTAAGACAACAAAGTCACCTGATTCTATTTAGACAAAGATTGACACAAATATAACACCAAATATTTGAATAGTATACTGTTCTTGTTTGAATGTTTGTTCGTTTAGGGATGTAATTTGGCTGGGCAAAGCACAAGACCAGATGGCCCGACTCGCATCACAACTCATTTTTAACTGAGTATTTTTAGGCCCATACTATACTTGGACTTGGACTTCAAAGCCCAAGTGGAAGCGAACCGCGCCTGGGCCGGGGGGTTTTGTTCTTAGGTACCAAATTGGGCCCAACCAATCCGGATTGCTTATTTATAATACTAAATTATGTATTTATAAACATATTGTATTATAGGTTTTTCCGTATCTATTTTATTATAGGCTGATGGATGTGGGACCGAGCACGCGCCTATATTATATTATACTATTTATGATGTCCTGTGCTTGGGCTTTGGCTTGTACTTATTTACATGCAACTCAGGCCCATTTGACTTAGCCCCACAATTTGAACCTGGTTGGAGCTCTGCAGAGAATGTTCTCCAACAAGGAAGACTCCATATTGCTTATATGCAGTGCAGTTCGTGCGGTCCATTTAGATGAATGTCAATGGGATGAGGATACATAGAAAGGTCTCCTTACGGAGAAGGGGGAGCTAAAAAATCTGTCCCAACATGTTATCCTAGCCCTTGATTTAAAAGTCTTAAAGTTTAATGGCATCTTAACCGTAGATTTATTTTTGGATTCAATCCAATGGTTAGTGAAAGTTCAATGAGTGAAAAAATAGGCATGATGTGAAATGAGATGATAAGACTATCAAAAGGGCTGCATTGATCAAAGGTGGACGCATAGAGCTGGACTTTACATGTAGGAGAACGTACGTATTCTAGATAGAGTTCTACTCCCAAGCCTAATATATAATATAGAAAAACTTCCCCATCTTAATTTGATGTTCGTATACACGTATTCTAGATAGAGTTCTACTCCCAAGCCTAATATATAATATAGAAAAACTTCCCCATCTTAATTTGATGTTCGTATACCGGTATTTTCATCAAATATTTTGTAAATCTCAGCATATATTCTTATATGCTTTACTCTGCTGAGTAAAATCCATATTAGTTACAAAAAATAAAATTAAATGGCTTAAAGAGATATTTCTCCACAAATGACAGTTTTTTGGAAAGAATATCTGTAATATCAATCTGGGAAAGAGAAATAGAGCAATGGTTAATTAGAAAAACTGAATTAAGTTTTCATGGTAAAAATATAATTTCCAGAGAATCCATGCATTTGTGGGAAAATTTATGGCTTCTAAACCATGCAACTACTCCCTGAGAAAATGACTGATGCATAAAAAACCTTCTCTCTAAGGAACTCCCAAGTCATAACTGAATGTATCCTTTCAGCCTCTCTTTTGGTTATCCATCTTATACTCCCTTGTGATTAAATGTGGACCATTGCCTGTTTCCTACATTCTATTTGGCAAAAAACTGATTAGACAGTAAAGATTGCATGAAAGCATTCTTAAACCAAGGGACATCAATCAACAACAACACACACAAGACATGCAGACAATCTAGATTCACCAACTCCCCCCCAAGAAGTTTGACTAAAATGTCTGAGGAAATACTAACAGCTAGGATTGTATATGTATTTTGTAAAGGCTCTATTGTAAGACTTCAATTCACAGGTAACAGGAAGGTCAAAAGAAAAACATGGAAGTCCAAAGATGCTGCTGTAAGAATTATGATTACCCCAAGTTGCAAAAGGCTTACATATATAACTACTAGGAAAGTTCTTGTTTTCAAACAAACTGGGCTGCTGAATTTCTACTTCCCGTTTTTCCAAATCGCACATTTTTCTTCAGCTCTCATTACTAAGTCGGTGAGGTGGTTCTTCAGTCAAGCCAGCAATCGTTTCTTGCTCCTTTTTCTCCCCCCTCGAGATCTATGTTTTTTTTTTTTTTTTAACCCATCCCAGGACAAAAGTTCTACCAAGGGGGGCTTCTTTCTTCCTTGTTTTCATGATAGCAAGGTTTCAATTGATGAGAAAAGTTGGCACCTAGGGTAGGGTGTACCTTGATGCATTTGGATCATGGAGCTAGAATAAAAGATGGAAAGCCTTAATTTGGGTTAAGATGCAAAATCCTCTTGATATAATGATTGTTTCCATTTATCTTTAAGTGTCAAAGTTCAATAACTATCTATGCACATAAAAAATACACTTTGTCTCTTATATAACTTTCAAGGACACTACATTTTGAGAAACTTCACTGTAACTTTTCATTAGCAGTTTTTTTTTTTAATTTATATAAAAATGAGAATATTCCAAAATCCAAACTAAACCTAATATCCGTAACCAACTATTTCTAATATAAGAAGACTGCATGTGCAGTCTAGCTTGGGCCCCTCTTTGCTACTCTAGTCATCCCATGATCTAGCTTCATGCCCAGTTTTATAGTCACCGAACCCTCACTCGCCGTTGGATTTAATATAAAAAGATATGCAGATAATTAGATACCATTAAAGTTTAAGAAGGTTAAATTAAGGGCTAGGATAATCTGGTGAGGCTATTTTTTGGCTCTCCCTTATCCATAAGGAGACCTTGTCATCTGCCATCCTCTCATTGATAGACATGCATTTCAGTGGGTTCCATGAGCTGGACTGCATATAATTGAGATATAGTCTGCTTGTAGGAAAATATTCTTCATCTAATCATACTAACATATTTATTGTAGCTCAACTTGTTAGGGACATAGTGTACAAGTGCTGGGTATGTTTGAGTTTTAATTTTAACAAAAAAAAAAGAATTAAAAAAAGAGTTCAAACTTTGAATCCTCTAAATTGATGATTATAAGGAAAAAAATAATACTAAGAAATAAATAAATAAATCATTCTAATTTCTAACCCACAGTCCAGATAAAGAGGGTCGAATCTTTATTGTCATGCATCAAAGCGAAGTCTACATAAGGGTTCAAATCATTCATAACCAAAATTCTCCCTAGGTAAACATATGCATGACGCATTACAGAATGTGTTTACTGTTACAAAAAGACCACAAAAACAAACCAAAAATGAGTATTATCTCATCTCTCAAAAACAATGAGAACATATCTCAATTTACAAGCATAACACCATGTTTAACTGAGTCATCTGCCACTTCACTCACTAGCACCTCTGCAATGAATGCTTAAATGAGGCTTCTGCTGTTTCTACTAGTTTCCACCCAAAAGAAGGAAAAATGAAACTTTACTACTCAATGCATTTGGATAAATGGAACACTCAAATTTCTAAATGTCACTGCTGAGGAAAACTTGGAACCATGTTTTCCTATAGAAGGATTGTGTTGTCCAAGTTCCACGATACCACTACCACCATTAACATTGTGCAAATCCAATCAAACCACCCCAACTTATGGACTCCCATCTTCCCCGTTTCTTACATAGAATCTTACCTTTCATGTATACCCGTGATTAGCACGGGTTTTTATGCTAGTATGCCATTATAGACATGCTTTAATTTGGAGGAAAGGAACCACTGCTGTAATAGTGTGCAACATCTAAACCATTCATCCGGAAGAACTCACCTTACATGGTTGCATGAATCCTTTACCTGAGGCTGAGTGCAGATCGGGCTAATTCACTTGAGCGTTGGCAATTATTTTTAAGTGAGCCAAATTGACATATGTGGGCCCCCTAATGAATGGGCCTGCCTTGATTTTGGGCCCATGGTAAATGGAAAGTGGGTCATAATTGATGCAAGGTAATTACTCCAAGTGAACATCCATTTGACAGTTGTTTCACATCATTTGAAAACCAATGCGCCAAACTAGCATTGGGCCAATCATCACCACTGGATTGAAGTGATTATTTATTCACCCGCAAAGATCAGATGTGAATCACAATATAGTCTCCTCTACAATGCGAAATGTACTCCCCATGGTGCAGATTTTGCAATCTTACATAGCATTACATTTTGTGCTAAATGTGTCCAAAAAGATATAATCTGGGTACTAGATTGAACCTGGTGGGTCAGCTCGGGGACCAAGGATCAAGATCCTTTGGACCAAAAACCTACAATGACAGACCCAAGACATCATGGTATATGTTTATAGGGCTGTCAATGGGCCAGACCTCCCTAACATCAAGTTTGATTGCAGGACAAATGCAGATCATAGACCCCAGGTCCGAACCCGCCCAATAAAAAAGATAAAGAAAGCCCAAGCCTGCCCATTTAAGGCTTGAGTCCATTAAATGCCTGTTGCACAGTCCGTGTCATCAATTATCATACTTGGTCTTGGGTAGATTCAGGCCAAGACCTGGTTCCACTGACATCCTACAAGTTTATAATAAACACGGTCTCAGCACAGACCTCAATTAAATATAATCTGGTGAGCACTGCTACAGGGACCGAAAATCGGTCCCCGAAAAAGGGCCTGAAAGGCCCTTGTCCCTTGGATCAAGGAAAAGCCCTTGATCCAAGGGAAATTTTCCTTGATCCAAGGGACAAGGGCCATTCAGGCACTTTTTCAGGGACCAATTTTCGGTCCCTGTAGACTTTTTCTAATCTGGTCCAATTCTGGCTCTAAACTTCCCAGAACTGGATTCAGTAATAAACCCTGATGGATTAAACTGGGTTGGGAAGACCTACCAAGTTTACAGTCCTATGCTGTTCTGTATCATTCTTACAGTAAAATAAGGCAACACATTTTTTGCATTGCATAAATCGATGAAAAAATTTTTGTTTTAGAACAATCAACGTGAGCTTAGAGATTAGGAAAACAAAGTATCAAACCATTTCTGAGAGGTCCCTTAAAAGACTTTCCAAATAAAACTAAATTGGGGTTTAAGAATAGTAAAAGACCATCCCAATCTTCACAAGGCAATCATAAACTCCGCGCCTACTGCAGAATGATTCAGCCATAATGTGTGTTTTTCCAGTAAGGAGTCCTGAATAAATACCCTGGTGCAAATGTAATGGCTTGGGATAGACTCATCAATGACTGGCAAGAAAGGAATTATTTCGGGACTGTGTATTCTTTTTCACTACTTTACCATTAACCGGCAACTTGGTCTCTTTTCTTGGTCCATATCATGACGAGAGAAAATCCCATTATGGACATGATCACAACCTGCAGATTACGAGGTAGAGAGAATTCCATCAATAGCATGGTCCTACTAAAAAAGAATGAAGAGAAAGAAAAAAAAAATGGGGAAAAGAAAAGGATGCTTTGTCCAGTGACTCAAAACGCAATTTTTTTTTTTGCAGCTTGCAGCTAATTGCAGTGATGCAGATACTCCTAGATGCTCCTAAATTAATAACTACTTGGTATGTAAAATAAAGTGACTAGGATATCAAGTGGGAAGTTCATGTGTGAGAGTCGGTGTGTGTTCAAAACCGAAAACCTGACTCTACTTGACAAAGACTAAAATATTACATCAAATACCCAAGCTGGAATAAATAGTTGTGCACTTGTGACTAATGAGATACTGCAAAACTCAGCATAGAAAATGTCTCAACCTCCAAAAGGAACATACATTCCTATAATAAACAAATTTCATTGATATTCAACCAAGTGAACAGCCAAGTTCTCAGTCCACCCAATGTGTTTTAGAACTGAGCACACTAAGGGGATGTGTCCTGTGAGTGGACATCTAAGCGTATCCTTCTGCATGTGCATGGGATAGTGGAAATATGCATGCATTTGACATACATAACAGAAATGATGAACAAAAATGAATGAACTCACAGAGATGGCAGGAGGCACACCCACAAGTGGATCCCGAAAAAACTTGTTTGCCAATGCAAGAGCTAGAAGACTGCTCTGCATTCCTGAAGAAAAAGAAACAATGGTTGCCAAAATATTGTTTGCAAACAGCACAACAATGGAACAGGAAAAGCATCAAACCTGTTGTAAAGGACAGGGTTCTTTGTAGAGCTTTAACATCAGGTGCCTTATGGAATGCAAGACCCGCAAGAATATACCCAGCCACAAACGCCGATGCATGAAACCCAATAATGAGCAGCAGAATAGTGATTCCAAATGGGGAGAGAATGGCCTTTATGTTTATTGCCAACGGAGAACCAACACAGAGAGCTGTCACAAACACAGACAGTGGCGGTAACAGTGGTCGGATGGCAGCACAAATCCAGGGAAAGAACCTTATAGTGCAGAGAACAGACACAAATATGCAATCGTAAGCACTATCTTATGCTGATATTGTCATTCTACATTAAGCTACAAACAAATAGCTTAAGTGGGAGCTGCAGGACATAAACAGTAAGTCCAAAATCAAGAGTCCTAGTTATGCAGCACAGGTGCATATTAATATTTTCCAACAGGAAAATTTAGGTTGAACATTAAAGTGGGACCATCACTTTGGGAGAGAATAATAGAACAATGCTACAACATGAGTCAGATATTGCAAAGACCAAATTTAGATTAATGCCAGGTTAATGTTCTATAAAAGACATTCTCCAACTAAGACAACCGTTCAAAGTTCAAAGCGGAGGAAAAACTCGCATATGGTTTTTATTGAATTAGAAAAGGCTCATTACAGCGTGCCAAGGCAGTTATAATTTGGAATAAATTGAAGAAAAAGAAATACCTTATGGGTATCAATACTAGAAATGACACATATGAAAGGGCAAATAACAAACCCAAGAAGTATGTGGGGTGATGACTGAATTCCCAATTAGAGTTGGACTGATCAAGGTTTCACATTGAATCCCTATTTATTCCATTGATTATGGTCAACTTGACACATATCCAAAATGAAGCCCTGTGGTAGACCGTAGAAGTTATTCACAGATGGCATGGTACTCACTAGTCAATTTGCTTCTCTTCCATGTAAGTATCATTTTCCGATAATGTATCCTCATTTTAGCCTAACTCTTCTTCTGATGATCGATTAAACCTCTGATCAAAAGATAAACCTTGGTTATTTCATCTTTTCAACAAGAAGACCCTGTGTTAACCACCCAATCTAGATTTTTCATTTATATATATATGGGAAATATTCAAGTGCATCTATCCCTCGCCATAGGGTGAGGGACACTCCCCTTTTTGGGAAGTTTCAAGTACAAAAGTGACTTTTCAAGTACATAGAAATACTCCCCATGTACTTGAAACTTCCCAAAAAGGGGAGTGTCCCTCACCCTATGGTAAAGGATAGATGCACATGAATATTCCCCTATATATATATAAATGCAACTAATGTATCTCCTATGTAAAAGATTTCCCCACAATGGCCATGGACAGTTTCTTTTGGAGTAGCCAAATGAGACTAAGTTGATCTCATTACTAAGGCGTCGACATGAACAATTAGAACTTGACCCAATTTTATGTGTGGTCCACATTTGGATATACAAGAAAACATGTAAATGACAAGCTAGAACTTTGGAGAAAGGTGTTCGAGCCAAAGGGGCAAGAGTTAGCATATCAAAGATAGGGTTTATGGAGTTCTTGGAGTAGAGAGGAAGAGGATGAGTTCGTCAAAATTGAAAATGACTTAGTATAAAAATATTGTAGATTTTGATATCGAGGAGCAATTGTAGAACATAAATGATGGGTTGGAGCTAGATGCTTTGTAGGCAAATAGGAGACGAGCTAGTTGAGTGGTGGCATTCATCCAATGCCACTTAAATTAAAGAGGCATTCTTTAAGGAAGCTAGACGCACACTGTTGCATGGAATTGATTGTTAGGCGACAAGAAAGGATTAGTTGCTGAAGTACATGTGTTGAGATGCACATGAGAAAATAGATGTATGGACTATGGATTTACAAGAAAAGATAGAAATGAGGACACAAGAAAAAACAAATGGATAGCGTTAGTAGAAGCAAAACCTCAGGAGTATCAGTTCAGATGGTTTGGTCGTGTACAAATAAGGCCCAAAACAGCCTATGTAAAATGCACTGAAAGGTTGCAATTCCAAGGAATTAGGAGAAGGATGTGCTTGCAAAATACTTGATTAAAGTAGTAAGAAAGACGAAAGACGTGTTAGAACGTGGAGTTTACAGAAAGCATGGCATTAAATAGGGTTGTGGAAAATAGAAATCACAGAGGCCCCTAAATAGATGGGATAAGGCCACATGGGTGGTGAAGATGAGCAGTTGATGAAAAATTATAAACATTACTTAGGGAGGTTTCTAATAAGAGTTTAGCACTAAGAAGCACGGACACGGACACGGGACACGGACACGACACGACACGGACACGCCGACACGGCATTTCTCAAAAAAGTAGGACACGGACACGTTCGGGACACGTTAATAATTAATAATATATCTAATCATATACTAAAAGATACTATCATTTTAACTTTGTAATCAATTTAGCAATCAAATAAGTTATGACCTTTTACAAACAGCCCCATTTTCTTTTCATTTTTTACTCTAATTTTATTATTTTAACTTTGGAATCAATTTAGCAATCATTTAAGTTATAACCTTTTACAAACAGCCCCCTTTTCTTTTCATTTTTTACTCTAATTTTATTATTTTAACTTTGTAATCAATTTAGCAAACAAATAAGTTATGACCTTTTAGAAACAACCCCCTTTTCTTTTCATTTTTTACTCTAATTTTATTATTTTAACTTTGTAATCAATTTAGCAATCAAATAAGTTATGACCTTTTGCAATCAGCCCCCTTTTCTTTTCATTTTTTACTCTAATTTTATTATTTTAACTTTGTAATCAATTTAGCAAACAAATAAGTTATGACCTTTTACAAACAACCCCCTTTTCTTTTCATTTTTTATTCTAATTTTATTATTTTTTTCCAATTAAAAGAGGCCAGCGTGTCCCCAGCGTGTCCCCTGCGTGTCCCAGCGTGTCCCCAGCGTGTCCTCAGCGTGTCCCAGCGTGTCCGAAATATTAAAAATAAAAAAAATAATCAGGATACTCTTTTGGGCGTGTCCGACACGTGTCGGAGCGTGTCCGGAGCGTGTCCGTGTCCGACACGTGTCGGACACCGACACTCTGGCCCCGGAGAAGTGTCCGTGCTTCCTAGGTTTAGCATATGAGCACATTAAGATGCATATTCTAGTAAATGCATGTATAGTGACATTAGTATTTTTCTTATGGACTTGTTTCTTTATGCCTTCCAAGGTTACTTAGAATGGGTGAGTGGTGAGTGCGTGCGCATGTGTGCTCGCATGAGTGTGTGTGTGTGTGTGTGAGAGAGAGAGAGAGAGAGAGAGAGAGAGAGAGAGAGAGAGAGAGAGAGAGAGAGAGAGAGAGAGAGAGAGAGAGAGAGATCTTTAAGCCAAATCAGATTGGATGGAAAAGGTTAAGATGATGATGATTGTCATAAACAGTGCAAAAGCAAAGTGGGAAAATGGATTCTATGATTTCTATCTCCACATGATCGAGCCCCTACTTTCTATATTGATATGAAGTCAATAATACAATCCCTTTGAATAAGGAAACTAAAAGTAACTACAGTCAGTAACTATTGTATTTGTACATTTGTATGGTACTCTTGTATGACATTTAATTCTATGGTCCTTCACTCTCCCCCTCAATTTGATGTGGGTCAAGCAGCATCAATTTGGAGATGAGAAAATGGCATCAATCTCATGTCATTGCGTTAGTGTATATACCTGCAATCTGGTTGGAGGATGATACATGAGGAAGTGTTATAAGATTGTCCTTAAGTTTTTCCCGAATGGCGGTCAACCTCAATGTGTTTTGTGCACTCATGAATCATGATAGACCGCGTTAATAGAAAGTCGAATGGAACTAGTGTTGTCAGCATTGAGAGGAATAAGGGTAGGAATTTTTATTCCTATCTCCTTGGGTAGTTGCACAAGCCATAAGATTTCAGAACAGGCGGAAGACATTGCTTGATATTCTGCTTCAGTGGATGATTTGGAAACTCTATCTTGTTTTTTTTTTTTTTCTCCAAGAGATAAGAGATGTGTCCAAGAACATATACCAACCAGTTGCTGAATGTCTGGGTAACCGGCCCAATTAGCATTTGCATAAGCAATCAAATAAAATGGAGATGTGGATAAGAAAAACAGACCACAGCCAAGAGTCCCACGAATATATCTCAAGATGCAAAAGACAGCAGCCAAATGATATCAGACATAAACTGGCTGACAATATTTACAGCAAAGGAAATATCAGGACTAAGTGATGGTCAAATATATGAGGCCGCCAACCAACTTCCGATATAAAGTCGGATTAGAGATCGGGTCTCCAAAGTCTTTTATGAAACTTAACAGTGACCTCTATTGGAGTGTCCACAGGCTTGAAATCTGTAAGGTGAGCAAGATTAATCAATTCTTTAGCATACTTGGGTTTGAATCAGAATGATTCCACCGTTAGAACGATTAATTTCAAGTCCGAGAAAATAAGTCACGGGACCAAGGTCTTTCATGTGAAAACATGATTGAAGAGTGTAATGCAGCTTCTTTATGCCAAAGGAGTCATCACCAGTGATAAGAATATCATCCATGTATACCAAGAGGATTGAGATACGTTTTATTGTGCGGCGAAGGAAGAGAGTTATCATAATGACTCTGTTTGATCCCGGACTTAATGACAGTTGTCCAAAACTTATTGAACCATGCTTTAAGAGCCTATTTGAGACCATAAAGAGATCCACGGAGACAACAAACGGAAGACGGAGGTGCATCAAGTCCGGCAGGTACATGCATGTAGATTGTCTCTTTAAGATCACCGTATCCATTTGAAGAATAGGCCATGGTTTTATAGCTGCAACTGGCATCAAACTGTGAATTGTAGTATGTAGTCATTTTAGCAATCGGAGCAAAGGATTCATCATAATCCAGCCCATATTCTAGTTTATTCCCTAGCGTCACCAAGTGGGCCTTGTATCAATCAAGAGAACCATTTGATTGATGTGTAAGGCTCTGAGCTCTTTTTGAATTATGTTTTGACAACAATCAAGAAGGATGGCTTATTTGTAGGACTTGGGAATGGTGATATGCGGGAGTGCAGAAAAGAGGAAGGTGGAAAGAAAGATATATCAAGCAGGTGGGTGGATCACATGGGTTGATTGATGAAGGGTGACAGTGGCAGAGTCAGGAGCAGGATTGGGAGCTGGTGCTTCAAGAGGGGTAGGAGTAGTTGTTCGATGTCGCCACTTGTATACCAAGCCCTGCACAAATTTGTTAGGCAATGCAGCTGTGGACTCAGGAGGAAATGTACGCAATAATGAAAATGTAGTTGAGGAAGATGAGAATGTATGAAAGCAAGGAAGATGCTCAATAAAGAAAACATTTTGTGAGATGTATGATATTTTGTTAATAGGATTATAGAAAACAAATCCTTTGAGTATTCCCATACCCCAAAACACACATTTTGCTGTTTGGGATGTCAGTTTGGTGCGTGCATGTGGAGGTAAGAGCAAAACATGTGCATCCAAAAGAATGTAACAGTTGCCTCTCCTCTCCTCATTTATCTATATTGGTGAATGGGTCTCCAAAAGGCTATTTTAAAAGTTCTAGAGGTTTGAGACACGGGGATCCCTTATCTCCTATACTCCTTGTAATTGTGGCAGAAGCTTTTAATGTCTTCATGGTGAAAGATAAACATCAGGGCCTAATCAAAGGATTTGTCGTTGATAATGTTGATCAAGAGGTAACTCATTTACAATTTGCTGATGATACTACAATTTTTTGTGATGCTTCTATGACTCAGGTGATTAATCTGAAGTTTATTTTGAAATGGTTTGAAAAGTTATCTGGCCTGAAGATAAATTATGGTAAGTGTGAAATGATTGGTGTTCGGATGGAGAACAGAGATGTTGCTTTATTGGCAGGTGCATTTGAATGTAAAGTTGGGAAGCTCCCATCGAAGTATGTGGGATTACCTTTATGGATTGGTTTACCAAAAGAATGCCTTTGGGACACAGTTGTGGAGCGAATAGAGAAGAAATTAAGTTCGTGGAAAGGAAGATATTTGTCTATGGGAGGACGTGTTGTCTTAATCAAATCAGTTTTGTCAAGCATTCCGATTTATTTTCTTTCTTGCTTCAAATGCCCTAAAAGTGTCTATCGACGAATTGAGAAAAACCAGCATGATTTTCTTTGGAATGATTCTATTGAAAAGAGGAAGTATCATTTGGTTCAACGGGAGGAGGTTTGTAAACCCTTAGCTCATGGTGGATTGGGTATTCGTTCTATTGAAAAGGTTAATAAAGCCTTGTTGGGAAAGTGGTTGTGGAGGGTGTGGGATTCAGGCCAGGGTTTTTGGAGGCAGCTTTCATTGTGTAAATATAAGTTGGGTAATGGAGTTCGGTGTATTCCTAACCAAGATTACAAGGTTTCAGATTTATGGAGGTCCATTGTTTCTGTTCAAGAGGATTTTGCTTCTTGGATTCGCAGGATTCATAACGGTCACCGTGTTAAATTTTGGCATGATGGTGTAGGCAGCTTGTATTGAAAAATCAATTTCCAAACTTGTTTTTGTTGGATCGGAGGCAAGATGCTTTTGTTGCTGAATTTTTCTGGTTATGGAAAAGGTGTAACTCCGCCTATGTTGGGGTATCCTTGACATAGCCGGTCCCAAGCCCGGACAAAGGAGGAGGGTTGTGCGTTAGGTAGCCGACAGCCAGCACAATACTCAGTCGGATTTTTTTATGGATTTGAGACCTAATGAAATTTCGTTGGGGCGTCCCCTACTTAGCGACGCGCTGTATGGTCCGGGTACAGTGATAAGTGAGCAAGGACCGCTGCATCGGCGCCCGGGTCCAGTGCTAAATAGGCAAGGGTCCTCACACTTTATTGGGCGAGTGTGGAGGGTAAGGAAGCTAGTCCAAAATAGAAGGCTGAGATTGGGCACTTGGAACATTGGGAGCCTAACTGGGAAACTTATGGAAGTGGTGGATACAATGGAAAGGAGACGAATCGCAATTGCTTGCTTGCAAGAGACAAGATGGGTGGGACACAAAGCTAAAGAGATTGAGAGGACCGGGTATAAGTTATGGTATACGGGACTTAATAGATCGAGGAATGGGGTCGGCATAGTGGTAAACAAGGACTTAAAGGAAGATGTAGTGAATGTAAAGCGCTATGGAGATAGGATTATTGCAATTAAGTTAGTGTTAGGAGAAGAGATATTGAACGTAATTAGTGCTTATGCCCCCCAGGTGGGCTTAGGAGATGGACATAAGGAGAAGTTTTGGGAAGACTTGGAAGGAGTGCTACTAGAGATACCCCAAGGAGAGATGGTCTTCATAGGAGGTGATTTGAACGGTCATGTAGGACGTGACGTAGATGGATACATAGGAGTACACGGGGGACTTGGGTACGGTAATAGAAATGAAGAAGGGAAGGATATCTTGGAGTTTTCAGTGGCTTATGATCTCATGGTAACTAACACATTTTTTAGAAAGAGAGATGAGCATTTGGTGACTTATAAGAGTGGCTCATCGAGGACACAAATTGATTTCTTCTTAACTAGGAAAAGAGACCGTTTAGCTTGTAAAGATTGTAAGGTTATACCGGGGGAGAGCTTGACTTCCCAACATAGGTTGTTGATCATAGATGTGCAGTTACAAAGGTGGACTAGAAAAAAGAAGTTGTATAGATGCTCAAGGACTAAATGGTGGAACCTGAAAGGTGATAAGCAACTAGCTTTAAGGGAAAGAGTACTAGAGGAAGACGTTTGGGCGACAGAAGAGAGTGCAAATAATATGTGGGATAAGGTAGCAGAGTGTATTAGGAGGGTAGGGAAAGAAGTCTTAGGAGAATCTAAAGGGGGTGCTCCGGTACAGAAAGAGGCATGGTGGTGGAGCGAAGCTGTCCAAGACAAGATAAGAGTTAAAAGAGAGTGCTTTAAAACTTGGCAAAAGGATCGAATTGAAGCGAACTTGGAGAGGTATAAAGAAGCAAAAAGAGAAACCAAAAAGGCAGTTAGTGAGGCCAAGGCAAAGGCATTTGAGGAGCTATATAGGCGACTTGACACTAAGGAAGGCGAAAGAGAGATATTCAAGCTTGCTAAAACTAGAGATCGGCGGACCAAGGACTTAAACCAAGTTAAATGCATTAAGGATGAGGATGAAAATGTATTAGTAAAGGAAGAGGAGATAAAGGAGCGTTGGAAGAGCTACTTCTACAAGTTATTTAACGAAAGCAATAGTAGTGACATACAATTGGGGCAGTTTACCATTTCTAGAGAAGAAGCGAATCATATGTTCTATAGGAGAATCAGTAGGGAAGAAGTTAAAGAAGTATTGAAAAGAATGAAGAATGGGAAAGCGGTTGGGCCAGATGGTATCCCTATTGAGGTTTGGAGGTGCTTGGGGGAGGAGGGTATTAGTTGGTTGACAAAGCTTTTTAATGTAGTGCTAAAGAGCAAGAAGATGCCTAATGCATGGAGGAAAAGTATTCTTATACCCATATACAAGAACAAAGGAGATATTCAGAACTGTGCGAACTACCGCGGGATTAAATTGATGAGCCATACGATGAAATTATGGGAGAGAGTTATTGAGAGAAGACTAAGAAGAACAACAAATATTTCAGAGAATCAATTTGGTTTCATGCCTGGGAGATCAACCATGGAGGCTATCTTTCTCCTGAGGAGGTTAATGGAACAGTATAGAGAAGGTAAGAGAGATTTACATATGGTGTTCATTGACTTGGAGAAGGCCTATGACCGGGTTCCTAGGGAGATTCTTTGGAAAGTTCTGGAAAAGAAAAGAGTTTGTGTCGCTTATATTGAGGCGATAAAGGATATGTATGATAGAGTCGTGACATCTATAAGGACGACTGGCGGCGAAACTAAGGAGTTTCCTATCATGATTGGTCTACACCAAGGCTCAGCGTTAAGCCCGTACTTGTTTGCCCTAGTTATGGATGAGATTACAAGACATATCCAGGATGAGGTGCCGTGGTGTATGTTATTTGCAGATGACATTGTTTTAGTGGATGAGACGAGAGAAGGAGTGAATGCTAAACTTGAATTGTGGCGGAAAACATTAGAGACAAAAGGGTTTAGGCTAAGTCGATGCAAAACGGAATATATGGAATGCAAGTTTAGTCAAAGTAGGACACCTGGTAACATAGAAGTAAGTTTGGGCACACAAAAGATAGTAGAGAAAGAAAACTTTAGGTACCTTGGATCTATGGTGCAACAGGATGGAGGGATTGATACTGATGTAAGTCACACGATTCAAGCCGGGTGGACCAAATGGAGGAGTGCTTCGGGGGTCTTGTGTGATCGGAAAGTCCCCCTCAAGGTTAAAGGAAAGTATTATAAGGTGGCGGTACGGCCAGCGTTGTTATATGGATCAGAGTGTTGGGCAGTAAAGCATAATCATGTCAAGAAGATGGAAGTTGCGGAGATGAGAATGCTAAGATGGATGTGCGGGATCACAAGGAGAGATAGGATTAGGAATGAGGAGATTAGGGGCATAGTAGGAATAGCACCGATTGGAGATAAAATGAGAGAAAATCGACTGAGATGGTTCGGCCATGTTAGAAGGCGTCCAACAGAGGCACCTGTTAAAAGGTGTGAAAGCATGGAGTTTGCCAAGAGTAGGAGAGGGAGAGGGAGACCCAAGAGAAGTTGGAAAGAAACTATTAAACATGATCTTGCCTACATGGATCTAACGGAGGACATGGCCCTAAACAGATTTGATTGGCGTCGTCAAATCCATATAGCCGACCCCACCTAGTGGGAAAAGGCTTGGTTTGGTTTGGTTTGGTTATGGAAAAGGTGTAGTTTGGAATTTTTCATTTCGAAGAAATCTGAATGACATCGAAATTTATGATTTTGCTGCTTTACTTGGCATTATTGACAAGGTCTATGTGTCAGTTGACAGAGATGATGAAAGGCTTTGGAAACTTGCGGTAAAAGGTCAGTTTTTAGTCAAGTCTTTTTATAATGTTTTGGCTGACAATTTAGTTAGAGGGAAAGGTTGGCAATCTCTTTGGGATTCCTACGTTCCGCCAAGAGTTCTAGTTTTTTTTTGGGTGGCAAGAGAGAATAAAATTCTGACTATAGACATGTTGCGAAGAATGAAGCACTTTTTAATAAATGGGTGCCCTATATGTTTAAAGGACGAGGAAACGGCTCATCATTCGCTAATTCATTGCCAGTTTGCTTATAAAGTTTGGATGGCTATGTTAAATTTCTTTGACATGTGTTGGGTGATGCCTAAGAATGTGGAAGTTCTTTTTCTTCAATGGCATCTACTAAGTAAGTCTATTCGCGGCAATATTTTGTGGAAATTAGTTGGTTATGCTACGGTGTGAAAACTGTGGTTGGAGAGGAATAACAGAGTGTTTGCCAACAAGGGCAAATATGTTGAGGAAGTGGTTGGGTCCATCGTTTGGACTGTGTCGGAATGGGTATGTAATAGGAAGGAATCTATTGGAATCTCTTTAGAAGATATTAATCGGTCTTGGGCAGCTGTTATAAAGAGAAGTTGGTGTTCTAGAATTGTGCAAAGACCAGTTTGGAATCATCTCCCTTCTGGTATTTTTAAGTTGAACTTTGATGGTAGTTTCGTTTAAAGTGTTCAAAGAGGAGGTATTGGTGGGGTCATCAGAGATTGGAATGGTCTAATTATTAAAAACTATCTGGGCTAATGGGTTCTTCAGATGCAAACGAAGCAAAGTTGTTTGCTCTTCTAATTAGGTGCCGTGAGCTGCGTAGAATTGGAGGTCTTAATCCTATCATTGAAGGAGATTCTTTTTCTTCTATCCAATGGAGTTCTGGAAAAGCTATTCATCCTTGGAGGCTAGCAGATTGGGTGGAGGAGGTGCAAGATTTTTCAAGTCTATTAGGAGCTTCTTTCTATCGTGTTTTAAGAGAAGCTAATACTATGGCGGATGGTATAGCTAAGGAAGAAGTTTTTCGCACTTCTATTTCTTTTGATAAATAAGTTTTTTTAGGTGTTTTTCCCTTGTTCGTTGTAGCTTTCGGTGGTCTTGTTTCTTTTCTTCTGCTTGGTGAAATAAAATTTTATCTTTTATATATATATAACTGAAATAAATTGTCAATTGATCAAGTATATCGCAAATATGAAGAGCCTCACCCAAAATAAAATTGGAACACAAGAATCAA
Source organism: Litsea cubeba (assembly GCA_012931725.1). NCBI lineage: Eukaryota > Viridiplantae > Streptophyta > Magnoliopsida > Laurales > Lauraceae > Litsea > Litsea cubeba. The sequence goes on from WHSA01000342.1 coordinate 279,909, forward strand.
TAAGAAGGGCTGAATCAGTAGCAAGAATATGTCGATTTTTTCTTTCCACGACCCCATTTTGCTGCAGAGTATGGGGACAAGAACATAGAGATTCAATTTCTTTACTTTGAAGAAATGATTGAAATTGTGTTGACATGAATTCTCCCCTTGAGTCCAACCGCAAATAAAGATCGTTCTAAGATGCAAAAGTCTCTTGGAAGCTGGCATGGAACAAAGGAAGAAGAGAGTCCTGATCTAAAAATCCTAAATTCTGAGACTTCAAAAGCAACTCAGAAAGAAATCAGGTCAGTGGTCTAATACCATGTCACAAACATTGCAAAAGGGAAATGGGAAAATGGGCTCTGTCTCCACATGACCAAGCCCCTGCTTTCTATATTGATATGAAGTCACTATACAATCCCTTTGAATAGGGAGACTAAAAATAACTACAGTCAGTAACTATTGTATCTGTACATTTGTATGGTACTCTTGTATGACATTTAATTCTATGGTCCTTCACAATGATGATGGGACAAAAAAAAGATGACGAGGAAAAATTACAAAGGAGAAGGTCACAACTAAAAACCAAATGACAAGCCCATCACTCGGCAAAGAAAATGCTAAAGAAAATTTGTTTTTTTGGATATTTTCTTATAAATTATAAAAAGTCCAGTAGATATCGGCATCATCGAAGCCTCGTCCCAACTATCTTGGGGTTGCTGCATGAATTCTATTTCTCCATTCCGATCTATCTGAGCTAAATCCTCAGATAGTTCACACTACTTCAGATCTATCCTTACTACTTCCACCCATGCCCTCTTCAGCCTACCCCTTTTGTCTTGGTGGGCCATATGCCAAAAGCAATCCTCCTCCTTTATCCAGGCTTGGGAGCGGAGTAAAAATTGGGGAAGTTAAAAGGCCAGTAGATATGTTTCTCCAAATTCTACATGAGAAGCTACTGAGTTTTTATCCAAAAAAAGAAAAAAAAAAAAAAAAAAAAAAAAAAACGAAAAAAGATAAGTGTGTTTCCATTATAATCAACATAAAATGAAGAATACAGGATATATTAAAGAGTAAACTACCCTAAAACATCACACAGATTAATAAAAAAAAAAATCCTATTTTTCTAATATGCACCAAATAATATAAAACACAGATGGCTGACAGAACGGTTGGATGCACCCAAAATTCAATGTCAAATAGGATTCTATTCTATTTTCTCCATGCCTACTCCAAACAACTATTGACATTGAATCATGATTGCCATATTTGGAAAAGGAAGGCAAGAAATAGAATCCACGAGAGTTTCATAAATCTGCGCTGCCCCAGAAGCAGAACAGATGACAATCTGTTTGGAAAAAATACTCAAATCACTCACAACATGGGTGCATCCAAACACACCACAGAAAAAAAAAAGGTTTAGGGAAGACAGATTGCTCTGTTGATAACCTTCCCAATGTTGTGAATGTAACTGTATTGAATTATTAACTAGTTCAATTCACCTTTTTTCCATGCTTCTGAGAGGCAAAACTAATTACCACATAAAATCTCAATAAAGTGAATGAATATTTGTAACACAAAAATTCCAGAAAACATTTACCTGTTCAAAAGCAGACCAGCAGCAATAGGTGCAACCACAATTTGCATGATACTGGACATCATACCTTTCACATCAACAGGCAACCTCTTTCCAATGAGCAACAAAGACAATATCGGTGTCACAAAAACAGCAGTGGCAGTTGATAATGATGTCATAACTATGCTTAGAGGAGCCATGGATGGGTCTGTTAGAAAAGTAGCATAATTGGAAAGCTGTGCACCGCTGACACATGACGCTAACATGATCCCAGCACCTGATTAAGAGTCCCATGCTCATTAAGTAGCGTACTTTCTTCAGATAGATGAAAAAGATAATATAAACCAGATTCCTCACCAATAGAAGCTGGGAGATGGAAAACTGCTACTGCAATGGTACCGAAAAGGCATCCAAGAAGAGGCTTTATGAAATACTGTCCTGTATATCCAGCAACTATAGCTGTTGGTCTATTAATTGCTTCTATAAAGTCCTTTTCACTCGAATTAACCCCAACAGCAAACATCAGGAACCCCAATGCTGGTGCATAATACCTAAAAACGATTTCCTAATAAGATTTTAATCAACATCAACTGTTACAGGATATCGCTTATCATTCTCAGGAGATTAGAACCAGTGTATAAAATTTAATATGGTAATTCTGTGGTGCCGTATGATCCCTAAATTGACATTCTGGAAAATCTCATTTCCACAGAAAGTTACCTGCCCTGCCCTCATATTATTATATTTTACAGATAAGGAGACAAAAAAGATTACAAAACTGCAAAAAGGAGCTTGCTTTCTCTCTAATCCCTTTTTTGGGTAGAGTTCCATAAAAAGGAGGCTTCACTGGGGCAGCAAAACTTGAGCCGTCCATTAATATAGCAAGTTTCAGGGATCTAAAAATCCCTCAGTCCTTGGATTTGTTCCTTGTGTTGTCCCATTACGAACAGAAGATCCCAAGGAATGAGGAGTTGGCCAAAAGGATTATGGTCTCAAATAATTTCAGAATGCATTGATTGTGAAACAGAATATATATATAATCTTTTTCAAGAGAATTTTCCATGCATCCTTGACACTTCGAGCCTTTCTGATGTACCAGAGGTTTGTTTTAAAAAAAAAGTTAAGTAATCCAATCTTATCTCCCTATCTTCTGAGATTACAAAACCCCAAGAGATTACAACAATCTTCCTATCCTCCTATCTTAAGAGATTACAATAGATCTTAGGGTGAAAAATTATAACCTGGTTGTAAACCATGTGAAAGAGGGAGGAAAGGTAAGAGCCAACAGTGTACTCGCAAGGACTACATGAGGGAGAATGGAGTTTGCACCCATTAAAATCTTCATGATACCGATCTCAGTTGGCTTAATTTCCTGGAACATGGAAAATGAAGGTGGGTTGAACTTGAGAGAGAAAAGCAACAGTAGATATCAAAGTCACACTACAAACATAAACGAAGTAGAAAAGCAAACCTACTAATGTGCAGTGGTGATGATTGATGCCACACTTGATATCCTGACGATATATTAGTGGTGAAGCCACGCTAACTATTAAGAAAGGTGATCAGTCATCATATGCTGCCATTAGTATGGTTTGGCGGCAGCAAAAACCTGTGTGGGGCCCACCATTGTATGATCCAACTCACATGTAACAAATACCCACCAAGTTTATGTGCTGGCTCAAATATTACTCCAGTTGAAGTGGTATGTGAAATTGGTCACGTTTGGTAATTTTACGAGTAAAGTCAAGTCAAGTTAAGTCATCTTACACATCAAATCAAAAGCATTTTTTACCAAAATTCCTTCCAACTTTTCCAACAAAAAGTCAAAAAGCAACTACATTTATTAACTAAAAGACAAAAAAACTCCATTTCCCATACCAAAAGTCAACAATATTCCATCACAAACAACTAAAAATAAAATACCATCATAACCCACTACATATTTTATTCATACTTTTTATTTCACTTCACTCCACTTTATTTTAAAAGTAAAATGCCAAACGTTGAACTGATTTGATCAAAGTCCATGGTTAGTACGTTAAGGCCTTCAAATTGCAAATAGTTCATCTCGAACAATTCGCAATTTAATTCTCGAACCACTAGTGAACTATTCTCATCAAGTTCACTGAGTCCTGTTGAACTTACCAAAAAAAAAAAAAAACAAAACGCTTGTAAGCATTTGACCCCAGTGCATTAACATTAAATCACTAATCCATATCTAACTCCAATAATAGTTCGCCCTGCTTTAAGATAGATCGCCAGTAAAACATATAATTTTATAATGTATTTTATTAAACCGTGGGTTTTACATCTGATTAATTAGATGGTAAGCCAAACTCTGGTTGAAGCAAAATTAGGCTGAGTAAATGTAAAGAAGAATCATTCTAGCAATGGACTTATATCATAGATAAAGATGAATTAGTTAATCGAACTTTCCAAAATCGAACTATGAACCAAATGAATTGAAAAACAAATCAAATGAACCTATACCATTGAATTTTATGATCAAGCCAAGTCTCAAATTACAAATTGCAGACTCCAACGCAAATCAATCATACTGCAAACCAAGTAACTACGGATCAAACAAAGGTGGGCCTCACAAAAACTAAAGCTGATGATTAGCTGCCGTATGTATGGTACTGAAACAATTCAATGCATTCTGTTTATATGAAATAGCAACTCTTCCATCCAAAAAGACTTCACCCAGATTTAGTCGACCATCGACTTCGAAAGCATATCCAGATAAAAAGAGATGCCTAAAGAAAGAAACAACCATACAAAAAATGCTTTGTATCTTCAAACTTTGATTGAAGCGCAAAGAAGAAGCTTGTTTCCCCTCTCATCATAGAGGGTTTTTCACAGAAACTGACATGTGATTCTCTAATTATTTGCTCAATTTTTCTTTCTTCAACACTACTAATTGTGGTTGCCTGAACTGGATTTCACATCCCTTCTGTTTGTTAAGTTTCCCCAGTAATTCACCTAGAGGGGAAGAGTTCCCCATCTCCACACTCCAAATTTTATACTTCCTACAGTTTTCCCCACTCATTTGACCCATCTATTTCTTCCACATCCAAAGAGAGCCTCAAATAAGCGATCGCACAGTAAACAAAAAAACCCATCACAGCAAGTACCAGAAACTGTTAAAATCTAATTTCCAAAACAGCAATGAAGCACAATTGACCTGAATCTGACCAAAACCATCTTCCGAAGCCCGATCTGGCTCGAAAGAAGTCGAGATTTTCTCCGGCAAACATCTCCTCACAGAAAGTCCAGAACTTTCCACACCTGCATAAAGAGAATGAACGAAATTAGACCGATCATTGAAGAAAGATCAAGAAGAGATGAAGAAGAAGAAAGCAGCTTACACGCATGAAAGAGAGCGGGGATTGGAGATTTCGGTGGCAAATGAGAAAGGCATTTTCCTGGAGAAGCGATCGAAGCTTTTGTCGTGAAGGAATGAGGCGAGAGTGGTGAGAGAAACGGCCTTGGGCCGTGCTGCACAAGGATGGAGAAGGGTTTCATTGAGGAAAAACTACAACCACCTGAGAGGCGTTTCTCATTTCAGTCCATGTCTTCTTTCTTTATTTGAAACGAAGAGCGCGAGAGATCGATCGTCTGCGAAAGGCGAAGGTGTTTGTTGTGCTACAACGGTTTCATACATGGAAACTTATGTGAAAGGTATAAAATAGGGGTGATTCTATATGCACCCACATATTTTGCTGTATGCACCCACATTTTGTTTTTTTTTTAATCACCAAAATACCCTAATGTCAAATGACCAACTCACCCTTTACAATCAACCTCTTCCTTTCTCCTACTCCGGTTACCCTCCTCTCTACTCATCACTTCTTCTTTTTCTACTTCTTCTTCTTCTTAATCCTAATTATCCATTACATCCACTGTTCGACCATTTCATCTGCACTCATTCATCCCCATTGATCTTCATCTCCTTCCTCATCATCTTCTCTAACTCTTACAAAGTTTGCTCAAGTCCCATCCATTTGTTTGAAGATATTGGAGGCACTCATCTCCCTTCATCACATTGTCTATTGGAAGTAGGCATTTTCAATATGGACAAGCAACTAACGATCTATCCAGAGGAGGTATACATTTTAGTTCGTTTTCATCGTTTTCATCGTTTTAATTAAAATTCGCGCGTCATGTTCGGTATACCAGAGCCGTGCAAGTGGAATTTGCACGGCGGAATAGCATCAAACATTCTAGTTTTGCACGGAATAAATATGACGTGCAAAATAATTTTGCACGGAATAATTATTCCGTGCAAAAGTATTTTGCACGTGATATTTATTCCGTGCAAAAACATTTAGCACGGCGTATTTATTCCGTGCAAAAATGTCTTGCACAGCATGAGTAAACCGAGCATATTTCACAAGGACAACATATAGTGTTGTGCATTAATATACTAATATTTAGCAATTATATTTTCAGGAGATTCAGTCAACCGGTGCCAGTGAGTGCTCTATGGATTTTACTAATGTCTTCACCACTGACATGATATTTAGAAGCCGAGAGGACCTAATCCAATGGACAAGGGAAGTTGGAAAGAAACATGGGTTGGTTATTGTAATCAAAACTTCAGATGCTGGTGGAGATGGTAGGAAGCCGAGAATAATGTTATCTTGTGAGAGAAGCGGAAGCTATAAGGGTCAATCGAAGGTCCCTCAAAAGAGAAATCCTAATAAGGCAACGGGAACGAAGAAGTGTAATTGCCCTTTCGCTTTGAAGGGACGAAAGTTGGCAAATGATGATGATTGGATGTTAACAGTGGTTTGTGGGTTGCACAATTATCCAAACGCACAACATCTCGAGGGGCATTCATTTGCTGGAAGGCTATCAGGGGAGGAACTCAATGTTTTGATTGATATGTCGAAGAGTTTGGTGAAGCCAAGGAACATCCTACGTACGCTGCAAGAAAGGGACGTGCACAACACTACTTCGATGAAGAGTATTTACAATGCCCGTCAGAAGTGGAGGGTGACTGAGTTGGCCGGTCGATCACAGATGCAACAACTCATGATGCATCTGGAGCAGAACAACTACATTGAGTATCACACTAGCAACCCATCTACAGATGCTACGATGGACCTATTCTGGGCACATCCATCATCTATTCAGTTGTTACGTGCATTTCCAGAAGTTCTGATAATGGATTGTACGTACAAGACTAATAGATATCGACTTCCCTTGCTTGAGATCGTTGGTGTGACATCCACTCAACTGACTTTTTCCGTTGCTTTTGTGTACCTTGAATCAGAGAGGGAGGCCAATTACAGATGGGCTTTGGAGAGGCTTAAGGAATTGATGGATGGATGTATTATGCCCCGTGTCGTTGTAACTGATAGAGAGTTAGCACTCATCAATGCAATACACAGTTGTCTTTCCGAATGCAGCAAGCTTATTATGCAGGTGGCATATTTCTAGGAACATATTGGCAAATTGTAAGAAGTATTTTGAGACCAACGACAGATGGGAGGCGTTTATATCTAGTTGGAACATGTTGGTAGTCTCTCCCACTGAAAATGACTACATTCAGTTTTTAAGTGCATTGGACCGGAATTTCTGTGGGTATCCAAACGCCGTTGATTATGTGAAGAAATCATGGTTGAATAACCATAAGGAACAATTTGTAGCTGCTTGGACGGATCGGCATATGCACTTTGGAAACGTGACTACGAATAGGGCTGAGAGTGCACATGCAAAATTGAAGAGATACCTTGGCACATCGAACAGTAGCTTCGATTCGTCCTGGCAGATTATCCATGCATTGCTTGAGTTGCTCTTTACGGAGATAAAGGCTTCATTTGAAAAGAGCTTGAACACCGTGCAACATAAGTTCAAACCAGCACTGTTTCGCGAGTTGAGAGGATTCATATCAAGGAATGCTTTGGATATAATATTGAATGAGTCGATCAGAGCTGGTTATATTGGTCCAGATTCCTTGGCATGTGGGTGCGTAATTCGACGGACACATGGGTTACCATGTGCACACGAGATTGCCGAATACATAAGGGAAGGCACTCAAATACCACTGAGTTGTGTCCATCAATACTGGAGGAAGCTCAATTCAGAATCCACTAAGGAGAATGCAGGCCCCGAATTAACCACCACTTCCGAGTTCGAATTGATCAATAAGAGATTTCATAGTACCGATCACGCTGGTAAAATACAAATATTGAAAAAACTAAGAGAGTTGGGGTGTCCGTCATCTACTTCTCTTCTTGAGCCGGATGTTAAATTGAACACCCGGGGTCGTTCATCCTCGAAAAAGAAGAAGTTGGATCGGTCTACGCGTCGGGAACCATCTGCTTTTGAGTATGCACTCTCGATCGAAGCTACCGTTCCATCGAGAACCAACAGTCTAGATTCGAAGAAGGGGAAGGACAAATTAAGTGTTCGACGCACTCGTTCAAGCACATTCGAGCATCAACTTCCTAAGTCATTAGGACCCCATATCGAGACTATTAAGGATGTCGAGGCGGATGGTAACTGTGGTTTCAGGGCAGTAGCTGGTCTATTGGGAATGAGCGAGGATGGTTGGATGCAGGTTAGACTGGATTTAAGCAATGAACTACAGAGGCATCAAAATTATTATTCATTGCTATATGGCGGAGATGATAGGGTTGGGGAACTGTATTATGCATTGGCGTACTACGACAGCCATCCTCCATTTGCTCGTTGGATGACAATGCCAGACATGGGTCATCTGGTAGCTTCATATTATAATGTTGTATTGATCCATCTTTCTTTGCAACAATGCCTTACTTTCCTGCCTTTGAGATCAACCCCGATTCCTTCTTCTGATCGCAAAGTTATCGCGATCGGTTTTGTCAATGGTAACCATTTTGTTCAAGTCTTCATGACACCCGGGGCTCCCATTCCTCCCATTGCGACAAATTGGTATAGACACCACCATCCTAATGCTGACGGATGGCAACTACCATATGCGCAGAACATCGAGCGATTCAAAGAAATAATTGGAGACAGTGTCGCAACACGCGAGTCGGTTAATATTGACAGTGATTAATTTCTTGTACTTTGAACTCGATGTAAATAAATTGTAAGAAATGATGTTGAAATGCAATCAAGTTGTTATGATTTCCATCATTTATTTTTTGTTTATATTCCATCATAACCCTCCTTATTTTATTGTGGGTTGGCGAATATATCATACAATAAATCATCTATTACAAGCCACACAAAGAAAAGGCACACAAAATATATGTGCGAAACCATCCTGCACGGCCAACAGTTGCTGAGCAGAATGGATCTGTTCGGTATATATTAGCCGAGCAGAATGGATCTGTTCGGTACATATTAGCCGAGCAGAATGGTTCTGCACGACATATGTATACTGAACAGATTGCATTTGCACGGCATATATTGGCCGTGCATTATTGGTATGTGTGGATTATTCATCATTAACTTAGACTATTGAAACTATTTGTATCCAAATTCGAAGAGGGATGTAGATGTTTAAAAAAAAAAAAAATTTGAGATGAACTATATATCACAATTTCACAACCATAATTCCATAAACAAGCAAGTTCTTGTACAAAAAAATAATATTCATTGATTGAAATGTGGCAGTTTGTAGTACACTGTTTTCTTGTAATTAGTTACACATCTGAGAAGAAGGATACATTGTCAAAATATCTAAAATATCCTTACATCCCACAAGTCTCTAAAAAAAATAAAAGTCAAATATCCTTTATACAAAAACAAAAGCATGTTATTAAAAAGTCCTCCGAGCTTCATTGTTGCGCACGCCGACGATACGTCACCGGCAAGCCATCAAGAATATCGAGGGTAGTCCGCAGTGCCCTCTGGTAGAATTCAACTGGCTGGTCACCTCGTTCAAGCGTGGCACGAATATGATCCTTTGCTCGAAGGACCTATAAGAGACAATAGAATGTGTCATATTAAATTTTAAACAATACTTGCTTCAATGTACGAAATAAGATAGTTTACAATGCACTCACCGTTCTCGGAGTCGGGTCCTCTCTACCCTCATTAGGGTCATAGTGGGAATGGCGGGCGGGGTTCTATACACGAGGGTGAGATATCCTAGTGTACCAATCGAGGTAGTCCCGCGAACACTCCCATGCATGATGTGAACGATGGCCGCGGTGTGCAATAGATAATACATGGTCCTCCCAAGTAATCCAATACTGATCCAGAAACGTATAGGAGACCTTGTATTTATCGGCAGTACTACCCCGAGTGGCACGGATGGGGGCAAGAGGTGCGGGTGGGATGGTCTATACGTAGCCGAACTGTCGAAGAACCCTGTGTGGGTGGTAGGGTTCAATGACATCTAGGGACCTCAAGCAACCACAGAAGAATGATATCTGCTGTAGTGGATGATGGGCCCTAACACTAGCATACGGATCCCAAGCAATCTGTCACAAGTAAACTAAACAAGTCACTAATATAATAAAACATGCTCCTTCTCAAAAAACGTAAAAGAAAATAATAAAGAAAGTTAGAAATATATAACATAAAACGCTCAAATGGGTGCTCACCTCACTCGGGTGTAAGGCATCCAATCTCTCCCGCATTAGCTGTATGTTTTCAATTGCATTTCGGAATCCTGTCCAGGATTCCAGCGGCTTGCTAGAGCCATCCCTGCGGTGTATCCCCATTGTGCAGGAGGACGTGCGAATGGGAAGTGCTCGTACACCCAAGACTACAAATGACAACAAATATTAATAATTATATAGTACTTATATCAATTATAATGATAAAGATATATGAATCTATAAAATGTACCGTTCTTACCGTTAGCAGTGTCAAATATCCAGCAATCTGCCGCACATCTGCCCTCAGTGGCGGTCCCCAACTGGCGATACAGATACGCAAGTGCGGCAGCCCCCCATGCGTATTGACGGACCCGTGGCAGGTCCATCAATAGGGACAAGTAGTAGACAGGAACCCTCGTGTCGGACTTATCAGTGAATAGTGTACAGCCCAACAGGTAAAGAAGATATCCTCTGGCTGCACACTCTACCTCCTCAACCGACGATGCGGGAGTCACTTCGCCGCACACCCGTCGGATCCACCCCATCCTCACTACCCCACCCCGTGCCAGGTTCAACTCGGCTGCCGCAGATTCCCTATCCACACCCAGTCCTAGCTCGAGTAGATCTACTTGGTCAGTAAATCCCATAGTAGCAGATACGTGGACAGGAAGTCCAGTGACTGGGATGCCGAGTAGAGAACTCACATCATCTAATGTGATCGTCATCTCACCAAACGGCATGTGGAAGGTATTGGTCTCGGGCTGCCATCTCTCCACAAAGCTCGAGACCAAGGGGCAGGAGATATATCTGTAGCTGAAATGCCTCAGGTCTGCCAATCCAGACTCTTCTATGATAGCGCGAAACATAGGCACCTCACTATCAAGACGATCTCCAGGCCGAGGTATGTACCAGTCCTTCAACTGCCGCCAATGACTGATACATTTGAGAGGGCCACGTTCCTGCACATTACAAGTATAGTATAAATCTTCATTAGCATCTGGTATTATATAAAGAATTAGTTAAAACATATAAAGAATGAACGTGTACCTCCCCATCCCATATGGATATGGCCACGTGAGTCCTGAAACTCACAAGGACGGACTCGTCGGCCGGACCGCCTGGAATAGGTCCATCCCCTGCTGCCGAGGCATGAGGACTGGGTGGCTGTGCCTGGTCCTCTGACGAATCATCCTCCCCTACTGGCGCAATCGGAGTACTGGACGGTTGGGGAGGACTAGACGGCCCTGCCTCATCCTCTGAGGAATCGTCCTCTGAAGAGCTCTCAGGCAGTGGATCCTGCCGTAATTTGCGTCTTCGTTCAGACGCCGTTGGCCGTTGACGGCGAGGAGGTCTAGCAACGCCAACCTTCACCCGCACTCTGGGTGGATCGCTAGAAGTACTACCACGTCCACCGGTAGGATGTGAGATGCCACCAATACGGCGAGCTGGTCTCCTAGGCATATCTTCAAATCTGGATTTAAAATAAAAATCATTAGGAAGATAAAATCATTATACGAAGAAAACTTTTTTTCTTGTACTGCTCGGTTGGATTGTATCGTGCAAAATCGTTCTGCACGGCACAACTTTTCCGTGCAACAATTTTATGCACGGAATATGTTTACCGTGCATATTTGTTTTGCACGGTTTACAGGTTCCGTGCAAAACATTTTATGCACGGTTTCTTTTATCGTGCAGAAAATCCATGCACGGTATACATTTGCCGTGCACAACATTTGGTGCACGGTTCTGCATTGCCGAGCAGATCGCGAAAAATGCCACGATTTTTGGCAAAATGAAGAGATTCAGTACTTCGAATGCACATGAATTAGCTCGTAATATACTTATCTACTATCTAACAAAGAAATTACGACCTAAAAGGAATGTAAACATGATAAACGTATGAAGAAGAAGATAAAAGAAAAACAACAACTTACCTCACGCGTCCTGTGAAGAAGAAGAAGAAGAAGAAGCAGGAACGATGTGCACTTATGCTCTTTGGAGGGAGAACGACCGAGAAGAGGGAAGGCAAGAGGAGGAGAAGCGATGTCCAATGATGCCTTCGCTCGTTTTTTCGAATAGGGTCGACGAGGGAAACGCAGAGGAGAACGAAGAGGAAATGCAGAGGAGAGCGTGGGCAGTTTGGGAAATATGGTGGGTGGGCTCAGCAAAACGTTTTTAAGAAAATAAAAGGGGGGGGTGAGTTCAGCAAGTGGGTGCTTAAAGCAATATTAGTGGGTGCATATAGAATCACCCATAAAATAGATTAGGCTCTTTATCCATTTTCCTTCTTTAACAAAATAAATAAAACAATATATCTAGAACCCAAGTCATCAAAGCACGTATGACTTTGTCCGATCAAAGCACGTATGACTTTGTCCGATAAAAAAATTTATAGACAACTTATATTTTACAAATATTTTCTTAATGGTTCCTTCGCAATTGTGTCTAGACAAAATAACATTCGGACAACACTCGATTCTTTGCAACAATGTGAAAAAAAAATAATGGTTTTCTTGTTTTTTGGCCCTGAGCCCTTGAGGGTGGCGGAACGACCTAGGTAGTGCAGGCCCTTCAAGGGCTTTTGCCCGCTCAGGCCTAGCCTTGCATATATTAAGGGTAGGGTATGGACAACCCTGGACCCAGCCCACCCCTTTGACAACTCTGCCTAGCATGTTTAAAATTGGGATAGAAAATTGGCCCTGTTCCAACTCACAGGCCAAAAGCAACGTCCCATTTTCAGCCCAAGTGCGAGCCTGGCTTGGTCAGAGTTGGGATGGCCCAATCCATGAGTTCCCGTAGCCTTTATATGAAGCCATTCTGGGCTTTTTCATGGATTGTTGTGCGCCAGTGATCATGATATTAAAGCTCTCTTGACATGTCAAATGCCACCCTAAAAAACGCCCATCAATCCCTTCATACAACACATGTCAATTGTCAAGTATTTACCAAAAAACAAGACGTGTCAAGTGCCTTTCTCATGACTAGTGGTGAAACTTCACTGTTGTCAAAGTCATGACTATGAATTCTTCTGGATGATGAGTTAGTCAAGAGGCTTGACTAATGGGACAGGGGAACGCACAGTAGGTCGTGGCTTACCATGAATGTGCCCATCTGGATCCTCCATGACTCGGTCCCTCGAGACATTCATGAGGCTAGTTGTAGTTGGTGGGTGTCCTTATTAAAATCCATTCCAGAAAAATGCCTTTCTCTCTCTCTCTCATATGAATTTGATTAAAGTTTATTTCTTTAAAGAGTTTTTTTTTTTTAAGTTTGATCCATGAGTCATCATGTAGCAAATACATATGTAAGATTTGTTCACATGAGACTTTCCATGAGGACCTTTGGCCAACTATGGGGCCCACCTGTAGATGGGATTGGGGGAGATGGAAAGATCTATGTGGGACCATGCAAGTATTAAGTTTGACTAACCCCATATTCCTAACTCCTTTATATGTGGCCCACAAGTTCAGCAACTTCATATTAAAAATTTTGACTGAAGGGGTTAGAGGCATTTGATTGATCCCAAACTTGACATCAGGTCTCATCATTTATCCATGATCAATCTGATGGACTTCTAATTTTTCTTTTGTAGAAAAGTTATTCCATTCCCTTTCTTCTCTCAATGGAAATGGTCTTTCGATGACTCATGCCTCATGGGCTAGAGCTACATACTTCAATGTCTTGGGATAAGTGTGACTGCATATATCGTTTGCACATGTGGACCTCTTGGCAAAAAAAGCCCATATTTAGATCATCCCATGGACCCCGCTGCAAATGTGTCTTAGCTATGATGGTAAGTGTGCCAGGCTAGACTTCAGACCTGAGAATTAATGGTCTTGGTCTAAGTTTACAACTTCCTTTGGGTTGTCTTGATCCAGAACTTGAGACTCAATGGACCAGAACCAACCCGTTTATATCCCTTAGTCAAAGACAACCCAAAGGAAGGTGCAAATTTAGACCTAGACCCAGTAATTTTCAGGTATAGATATAGTTCAGTCTAGCCTCATGTCTGAACTGGCCCATTGAGTTCATAGGCACTTGAAATCTGAATTAAAATCATTATTTACAACGTTTGATTTACGCTAAAAGGGATTATAACACTTTAGATATAACCTTAAAGAGAGTAGAAAATTTACAAACCCTTGGTAAATACACTTAGACCTTTAAATAGGGCCCCATGGGTAGTGTAGTTGCTGTTTCAAACCCTGATTTCTCTGGCATCATACTTTAAAAGGAATCCCTGTTGTCCCAACCAACAAGTTTATTGAGAACAGCAATCTAAGGCGGGGCCAGAGCTTGTCCAAGACCATCCCATTTAGCTATTGGTCCTAAGATTCAGTCCTGTCCAGTCTATGGGCCCAAAGGACCTGACCAGAAAACTCCCTGCATGGGCCCTTTTTCATAGACCCGAGTATCCGTATAGCATAGCACGTAGTATTTTTAATGTGAAACAATAAATTACATAGAAAGTATATGATTATATAGCATTTGCAATAGATAGATTACTAATAATATATTTGAACTTCTATAATGTAAAATATACTTCTGCTCCGAGTTGTGGGTCAAGTGCAGTCAGGTCCACCAAAGTTGGGTCTTACACAAAATAAACTAAAATAATTGCATCAACACCAAGTGCTCCAAATTATATATATATATATATTTCCCTATTTATATAGATGCACATGAATATTTCCCTATATATATATATGGATCCAAAATTTAAGACTTAAAATAAAAGTTAATATCTCGTACATTGAATTGGGTGCTATTTAATTCATTTTGTTCGCTCTATCTTGGCTTCTACACTGAGAATATTAGAAAATGAGGTTTGTGGTTCAAGAGTTCACAAGAAAATCATCTCCATTTGTTCTTATGAGTTATAAAACCTTTATTATCACAAGTAGGGAGGCAAATAGGTTGGGTTCAGCTTGGGTCTATAGTGGACCAAACTAACTCAAATTTCTTATAAATAAAAAAAAGCTCCCATTCAGGGGCCAAATGTTGAATATGTAATGAAGAGGTTACAAATGAAGGCTTCTACTATCCGTTGCACAAGGTTTTTGTGCATGTTATGTAAAATTTATATTAATTGTACTTTGAATATATGAGTCATTTTGGGCATCGAAAATCTAGAATGGACCTGACTGAGCGTAAACCCAATTATCACTTGGGCTCAAAAAAAGGTTTTATTGAAATCTTTCAGGTCTAGTTCTTTGGTGTAACCAAATGACTGAAGTCCATTGATATCCCTGGTCATCATAAATGTGCAGAACTGAGCAGCCATTTAAAGTTGTTTTCAATCTACCATTTCCTTTAGTTCTTTTTTTTTAAACACCCAAGTTACCCTTCATTTAAAACCATGGTATGCTTTCGATAGCCGTACATGCCACAAATTGCCTTGGGGACGTTTGTTGCGACGATCACTGTGAAAAAGCCAATGAAGGTATGGATGAAAAAATGACCGAAATGAAAGAGGATTTTATCTCAATGATGAGCAACTTGGGTGTTTTTTTAAAAAAAAAAAAACTGAAGGAAAAGTCTCTGAAAAATAACATTAAGTGGTCAATTGTCCTTAATTGAAAACTTACTACAAAACTTAGTCTATATTTTGAAAGGTTTTGAAAATTGCATCCTTTTTTGAAATAAGGAAAAAACTTAAGGTCTTATTTGAGATTTTCCCAAAAAATAAAGGAGAGCATATTTATCCGCACTCGGCGCAATTAATTCAGTCATTTGTCTGATCTCCTAGGCTTTTGAAATACCCTAGTGCTCACCTCCAGGCATCGAAAATAGATACATTCCTAAATTTCACTTCAATACGATTATAGGAGTTTTTTTACATTTTGAATATTTGGGCCCAATGTGAGTATCTAACGAGAGTGCTTGCCGGGGGGGTTCTTGGTCGCACTCCTGGTGCTGGTTAATTTGGTGGGGCTGTTGGTGCAGAGCGTTTTCTACAATGTATGCAAGAGTTATCACCATCAGGAGATTGACAAGAGCGTGCTGCAAGATCATCTTGGACGGTATCTTGGGGAGTATGTGCCTCTTAAGAGCGGCATTCAGATGGAGGAAATGTAAGAAGTTTTGATTTTTTTTTTTTGGTTATTTGGGTAGTTATGGAACCAATACCTTATTATTGTTTGTTTGTTGGGTTCTTAGATTATTTAGTCAATACTGAGATTGTTCTTTCTTTCAGTTCTCTCCTTTGCTGATTAAGTGATTATGTGAATCACATGTGATAAATGAAGGTTGAACTGGAGTGTAAGCAATGTATATAGAGTTAGCATCCCTCTCTTCTTTTGGTTCCGTTTCTGGGTTGATCTTGGAGTTTTGTGTAATGAGGTTTGTAAAAGATGGAGATCTATATGTGAATCAGGGAGAATTTTGAGAAGACAAAATAGAAATTGGGGTTGTTTAGTTTGTTTGGTGGCCCGATTTCTAGAATTCTAATTGAGTGTAACTGTAAGCTTACTAGAACATGTATCTTCTTTGTTTGTGTTTGAGTGTGCGTGTGCGTAGGTGGACATTGAATGATTGATTCTCATGGTTTCTCTCTTTTCTTAATTTAGTTTTGGGCTGTAAACTGTAAAGATAGGATTGCATTTCTTTTTTTTTTTAAGTTTTTTTTTGGTTTATTTTCAGTTTTGGGCTTGGTCACTGGAAATGTAGAAAAAAGAGAACACAATTTTGTAAGGAGTACAATATCATAACGGAAAATTGTGAGAGGCGAAACCATGACCGGCCTGATCACAAGATTTCTATTGGGCTGTGGCTCTGATACCATGATGACTTTAAAATAAACGAGTGCATGATGCAAGCCCTAGGGTTAGGGCTTGTGTGGAAGTGCCGAAGTACACTAGGGTGCAGAAGCATGTCTCTGTAGACACTTCAACAAGTCTCCGTAAAGACAATGATGAGGATGCACCTTAATGGAAAACGCAATTCAATTAATCAACTCTGAGAAATAAATCTCTTACAATGCATATAAATAAGAAAAAGAAAACTTGGTGGCCAAGAAAACCTAATAATCTAACTTAGAAAATAAAATAATAATCCTAATGAAATTGGAAACCTAAACCTAATTGCAACTCATTAATTAGAATTCTAATAAAAAATAATTAGGAAAATAATTCCAAAACTATCTTGGGCCTTACACATGTGGTTGGTACATTGCATAGAATTTGCCATAACCTTATTCACAAAAACTCTTCAATCATGAGTGTAGCATAGATGATAATGTTGAGGTGGATGTGTGGTAAAAGTAGGAGGGATAGAATTAATAAATAAGCATGCATTTAGGGATAGCATTAATAGGTGATAAAATAAGAGAAACCCGTTTGAGATGGTTTGGATGTATGATGTATCCAACACAGGCAAGCAATGGTGTCGGTGAGGAAAATATTTTCTACGTAGGTTGATGGCTTATCAAGGGGAAGGGGTAGGCCAAAGAGGACGTGGATGGAAGTAGTAACAACATATTTGAAAATGTGCAACCTATCCAAAGATTTGGCTCAGAATAGATCGGAATGGAGAAGCATAATTCATCTAGCTGACCTCAATATAGTTGAGACAAGGCTTTAATGATGATGTATTGAGAAGAGATGATTCATAAATTCAAACATCCAAACTAAAACTTATCTTTTCTAACCTTTTCTCTATCATATCGCTAATATCTCAATTATCAATATATATATCTCGCTAATATCTCTAAGTCTAACAAACATCCTCCTTATATGCCGAATCCCCACCTGGAGGGAGATACCATGAGAAGGGTAATTCTCTACCCAAATGTGACAATTAACCTAGTTGACCGATGTGCTATCAGCGTAGGCAAGTGGGACATCTCTTTCTCTCTCTCTGTGCGCGCGCACTCATGAATACTATGTCGATTATGTGATGAGTGATGCATGGATACTTCAAAGTGGGCAACGTATCGTGTCGAATCGTATCCGATACTTTACTTTTTATGTGTAAAATCCATGTTCTTGCTATGTCCACGGCGTATCCCTGCCGTATCTGGGCATCATAGGTGACTGTTAGAGTTTTATTTTGTTGCAATTTGATAGGGTGCATTTCATTTTCATAAGCTTGATCTCTCATTCATTCATGATTTTTATCTTAAGATTTTCATGCTTGATTTTCATTCATAATCTTTGATTTTATTCATGTCATGCATGTTTTTCATAAT
Organism: Litsea cubeba; assembly: GCA_012931725.1. NCBI lineage: Eukaryota > Viridiplantae > Streptophyta > Magnoliopsida > Laurales > Lauraceae > Litsea > Litsea cubeba. The sequence goes on from WHSA01000342.1 coordinate 298,195, forward strand.
ATTTATGAATCTTAAGTTCATGAAGTTTTCTAGTCCCATGTGGGTGTTTGGTGGTTCCAAAATTCAAGCTTTCCATGTTTTTCTCTTTAAAATCAGTTTTTATTTGGAGATTTCAAGTCATTTATATTCATTTTTAATAGTCTTTTCTGACTTGAATCCAAGCTTGAATTGTGCCCCAAAGTTCATTGAAGACCAGCCCTCACTCTCCTTCAAAGTTCTGAAAAAAAAATCAGACATCTGGGCTGCCAGCAGGTTGGCCGGCTGTGTACCCGGTCGACCGGCCAAGGCACCCGGTCGACCGGGCACACAGTGCAGGCCGACCCAGGGAAAATGGCCGTTAAGGCTCCAACGGATATATTTCTGACCGTTGAGCACCCGGTCGACCGGGCCCTGTACCAGGTCGACCGGGCACTAGCCGTTGGACACTTTTTGGCTATAAAAAGTGGATTTTTGTTGGGGATTTGTGGCTGAACTTAAAGGAACTCTTGAGGCCAAGGAAGAACTACACTTTAAGGAGATTATTGAAGGACTAATGGGGCTAATCCATGGACTCAATCTTTGATTCAAATCTCAAATGGGTGTGCTCTCTTTTCTCATTTAATCTCATGCTTTGTATTAATCTTTGATTTCTTTTAAAAGCATGCTCAAGTTTCTTAATGTTGTGTTCATGCATTGTTAAATCTTTGAACATGTTTAGTCATGAGGATACAACATATGTTTAGCTATTCACATGAGTTTTGTTTCAAGTTTCTACACTAACTTGCTAGAGTTAAGTTGTAATTTTTCAAATCAAGTTTCTTCATCTTGAAAACTCATGTGTTTTTCATTCTACTCTTTCATTTAAATATGATCAACATCTTTGCATCATTTAGTGTTTCATCCTTCTAAAAAGAGTTAGAGTGTTTTCTAGCATATGCATGAATCTTACACTTTCTCATTCATATGCATATGTCTAGAGTTTGGGCATTTCATTTTCAAATTAGCCTATTTAGAGGCATCTCATTGCACTTAATAGTTCTCTTATCCATGCATCATTAGGCATATTAATTAAGAGAAAATCACTCGTTGTAAAGGTTGGTGCTTAGCCTTTAAAAGCATTTGTTGAGTTGTAATGGTTCATGCTTAGCCTTGAAAAGCATGGTGATGTGTTTGTAAGGTTCAAGGTGATCCTAACCTTAACTCGTTTTAGTGAAAATCCGGTAGGGTCCATCATAAGGTGACGACCCTCATATTTTACCTCCTAATGACCACCAAAATTATGTTGTGTCGTGTGTGCGGAAGCGTGCGATCAACCAAGCAATCAAACAAGCCACAAAGAAGGAGGAACACAGATTTACGTGGTTCGGTGAATTTCACACTACGTCCACGGACAAAGCTCGGTTTCTTCTTAGTTTTCACTAATCAGAGTTTCTCCATACTCTAGGGTTACAACCACAAGGATAATATATAGGAAACTCAAATACTAAACTACCCTTGAACCCTAATTACATTGGGCCTACAAAACGAGCCAAAACCCAAAACCCATAAACCTAACAAATCTCCACCTAGGCGAGATTTGCAGGCCACAACATTTTCCACCTTGGCATGCAATCACACGCCTCCAAATGCACCCGTAGGCGCCAGCACCTGAAAGTGCTCAAACTCGCAGGATGTTGATCAAGTCTAAGCAATGCTTAAACTTGACCCCAGTCACAACCTTAGTCAGCATATCTGCGGGGTTATCAGCAGTCGCAATCTTCTTAAGGAGTATATCTCCCTCATCAACAATCTCCCGCACAAAATGATACCGTACGTCGATGTGTTTCGTACGTGAATGATGAACTTGATCATTTGCCAAACAAATTGCACTCTGACTATCACAATGGACATCAATGTGCTCCTGAAAGATCCCCATGTCATCAAGCAAACCTTGAAGCCAAATAGCCTCCTTAATGGCCTCTGTCACCGCCATGTATTCTGCCTCAGTAGTCGACAAAGCAACTGTAGACTGTAACGTTGACCTCCAACTCACCGGTCCCCTTGCAAGAGTGAACACATAACCTGTAGTAGACCGACGCTTATCCAGATCACCAGCGTAATCCGAATCCACATATCCAACCACATTGTGACCAATACTATCATCCCGCTGAAACGACAAACCAACATCCACGGTACCCAGAATATATCGTAGGATCCATTTCACCGCTTGCCAGTGCCCTTTTCCTGGATCATGCATATATCTGCTTACTATACTGACAGCTTGTGAAATGTCGGGCCTAGTACACACCATCGCATACATCAAACTACCAACAGCACTTTGATAAGGAACCTGAGCCATGTACTGACGCTCATCATCTGTGCTAGGAGACATAGCAGCGCTAAGCATGAAGTGAGAAGCAAGTGGTGTACTCACAGGTTTTTGCTTTTGCATCCATACCAAAACGCTGTAGTACCTTCTTCAAATATTGTTTCTGTGATAGACAAACCTTGCCTTGCACCCTGTCTCTCTGAATTTCCATACCAAGTATCTTCTTGGCTTCGCCCAAATCTTCATTTCAAATTCATTACTCATCTGAGTCTTCAATTTTTCAATCTCCACCTTGCTCTTAGAAGCTATAAGCATATCATCGACATATAAGAGCAAATAAATGAAGGTTCCATTTCGTAGTTTGCGATAGTAGACACAATGATCAAAAGAACTCCGTGTGTACTTCTGTCCAATCATAAACTTATCAAATAGTTTGTACCACTGTCTCGGAGATTGTTTCAAACCATACAATGATTTTTTTAGTTTACAAGCCAAATGTTCTTTACCAGCAGCCTTATACCCATCTGGTTGGGTCATGTAGATCTCCTCATTCAAATCACCATGCAAAAATGCAGTTTTAACATCGAGTTGCACTAACTCAAGATCAAATTGTGCCACCAAGGCTAACAAAATACGAATCGAAGAATGCTTCACAATGGGAGAGAATACCTCATTGTAGTCAATGCCTTCCTTCTGTGCGTAGCCTTTAGCCACCAATCTAGCCTTGTACCTGACACTGTCCTTTCCTGGAGATCCTTCCTTCATGGTGTAGACCCATTTGCACCCAATTGCTTTCTTCCCCTTAGGTAACTGTACTAGCTCCCAAGTGTCATTCTTATGAAGAGATTTCATTTCCTCATCCATTGCATTCTGCCACTCTACACTTTCTGAATGCCTATTTGCTTCTTTGTAGGTAGTAGGAACACATTCTTCAACCATTGGAAGTGCATATGCCACCATGTCAGTGAACCGTTGAGGTTTTCGAATATTCCTTTTTGGTCTACTGGCTGCAATAGAATCTTCTTCTTCTTGCTCTTGTAGAGGCTTTTGAGCTGGAGTCTCCTCCTCATCTGTATCATCACCCTCTAACTCAACTGGGACGATATCAAATTCCACCTGCTTCGATTTACCATTGGTCTTGCTTTCCTCCCGAGAGTCGTTTTGCTTGTTCTGTTTACACATAGCAGCTTCATCAAAAGTCACATCCCTGCTAAGAACAAGTTTCTTTGAATCTGGACACCATAGCCGGTATCCTTTCACACCACTGCTGAAACCCAAGAATATAGCTTTCTTGGCCCTTGGATCCAACTTACTCTCTGTGACATGGAAATAAGCAGGACAACCAAATATATGCAATTTATCATAATCAGTAGCGGGTTTTCCAGACCATACCTCAATGGGTGTTTTACCCTCCACCGCAGCAGAAGGCAACCTATTGATGAGATGACAAGCATAAGCAACTGCCTCACCCCAAAACGCTTTGCCTAATCCAGAATTAGACAACATACACCGAACTTTCTCCAATATAGTGCGGTTCATGCATTCTGCCACCCCATTCTGTTGCGGAGTCCCACTAACTGTGAAATGCCTCACGATCCCCTCATCCTGACATACTTTCAAGAACGGATCAGACTTGTACTCTCCACCGTTATCTGACCTAAGCCTTTTGATCTTTCTGCCAGTCTGTGTTTCAATCATTTTCTTCCACTTCAAGAACACATTCAAAACTTCATCCTTGTGCTTCATGATGTACACCCATACTCTTCTGGAGAAGTCATCAACGAATGTAACAAAGTAGTGCATACCTCCCAAAGATGCCACTTTGGTAGGACTCCATACATCCGAATGAACATAGTCTAGTGTGCCTTGAGTGCGATGGATCGCGGTGCCAAACTTCACTTTTGTCTGCTTGCCAAAAACACAATGTTCACAAAATCCCAACTTGCAGGTCTTTGCACCTTGCAACAAGCCTTGCTTAACCAAACCCTGCAATGCTTTCTCCCCAGCATGCCCTAGACGCATGTGCCACAATCTGGTAGTGTCTGTAACAGTTTCATTTGAACTATGAGATACTGTTGCTGCTCCACCTACAACTGTACTCCCTTGCAAGAAATACAGATTACCTCTTCGGACACCCTTCATTAACACAAGTGCACCATAAACAACTTTTAGATTTCCACCTTCCATGGTAATCTTGAAGTCTTTGGAGTCTAAAGCACCCAATGAGATAAGATTCTTCTTCAAATCCGGTACATACCGAACTTCTGTCAAAACTCTAACTGCTCCATCATGCATCTTCAAACGGATTTTTCCTATCCCTTTTGTTTTGCAAGCACTATCATTGCCCATCAAAACTGTTCCACCATCCAACTCTTGAAAGCTGGAAAACCATTCCCTGTTGGGACACATATGATAGGTACAACCCGAGTATAAAATCCATTCGTCAAAATGGCATACCAATGAAGAAACAGTCAAATTAAAATCAGAATCATCATCTCCATCGTGTCCAATGTTTGCATCAGATTTATCTTTGTCCTTGTTTTTCAACTTTGGACAATCCTTCTTCCAATGCCCCTTTTTGCGACAAAACGCACATTCATCTTTTGCAGGTGGTTTTGATTTTCCTCTCGATTTAGAACGAGATTTACTACCAGATGTCCTAACATCTGATCTGCCTCTTATTGTCAATGCATCAGATGATGAATCCCCGTGGGCCTATTTGTCCTTCTTCCGATATTCATTATTCATCAAAGCAGCAGACACAACATCATATTTAACCTCAGTCTTCCCGTTGATCAAAGTGTGAGTAAAATGATCATAACTATCGGGAAGTGAATTCAGAAGAAGTAATGCCTTATCTTCATCATCAACTTTCACATCAATGTTCATCAAATCAGCAATAATCTTATTAAAATCATCGAGATGTTCAGTCATAGAAATACCTTGACGATACTCGAAGCAGAAAAGTTTCTTCTTCAAATAGATCCGATTCTCCAAGCTCTTGGTCATATACTTTTCCTCCAATTTCTGCCACAACTCTTTTGCAGAAGTTTCTCTCATCACTGAGTATTTCTGATCCTTCGCGAGACATAATCTGATGGTGCTACATGCCTAACGATTGATCTTCTGCCATTCCTTATCTTCCATCTCTTTGGGCTTATCCTCGAGAGCAATTTCCAACTCTTGTTGGCTTAGAACATCTCTAACCTCACATTGCCACATACCAAAGTTATTGGTACCATCAAATTTCTCGACCTCGAATTTTGCATTCGAGATGGTTGTCTTTGCTGATGATGAGCTTGCCATTTTGTTTCTGACTGTCAAACTAACAATCCACTTCGTTCAGATCGTAGATCTAGTCGATACGAATCCAACAAAAAAAAACGGAGCTCAATTCTGAGTCCGGATGCCTCCGAAACTCCCAAAACAATTCTGGCCGTCCAATTGGTCAAATCTGTCTTTGACTGTACTATTCGCTGACGTCAGCAGCTGCTGGAACGGGCCTCTCCTGCGCGGACTGGGCCAGGTCAGACCTGACCTGGACTGGACTTACACTGCAGGCTGGGCTTCTGGAACGAGCAGGTCAGATCTGACCCGAACTGACCTGCGCAGAGCCCGGCCCAACTGGGTCTTCTTCTCCTTCTTCGGTTCTGGAACAGAACCAGCGACAGGGCAGCCCTGTCTTCTTCTTCTCCGGTGGCGACGACAGAGGGCGGCCGGAGTGCGCAGATAACGTCGACGACGGAGAAGATCTCCGGCGACGGCAGCGGTGATCGATGCCCGATTCAGAGATCGTCTGCGTGGCCCACCTCAGTGATCTGCTCCTTCTGTGCCGCTGCAATAGATTCAAAACCGATCTCTACTATTTTCTCAACGATCCCGATCCAGACGTAGAGATCCAGACGATGATCACAAGTCTGATCCAAGTTTGATTTTAGATCACAAGGTTTAAACCCAGTCAGTCAACGACGATGATCCCTCTCATCACACAACATTGTAGCCTTCCTTCCAAAGCGTCTGGAAGCATATCCGGCCACCATGGACCCAATCAATCCAGTAATATAGAGCGAGGACCTCTATTCTGTGGCCGCGCAATCTCTGACAAAAACATAGGTGCAGCTTGAATAACTAGACCGATGCCGGCACCGAGCAATAACCGTCCCAAAATGAGCATCCAAACTGCAACTGCTGCATCTCACCGACGGCTGTGTGATGCAACAAAGAACCTCTTCGAGATACGAAACAATCACAGTTGTTTATCGCGTACCACAACAATGCTCTGATAACAATTTGTTGTGATCGTGTGTGCGGAAGCGTGCGATCAACAAGCAATCAAACAAGCCACTAAGAAGGAGAACACAGATTTACGTGGTTCGGTGATTTCACACCTACGTCCACGGACAAAGCTCGTTTTCTTCTTAGTTTTCACTAATCAGAGTTTTCTCCCATACTTCTAGGGTTACAACCACAAGGATAATATATAGGAAACTCAAATACTAAACTACCCTTGAACCCTAATTACATTGGGCCTACAAAACGAGCCAAAACCCAAAACCCATAAACCTAACAATTAAAGCTTGACAAAGATGACAAATTCTCTAAAAGAATATTTTTCTCACCCAATGAACTTTAGGTAGTAAATTTTGCACATTCTCGCTCACATTGGTAGTAGTGAGAACATTGTCTTATGTGAGATTGTGGTAAAGATCAGGTTGAGAGGAGAGAAGCATCTACATCAGTTGCATTCAATGTTTTAAAAAAGGCGAAGAAGTGCTAGTCAGATCAACACATTTAGCCTCCTTTGCTCCTGCCAAGAAATATGAGGATGATGTTTTGTGCCATGTAGCAGAAATGGATGTTGCTTGCATCATTTTGGGATGTCACATGGCTATTTGATCTTGATGTCATGGAGAGCATAACTTTCTTTCACAAGTCGACACCATGACCTCTTTCCAAGTATCACGTCTTTCATTCACTTAAGGGTTGTGATGTGAGACTGCCATGGGCATGAGGTAAGATTTACAGACTACCTCCCTGCTAACTAGGTGGACGGTGGTTACTTTTTTCTCTTCCTTGCGAGGACATGAAGTCTTTCTAGTTTGTTTTCTACTTCATTAGGGCACCTCGGGACATGTTGAGGCAATTATCTCCCTTTGGGTGGCTGTATTACTAAGTTGAAATCAGCTCTTTCCAGCTTGCATATTTATAATCTATTAAACTTCCTATGTTTGTGGTGGATGGAATCGAAGGGATAGAAAGAGTGGAAAGATACATAAGAACCCAGTTGGTTGAGTGGGACCAAGTATGTAATGTGAAAAATGGGGACCTAGGGATCCAGTCAAGCATCACTGTTTGGGAAATGGCCTTGGCGTTTTGCTATGAATGATAATGGGTTATGGAGGCAGGTTTTAATTCATAAATATAACGTGGGGGTTTGCAGATGGGGGTCCTTTATCATGCTTCAGAGATATGAGAAGCTATTATTAATGTTAGAGAAGAAACTTTTTCTCTCCTGTCAAGAATCCATTAATTTTGTTTTGTGATGATAGTATGTGTGAGGATGTTCCTCTTAGCAGTTACTTCTCTTTTCATTGGACCTAAATATTTTTTTCTAGATAATCATGAATGTAATGGTTTTAAGGTTGTATGTAAGAAACTTAAGAAGACGATATATTTTGAGAAAACCCTCTCTCTGGCTCTTATGTGTTTGAGAAGAGATGACTGATCAATATTTATTAATCAGTACAAGGAACTGTTTTTAAACAGACAAAACCTATTACACAGTTACATGCCAGCTTAAACTGCCAAACAGTCACAGGTTGGTTTATGGACAGAAACCATTAAACAGTTACAGACTAGCAGTTGGGAAAGCTGCTGTGAACTTGCATGTGTGCAGAATCTCTGGACTTGCATGTGTGTAGTACAGTTCATATGTGTGGGGCCTCAATGATCTCATGTTTTGGTTCAGGTTGTCTATTACCCTCCTGCAAACGTGGCCGTCCAATAACACCAAGTTTGAGCAAGATACCATTAAAAACATATTGGAACGGAGGCTCGGTGAAAATATCAGCTAATTGTTGAGAAGATGTAACAAAACTAGTGACAAGTAAGCCCAAGGCAACTTTCTCTCTGACAAAATGGTAATCCAATTCAATATGCTTAGTGCAAGGATGAAAAACTGGATTAACCAGCATGTAAAGGGCACTAAGGTTGTCACAAAATAAAATAGGAGTGCAATGAAGAAAAATTCCAATATCCCGAAGAACAAATGTTAACCAAGTAAGCTCCGCAGTTGTAGAAGCCATAGCCCGATACTCAGCTTCTGCACTAGCACGAGCCACTGTTGTTTGCTTTTTGGCACACCTTCAAATGAGGTTAGCACCCAAAAAGGTGCAGTATCCAGTTGTAGAACGTCGTGTGAGAGAGCAACCTGCCCAATCTGCATCTAAGAAGCGTAAAGATCAAGAGTAGATTGTGTGAGAATGTGAAACCCAATGTCCATAGTCCCAGATAAATACTGCAGAATTCATTTGACTACCTGGAATGAGAAACTGTAGGTTTGTCCATATATTGGCAAACAAAATTAACTGAATAAGATAAATCAGGCTGGGTCATGGTCAACTACAACTACTGGAGAGCATGGTTCAAAATCACAGTATCGGCCGGGACAAAAAGCGATACGGTATCGGTCGCGGTTATCGGTCCGTCGCGGTCTTCGCGGTGTGAATTATTTTTTAACCCAAAATTTATTTTAAAAATATTTAAAAAATCCAGAATATTAGAAAATGCTGGAAAACAATGTTTTTTTTCCATTAGTAACAACAATAAATCAAAATATCGGTCTCCCTAAGTCATGAAATCCTGTATCACCGTCTTATCCGGAATTGTATAAATTTTGCTTACAATTCAATAGATTTAGATGTATATACCAAAATAAGATAGAATATCACAAATTTTTATAAAATGCAACCATAATTATGACTTTTGAACTGTCTGTTGGTGTGAAATTTTAGAAAATAAAGTTTGCACTCATCACTCAATCATCAAGTTGTGAATTGAAGAGTATCAAGATAGCATATTTTATTATGATAATATGATAAAGCACAAAGCAATTGGACATTTATGATTTACTTTAAATGATGACAAATTTGAGTAACTATTTTACAAAAGATCTAAAAGATTTCAACTGAAATCCTAATTTTTAAAACCTCAAATAGTAAATTTAGCCTCAAAATGTGTAGATTTAAGATAATGAAAGGTACCTAGAACAAAAAGAGCATGCAATCATCATTTCTAAGCTATATTTAAATAATTTTATAAAAGAATTGCAAAAAAGAATACAAAATGCTAACCTCGGTAGAGTTGTATATGATTTTTAAAGACGAATTTAACAAAAAAATAGGTATTTTTGATGGCTTGATAGTGAAATATGTGTTGGGGAAGAAGGACAACATCTAATTTATTTGGAAGAAGGAAGAAAGGAGTAGAATAGGAGAAATGAAAAAAAAAAACTATAAATGTAGTAGGCCGATATTTTGACCGATATTTTTAAAATATCGACCGATATATCGGTCAGGACTGATAATTTGAGATATCGGCTAATAATATCCAATATTTTGGGGATTTTTAACAGAGCGACACCAAGACCGATAATCTTCAAATTATCGTACTGGTATGGGCTGATACTGGTTCGTAATGGCCGATACGAACCAGTATCGGCCGAGAATTTAAACCATGCTGGAGAGCACCAATGATGCTGCGATAAAATGTTGCATCATAAAAGGGGGCAGATGGATCAATGAACCTTTGCTTTTGAGCCATCAGAGTGGATATAGATTTACATCCCTTCATTTGAGCACGAGTAAGAAGATCCTTTGCATACTTGGATTGGGAGAGAAAGATACCACCATCAAAATAGGCAACCTCAATACCAAGAAAGTTGTGTAAGGGACCTAGATTTTTCATAGCAAATTCTCTGCTCAACTGATGAATAAAGTTGTGTAAAGGACCTAGATTTTTCATAGCAAATTCTCTGCTCAACTGATGAATAAACCAATCCAAGTAAGGGGGCGAATCACCGGTAACAATAATGTCATCAATATATAAGAGTAATAATAATGTGCTAGCAATAGAATGACACACAAAAAGAGAAGAATCAGCCATACTGCAGAAAAATCCAATGGAGACTAAATAATTACTGAATTCGTTGAACCAGGCGCGAGGTGCCTGCTTAAGACCATACAAAGCCTTCCTAAGTCGACGGACATGGGTAGGAAATGTATCATTAATGAAACCAGGAGGCTGATCCATAAACACAGTTTCTTTAAGAAAACCATGCAAGAAGGCATTTTAAACATCCAACTGTCGGATAGTCCAACCATAAACAGTAGAAATAGAAAGAATGGTACAAATTGTGGCTGGCTTAATTACAGGACTGAATGTCTCAGAAATATCTACTCCGGCTACTTGTTTATATCCTTTTACAACAAGCAGGCCTTGAGTCGCTCTAAACTTCCATATGCTTTAAGTTTAGTTTTAAACACCCAGTGACACCAAATCACATTCATAGAAGGCTCACGTGGCACCAACTCCCACGTTTTATTGGCATGTAAAGTAGAAATTTCCTCTTGCATTGCTTGCAACCATCCAGGATGTGATAGAGCTATGTTAATTGACTTAGGTTCCGATGGTATAGTTTCATGAGAATCAGTAGATAAAGAAAGAATGACTTGAGGCTTTATAGAATGTGATTTAGATTTAGTGTTGTACGGATGACCAATTTGTGGAGGATTTAAAGTTCCAGCAGATTGCATAACATCTGTAGGGTTTGGAGTGGACGAGTCTTGCTGTAACAAATCAGAAGCATTTGATGTGGTTGGATAAGATGGCTGGACATCAGAAGTAGGTGTAGCTGACTATATCGAATCTGTTTGTGCCGGTGATTCAGGTATGTCGATGTTGTCATCCACAAGTCTTTTGGACCGATTTGAAAGAAATGAAGGCGCAATGTCAATAGGTACTGTGGGTTCTAAGGTTGAGTTGATTGAACAATCATCAATCCAATTTGAAAAAGTTGAGAGCTCCCCTTGAATTTTTATACCACTAGAGAGTACAGAAGAAGTGGCAAATGGAAAAAACCACATGCCTGGACATATGAATTCGATCAGTGTTATTATGTAGACAACGATAACCTTATGTTGTCAACTGTAGCCCAAAAATATGCATGGTTGAGATTTCGGGCTGAATTTGTTAGCAGCCTTATGTTTTAACAAAGGAAAGCACAAAGCTCCGAAAACTCGAAAAGTAGAATAATTAGGAACCTTATTAAAAAGTAACTCATAAGGTGTGACTTCATTCCCAGTTGTACAGATGGTAGTCTATTAATTAAATAAACGGCTGTATAAAATGCCTCAACCCATTATTTTTTTGGTACTGAAGAATGAAATAGCATTGGTAAGCCCAATTCAACAATGTTTCAATGTTTCCGTCCAGCCACTCCATTTTGTTCAAGAGTATTGGGAGAAGAAACCTGTCGGATAATCCCCTCACTAATTAAATGAGTAAAAAATTGAGAACTGGAAAACTCTCCCCCCTCCATCACTCTGAAAAATCTTTAGAGTCAAATCGTCTCTCGACTAATTTTTGAAATTTTAGAAATACGAGAACTCAGATTTTCACTTCAAGGGATATATCCATGAGAAACGGGAGTAATCACTAATGGAAACAACATAATAAGCAAATTGCTGATTAGATAGAATTTGTAACGCCCCAATTCCGGATACCGAGAAAATCGTCAAAGTACCGTAATTGGCGCGCTACTTCCCGGAAAATCCGAGAACTTCCAAGATCGTAGGTCCGCAGTGAGGTCCAATTTAAAACTTTTCATCAACATAGTAACAATGGTTAATTGCGGAAGCATGATAGTATAGCGGAAGCCATATCAGAGATAGCGGAAGCATAAGGTATCATCCATGTATCAAATATAAATGGGCTGAAGTCCAGCCTAAATGTGACAATGATATAAAACCAAAGTTAATTACAATAATACCCTCTCACTACAACAGACTCTCTCAAAAATCCTAAAACAAAGATATCACTCAACCCCAGGTGTAGGCTCTCCAATCACCGGCTCGACCTCATGGTCGGCCTGTCCCCATCCATAGTCGCCTGCTACGGGCACCTCAACGAGTGCGAACGCGTCGCCCTCAAACTCTGGGTCAAGACCTAAGCACCAAGAGTGGGTCAGATCTAAAGATCTGGCAAGTCACAATATGCAGATAATATAGAATGTATGCATCAAATGAGTAGAGACATGTATAAAGTTAAGAGAGTAACAAAGGTACATATGCTATGCAGTCGTGCAAGATAACAATGTAGAATCATAATAAGCATAACTGTAATAAACCTACACAATATGGCACATCCACATAAGCTGGTCACCGCGGGATATTATGCCGCGGCCCTCCCATACTGAACACAGTCGCGGTAGGGATCCTAAGCTAATGCTAGGGATTACTAACCCTGCAAAATATCATCAACATCAACCACAACGACCGGAACCGGCATCACACCGTCCGTCCCAACAGTGCTCATCATGATAGCCACACAACAAATCTCAATAGCTCCTACCAGTGATGATCAGTCCAACTGGCTGAGCTTAAATCAACTCAGTGAATGTCTATGCCGACTCGGAAACAATAAAGGTCTGTGTCTGTCTAGGCTTTGCCTTGCGTGAACAAGGTCCTAACAAAAGTCCCTAAGAGGTCCAAGTACTCAATATAAACTGTGGATCATAGTCCAAGTCCAATTCCATCATTGGATCCGTACCAAGGCCCACCAAATACTTGGCCTGGTCTATAACAATCCATATGAGATACAAGCCCATGTTCAATGACATATGATCCATCTACGTCCATAATGGGTCACAAGCCCATACAATCTAACCTCTCCATTCTAGGGTAATTCACATCCAACTTAGGCCATAAAAAGGGCCCGCCTAGCCACAGACACGGGTCAATGATCCACCCAATCAGATTACCGGGTCACCTCTAAGTATTCCTAGGTTTAGGTCCTCCATTTTCCATTTAATTAACAGGTATGAGCAATAATAAGGACAATAGAGTGATAGTCATAGTATGAGGGAGATGAATCTCCAAGTACACGAATCATAGGGAGATAGCAACAGTCCAACCTAGGTAAATGGTCCACTTTCGGATACAAGTCCATCTCAGGTAATTCGATCTTTAAGTGAAACCACAGATGCTAAGGAATATTGTGTTTGGTGCTTAGAAGTTATATGCATCATTTTGGTAACCTATAAAGGTCGAATCATCTTAGATTACATAACCTGGACTTTAATTAGTGGACCCCACGAGTCAAGGTTGAGCCGTACCATTGACTCGTGGCTGGCACAGTGATGGAAGTCTATTTGAATGGTCAATGGGCCCTACATATGATTGCAACAATAGAAATTAGAATCTGGGGATCGTCACTGTACACAGTGTGCTCAGCCGACCTCCTGGCCTGGGCGGTCAGCTAGGCACACTGGGTCCAGAGAAGGAAAAACACTCTGCAGGCAAAGCCTGTTTGTCCAGGACTTCCTGTGAGTTCGGCTAACTCCCTGGCCTGGGTAGTTGGCCGTGCACACTAGGAATTCTGGCTGGAGGAAATGTCCCAGGTTCTAGTCTCCTTTGTTGAAATCCTGCCTTTTTGGAAATCTATCTCGGAGTTCGGCTAAGCAATGGAGCTCAATTGAATACTCAGTTCGGCCACCCAACTCAGCTCGGCAAAAGGCCTAGCTCAGTTCGGCCACCCAACTGAGTTCAGAAAAATGCATTGAGTTCGGCTAGGCATTGAGGTTGGTCAAGCTCTTAGCTTGGTTAAGCACTGAGTTCGGCTAAGCTCGAAGTCCGGTCTGGCACGGAACCCGGTCTGGCGCTGAGCTCAGTAAAACACTGAGTTCGGCCATAACACTGAGTTCGGCCGTAACACTGAACTCGGCTTTGAGCACTGAGCTCGGCCTAGACACTTAGCTCGGCTAAACGCAAATCTCATCCTAACCATCATGCTCGGCAGAACTCTGAGTTCGGCTAGTGTTAAATCCAGCCATCGCTGAGTTCGGCCAGTGCTGAGCTCGGCAGTTGCTGAGCTGCGCCAACGCTGAGCTCGGCAACCGCTGGGCTCTGCAAGTGCTGAGCTCGGCCATCGCTGGACTCTGTCCATCTCTCCTATCAGTGTTGTGTTCTGTTACAGAATCCAGTTCTGCGACAGGACACAACTTCTCTTCACTAAGCACAGGAATGGGGTCCACCCCTGATAAAAATCCAGATCAAGTAGCACCCCATGGTCGCACAGACCCCCTCACATAGACGTAGGGTCCTGATCTACCAAGGGTGGTCCTACTTCGATTCCGATCACAACACAATGAGGTGGGTTCTCGTCATTCCATCTCCGGAAAACCCATCACTGCAACCCAATTCTCCTGGGTTTCTCCATAGACCATTACAGAAGCAAAATAAATCATTCCCACCTCATTCACCCATCATCAACCGGCCATTGATCATCCAAATGAGGTAATCCCATCCATCAATGGCCAAAGGAACCAAACAAACATGCTCAAGGATCGATCTAAACATATATATTACAAATTGGAATTCTACTGCAAATCAAAGGAAGGAAACATGCAATCTAGACTACCAGCACAGTGCACTTGCCTTGATCGATTGAAGGTAGAAGGAAAAGAGAGAACCACAGGGAAACCAAAAGGCAGGGTCTCGGCAGTTGCTCCTATGGTGCAGGTTGGTCTCGGCTGGCCTTCTGTCAGGGATTTCTGGGGCGAGGGAGAGGAAAGAGAGATTGGAGGGGGAGATGAGGGTTCGTTGGAGAGAATTGGGGAAGAAGAAGAGAGAAAAGAGATTGAAACTTGAGAGAAAAGAAAATGAGATGAACAGTAGTTGCTTGGGCAGGGGAGGGTTTTAGTTTATATAGGTTGGGTTTTTGGGTTAGGGACAAAATTGCCCTTAGGGTTAGAATAGGATTAGGGTTAGGGTAGAGGGTATTTGGGTCTTTAGGTGAGCTTCTAGAAGATTCTTGGTGCAAACCCCCCTATAGTAAATACAAAATTCTAGCTAGGGCCTCTAACAAACTAACTAACTCTAAGAATAACAAAAGACACCCTATTGACTCTACTAATTACACCACTAGTCTAACCCTAGGAAAATACATAACTACCCTCACTAAGCCCCATAATTAGTATAACTAAAATACTTAGGCTTATATATAGTATTCAAATTCACATTGAGGGCCCACCAGGGGTGGGGTCTCACAGAATTGGTGCAGGGCCCCATAGATCACAATGTATTTTGGAAAGTAATTGTAAAGAAATATTGTTACTTCCTTTAAAGGGTGGTTTACAACCCTTACTTTATTGATAACTACTGCACAATGAATGTGCTTTATTCTATACATCAACACTAATCAACTTCTGAGAAAATAAAAATTTAAGTACCTTGGATTGGGGATGACCCAAACGTTGATGCTAGATTGCCTCTGATGTAGTTCTGTTCCTAGTAGATAACAATGCCACTTTTCCATTCTCCACAGCATAGAGACCTCCTCTCTTACTCCCACTGCCCAGTATTCTCCCTGTGCTCATCTCCTTTATAATAGAACCGTCAGATGAGAATACGAAGTAGCAAGGAAAGTCCTCTATAAATTTACTCAAAGATAATAAATTTCTTTTCATCTCAGGAATAACGAGAACATCAGGAACAACAATAGTATTTTGTCCAAAATTAATATCTGCACCCCCCACATGTGAAATAGGTAAATGGAAACCATTCCCAACCATGACACTGTCATTACCACAATAGGGCCGAATATTATGAAAGTAGCACCATTGCCAGTCATATGTGAAGACGCACTAGATTCAGCAAGCCATTCAGTATCTTGTGGATCTGTTATGGTCATTGCAGCAAGAGCTTGCGGAATAGCATCAGGCTGATATGCATTGTCAAAACGATGCCAACATCTTAGGGCTGTATGATTCATTTTTCCACAAATTTGGCATTTTTCATGATGAACGTATTGTGATTGCATTTGCTGCTGCATTTGTCCCTGCTGTTGGTTATGACCTTGTTGGAAACATCCCCTGTTTTTGTCTCGCAGGTTCTGAACTTTGTGCATGCTGCCCAGATTGAGCAGCTTGAATCAATCCATGCCCGTTAGAATTGAATTGGCCATGTTCCTGCCAATTTCCCTTGTTATTTCTGTTGTTTCCGTTGCTCCTTTGTTGCCCTAATGCCACATTCTGATTTGGGAAAGAAAAATCATGAGACTGATTCCTGATTTCATGACTCTGGAGAAGAGGAATAACATCAGAATATGATGGAATTGGAGGCTTCAGCATTGAAGTAGTAAAACTTTCATATTTTGGTCCTAGACCTTGCAAAAGCCAGAAAACTTTTTTCTGATCTGCAACTGGTTTCCCAATTGCAGCCAGATCATCACAGATACCTTTAAATTTATTAATATAATCGGCTAAGTAAGCATCTTCCTTTTCAGAAAGTTGAATTTGTTGTAGAAGTTGAAACTCCTGTGCTTGAGAATCTCCAGCATATGTACGTTCTAGACATTTCCACACATCTAGGGCTGTTTCAAGGCCAACAATGGGGCGTAGAGCACCTTTAGACCTGGTATTGATGATCCAAACTTTAACTTTGCGATCAGATCTTTTCCACGAAATGTAGTCAGGATTTTCCATCTCAGATTGTCCATCATCTGAAAAAGTTGTTTGTGCAGGCATGGAAAAAGTCCCATCAATAAATCAAACCATATTTTCACTCTCAAGAAGAGAGTTGTATTTAGTTTTCCAAAGAGGAAAATTGGAAGAACTCAGTTTTAGTGATACATAGTCACCTATGCTGATTGCAGTAGAGGGGAACGAATACTTCGTTCCAACAGATGATGTCACTGCCATGATTTCTTTGTGGGAGTGAAGAAAGCTTCAAGGAGTATTGTTTAGGAAACCTATCACTTGTTCATTCTGATTGAAGTGGAGTCAATATGTATCTACATAGACTCCCGCTCCGATACCATAAGGAATTTAAGAAGACTATATTTTGAGAAAACTCTCTCTCTCTGTCTCTGTGTTTGAGAGGAGATGAGTGATCAATTTATATTATTCAGTACAAGGAACATTTATAACTGTCTGTACTAAACAGACAAACTATTAAACAGCTACATGCCAGCATAAACTACCAAACAGTTACAGGTTGGTATATAGACAGAAACCATTAAACAGTTGCAGACTAGCAGTTGGAAAACTGCTGTGAACTTTCATGTGTGCAGAATCTCTGGACTTGCATGTGTGTACAATTCATGTGTGTGGGGCCTCAATGATCTCATGTTCTGGTTCAGGTTGTCTATTAGTATGGATTCCTCAGTTTCATCATCATTCTGTGTGATTTTGAAGACAATTGTTAACAGTTCCCTCCTTTATTAATATGAAGACAATTGGAGATATTTATCTTCCAAAAATTGAGTGATATTCATATTTGGTAGCTGGACACTAGAAAGACTTTATTCAATTAACTCTTTTTTCATAGATATGCTCTTACAACACCATACTTTCTTGGGTAACTTGAAAGTCAATCTTATTTGGAGACGGCAACATAAAGTGAACAAGTGTCTTGTTTGTGCCTTGAAAGTATGGAAACGATAAAAGTTTGTTGATTTGTTGTGATTTTGCATGCATGGTGTGGTCCTCTATTTTTAGTCTTTTCAATGTTTGTGATGGGGACATCAACTCCAGATATGGAAAGACATACCAAAGGCGTAAGAAGAAAATGGTTGATAAGGCTTCCTTGTGGCTGGATCAACTTTTCATGGGCTTGATACATCACAGTCGTGAAGATCTACCGTTGGATCGGCCTTTGGGCGAAGATACACCGTTGGATCTTGATCCGGGCGTGCGGAAGGCCTCCGGTGGTGGACCCGCGGAAGACCCCATACTGGGATGGTCCACAGGAGATGAGCAATTGTGGAGTCATCATGAAGATTTAAAGATTGGCAAGGGACCCAAGGGAATTAAAGAGTCTAAAACTACAGACATAAGAAGAGGGGCCAGGAGGGCCCACAACTTAAAGTCCCTTGCATAAGGATGCGTGCACAAGACTTGCGCACAAATCCCCATGCGCAAGGCAGCCCTTTTCCACCTTGTCGACAGCCACTTGTTGGTCTTATTTTATTTTATTTGTTTGGTTTTATTTTATGAGACAAGATCTAGATGTTTTAATCTGAACCATTGGTTTCTAGGGTTCTCTTATTACTCCTTAATAAGGTTGTATCTCTTGGAAAAGAGGACTAATGATGAATGAATAATGATTTTCTTCCAAAGGCCTTCTTGAGATTTCTCTTGCAGGATCTTCTTTTCGCCCGCGAAGGGGAGTTTGGTGCGAAGCCAAGCTATCACACTATCTCCATCCCAAGGTATTTATCTCCACTGTTTTCCCTTTCCTTTGATATCCATGTCACACTTTCTTGCCCATCCAGATTTAGATCTACTCACATGGTGGAATCCTAGATCCAACCCAAATCCCAATCAACACCATTAAACCCTTGCAGCCCTCCAATCAGCCCCTTATCCATCAATCAATCACAATTGTTCATTCCCCCAGCCCTTTAGATCTGATCAGACCAGCAATAGATCTAGAATGGCAAGCACTAGATCTGGTTTCAACGCATTACAGCCCATTTAATTCATGTTTTCACTTCTGAATTTTAAGCCTAGCATTATAAAGTTGTGGGTGTATTGGATTAAACCTGAATTTCATTTAAAACTATATTCAGTCCACTACTATTCAATTGTTACCCCAAATTGAGCCTGGCTGTCCTTCAAATCCTTAAGGATCTTGATTATCTACTCGACTCGGCAGATCCCTAGGCAAGGTCGAGGTTCTTACTCTCCACTTGGTCCCTTCCTCCATTCTTTGAGGGCCCAAATTGCAGGACTGTAACGAGAATTGGATTTCCTCATAATTAACTTAGTGGATTTCAGCATGGAATGATGTGTCAATCTGTTTCAATTGATTCATTATAATTGTTATTGATCTCATCTTGCATCATTTAGATCAGTTTTCAATTTTGTCCTGCATCAGTTTGCTTATATCAGACTTATTTATCTGTTTTTATCTTGGTTGAGGATCTTCTCTCATAGCGGTTTAATTTTGTGGCATCTTTCTTTTTGGGTGGCTGTCTTTTGGTTCTTTAGAAAGAAAGGAACAGTTGATTGTTAAAAAGACAACTCTTATTCGGTGGTGGGTCTGGTGGGTTAGGCCTGGTATGGCTATATGTTGGATGTTAACTTGCAACAAATTCGGAGTTGTCTGTGCTGCCGAGTTATGCCGATGTTCAGAGAACTTGTTTTCTGCTCCTGTTATACTTGCTCAGTTACCAGGTGAACTCTTCCTCCGTGGAGTTGTTCGAAGTTAAATTTTGATGGAAGTGTTATTATCAAGGATGGTAGAGCTGGTGTTGGGGGGAGTAATTTAGATTATGAGGGGACTGTGTGGAGTAATTATTCAGAACCTTTATTAGATAGTAGTTTAAATGAAACGGAAGTGTTCTCTTTGCTCCTTGGGTGTCTGAAGTTGGTGAAGGTGGTGGTTTTGGAAACAATTCTTGGAGGCTTTAGCTATTCTATCAAATAAGCATCTAGTGATCTAGATTTTCCATGGTGGATGGGTTATTGGATTTTTGTAATTGGTCAGCTGGAATTTATTGGTGGTTTCTAGTTTTCTCATGTTCTTTTTTGGAGAAATTTTCAGAGCATAATTTAGCCAAATAGGGAGTTCTTGGCACTCTTTTGATGCTTGCTGACTGATTTTTATGTTTTCTTGGATTTCTTCCATTTATTGCTGTATTATGCCAAGAGATGAATAAGATGGTAAAACTCTCTCTCTCTCTCTCTCTCTCTTGGATTTCTTCCATTTATATATTGCTGTATTATGCCAAGAGCTGAATAAGATGGTAAAACTCTCTCTCTCTCTCTCAAATTGTTATGATCATTAATTGGGTTCTAAGCTTATTGGATACCCATATTGCTCTCGTTCTCAACCTACATAGAATGACAAAGGAAATGTGAATTATCTCAAAGTGCATGATTATTATTCTGACTTTGTCACTGTGGCTGGAATATGGGTCCTTCCTATGTGCTATTGTCTGGAACATCTTATGTGGTTCAGAGTTATTCATGATATGACTCAGAGATCAGTTTCTGATAAGCTCCTTGTAGAGTTTGAGTCTTTATGAACCAGCTACGTAATCGTTCTCTTCTCTCAAACCTGGAAACTTATCTCTAAGAATTCCTCTGTGAAGAATAATGATGTAGATCTCAAGCCATCTTAGAGCATTAAAATCTCAATAGGACCCTTAGAGGTAGCTTACGTTGCCAGTCTATAGGCAAGCCCAATGAAGAGACTAGGAAACAAAGTGCTTTTCCTATAAAGAATTCGATCATTATGCCAATGAATGGTGGATGATTAAAATTCTCAATTATTGTAAATGATCATGACATTTATTTATTTATTTTTGATCTGTAATGGAAACTTTATTGTTTAGGAAACAAGGCGAAAACACAGAAGAAAGTAGAAAATACAAGGGTATTAGAGCATCATACCCCACCAACCAAATCTGGAAAAACCACCAAAAAAACCAAGAAACAAAAATTACATAGATAAACATATGCACCGAGAAGATCATCCACCCCTTGCTTAGCCAAATCATCTGCCATACTACCGACGGACCTCATATATGACGAAAGGAGATGACCAAAAGAAGAGGAGAGCTCCTTAACCTCATTGAAGTGAAACTGGAACTTCCAATGCCTAGAATCACACTTCAAGGACCAACCTACCACATTCAAAGAGTCACTTTCCACCTCCAATGGGACTTGGAAAGTGGCCGAGAAGATCCAAATAGCTTCCAAAATAGTCAATACTTCTGCTTCATTGGAATCCCTAATCCCCACATTTGTCAAGAATATAAGCAACACCTTACCCTTATCATTGTGAAGCACCCCTACCATTACCTGCGGGTCTCGACTTACCTCTCGTTGCACTATCGACATTAAATTTCTACATTTCCGGAGGAATCCAATAACCGGACGTCTTCACCTTAAGGTACACTCACCTCATGCAAGCTTCCCAATTGTAAAATAAATTTGACACTTGGAGATTGTGAAAATCCTTCCCGACCAAAGCCCACTTGCGATTGAAAGCTTAACCTTGGAAACCAAATCCTCCAATGAAGCCAAAAAGTTTCTAAAAATTCTCCCATTCATTTCCTTCCAAAATACCTAAAGGATGACAAAGGGGATGAAACACCAAAGCAAAAAACAACATCCATGAAAAGCCCTCAAGCCCATGCCAATACCAAAGTTTGACAAGGTTCCTAGGACACACCATAAACCCTACACAAGTTGATGAAATAGTACCCAAGATAGGAGGTCACCTCACAATGAAGAAGAAGATGGTCCATAGATTCCCTTTCTTTTCTCTATAGCACACAAGTATCACAATTAGAGTCTGACAGGATGCCTCCCCTCCTTAAATTATCCGTTGTCGAGATCTTTCCTACAACTGCCAACTGATAGAAAGCTTTAACACGAGGAGTAATTAGCACCAACCACACCAATGCACAGAAAGCTCTCGTAGGACCAGTATTTGCAAGAAGCTAAGTAAAAGGCCTTCTTCGAAAAGGGCCCTGAAGTGGAGGGCTTTCAAATCTACCTATACTTACCTTGCCTGTAAATAAAAATGTTAGAAGGTAGAATCAACAATTCCCCATACTAGACCTTCGTCAGACTAGCGAAGGGACCTCCCTATACAACAATCCCACACAAAGACTTTATTAGACACCACTCGAAAACTCTAGTAAACATATACCTCGAAGGACCCACACCCACCCAATCATCAGACAAAAAACTTGCCTCTCCCCCATCCCCAACAATAAAACCCACCCCTCTAGAGAAGACATCACCCCTCACATTGGACACATCATCATAAAGACAATACCCTCATAAAGACATGATAAATGATACCTAGGAACAAGCTTAGGCATCTAACCCCACTGGTGTCACCACATTTATTAGCAATATTCTTCCTCCAAAGAGCCTCCTCCTCAAATCTCCACCACCATTTAGCTAAAAGTGCCTAATTCTTCTTGTCAAGGTCCCCAAGACGCAAACCACCATACCTGTTAGGCTTAATCAGATGCTCCATTTCAACAAATGCATCTCCTTTTTATCACCATTTCCTCCCAAAGAAAATCACGCCTTAGCCAATCTAAAGCCGCACAAACCTTCTTAGGCATTTTGGATAGAGGCATGTTGTAATAGATATCTAGGATTTCCTAGTCAAGGTAATCTTACCCCTTAAGGATAAATACTTCCTTTGTCAAAGAGAATTTCTTCTCCATTTTAGCCACAATTGAGCCTCACATCTCTTTAGATCTTGACTTTCCCCAATTGGAAGGCCTAGATAGAAGATCGGAATGGACCCCACTTTACAATGAATACCATCTGCTATGGCCTTTGTAGTCTCCTTGGAGCAACCCACCCCCACCAACTAGCCCTGCAGAACACAGCTAAAAACTCCGAAGAATCCACTTTGTTTCAAGAGAACAACCCCAAAATCTTTTTGAATTTACCACATGTTTTTTAATAATTCTTTTGTGGTTTACAAACCATTGGATCTAAGATTCCTTGATTTTTTTTTGTTACTTTCTATTAGGAGTATTGCTTATAACCTTTTTTATATGTGCTCAAACAATTGGAACTGACATTCCTTGGTTTTTCCTTGTATTCAAGTTACTTGCAGGTTTCCTCTTATGTAGTCCTTCCTAATTATATATTTTTATTATATTTTATTTTTCAATTACACACATCCATCATAGCATGCATATCTCAATTAGATGTATTTCATCTTCTTATTAATTCCTATTATCCAACCAATATTGTGCTTCATACAACAAAGTAGGTCTAACTACCACCTTATGAAAATGATCTCTTTTAATTGAACTAGCATTTGATAATCTTGTATTGGTCCTCTGGCTTGGGTTGATAGATAGCAATGTAAACAATTTAATCCATTCAAATAATACATCAAAGACTCTAGAACATGCTAAAATGTTAGGAACAGACTCTTAGGTAAGTATCTGTAGGTGCAGAAAATAATGACCCACAATAACTGGGGAGCCTTTGAGGACTTATCCAACGTGATGATGGCTGGGTACCGTCCGAAAGCCTGAAAGAGAAGAACACACGGTCAAAGGACCCTGGCCTGGGCGGCGCAAGGCTCTCCGATGCCAAAGTCAGTGAAGGAACTGGAACAATGGAAGGAGAGGGAGAAGAGAGGCAGAGTAACAGCTCTGTGGATTGAATTGTGCGTACCTTGCATGTGGTATGAAGCTCTATTTATAGAGGCTTGGGTTGTATCTTCGGAGGATATCTTGGTGTGGGTCCCATGATTCGACTGAGAAGTCATGATGAGCCGACAAAGTAATAAATGCAGTCCAATCCAGCCCACTCTGCATTTAATGCTAGTCGGATCAGCCCACGTCGCATTAAATGCGCGTCTTGTTGGGCCAGACTGTGTTGGGCGCTTTTGACGGTTGGGGTACCATCGGATCCGCCCTCGGGCCTTGCCCTGATGTGGCTTCAGTCGCTGGATGCCGCCCTGTCAGTGATCTGGCGAAGATTGTGGACGGCTGGATGTCGCATCTGTCTTACTAGCTCGCGCCCCTATTCCTCCACGTGCCTGATGACATGGGGGGTGAGGGGTGCGAGTGGAGGTTCTTTCGTGCTTCGGCTTTCGTCCCGGCTCCTTCAGCCGAGGTGGAGCTCTCAGTCGAGATGGGCACATGGGGTAGCCGAGCTCGGCGCTAGCGGCCTGGAGCTGTCTGACTTCGGCTGAGGCCTCTGCCCTACTAGCCGAGGTGAGTTTGGTGCCACGTGGATGGCACGCGGATGGCACGTGAGAGTGCTTAGTCCCATCTTATGGCTGTGATTAGCGTAATCCTGGAGTTCTGGAGATCTCCCCACACAATTGCCCCCTAGCTTTTGACCTCTTAAGCGTCCTAGCCTTTAGTGGTCGAAAGCTAGAAAACTCGTCTGGGGATGCAGCGATCATTGCTTGGTGTCGTTTCAACTTTTCTGAAGCAATAAATGCTCTGCCCTATTTGTCCTGAGAAGCGAATCGACGGCTACACGCGTAGCCTCTTCACTGGTTGCGCTGTCTTGTTGATGGAACGGGCGCGGATCGCGAACCCGTCCTTTCGAATTTCGAAAGTAGCGTGCGCCGAGGGTTTCCTTTCCATAAATAGGGTCGTCTTCTTCCCTTCTTGTTTCTAATTTCTTTTTGCCTTCGCCTTCATCTTTGATTTCTGCTCTGCTGCTCGAGATCTCTCTAGCGAGGACGACCATAGTACGAGCCCGGACCTGCTTTTGAGTTGCCCCTTTGTCTCTGTAAGTCGCTTCGCGCCTCTGTCTAGTATTTTCTTGGGGCTTCGCGACCTTTAGGGTTTAACTTCTGCTGTTACCATTTTTAGACATGGGCACCCCTAGGTTCGATTTAGATACTGAAGAGGGCATAGCCAGATTTAGGGATGCTTTCAGTATTCCGGAGGGAGTCCTCCTCAAGCCGGCGGACTCCGTCGACTATGCCACGATGCGCTGGTCGTAGCGGCTGGATGCCGTTCCCTATGATCTCCGTGATCGAGGGCTGGGTCAGGTTTCCTCTGCACCCCTTGCTTAGGGCTTGTCTCAGTACCTGGTCCATTACCCCCGTGCCAGCTGATGCCCAATGGCTATAAGGTCATCATGGGCACGGCGAAGCTGAACGAGATTTTGGGGACCGACCTGGGTGTTCATGATATCGAGGATACCTACGATATCTGCAAGGCCGGGGAAGGGAAATATTATCTCCGGGTGAAGCCGCAGCGAAGAGGCTTCGTCCTGGCCTTGGAAGATTCAAGTAAAAATGCCGAAGAAGCTTTCTTCTGTGTGTCGCGGGACAGGGAGTTCGGCACTGGCGAGAGCAGGAGGCTGATGGTCCTACGTCGCCCCGGGACTGTCCCAAGTAAACACTGCTTCTTTTCTCTTACCTGCTTTGCTTAATTTTGATGATGCCGAGCTGACACCTTTATTGTCTGTTATGCAGAGGCAGGTGCGAGGCGACGCCGAGCTGCGAGTGAAGGTTGGAGGAGGAACGTTGACGACGTCAATAGGGTTGAGAGATACAAGGGGCACGAGACCAGGTCGGCTTGGAAGCTGCTTGGGTATTCGCCGAGGTACCGCGGTCATTACAGGAGGACCGGAGTAGACGAGGTGGACGAGGCGCACCCTGATCGTCCTATCGTCTCCGTTGCCGTGCCTGCCGGGATCCCTTTGATCGATCCTGCTGCGAGCCGAGCTGCGTCTGGTGCCGAGGCGTCCACTTCTAGTTCGGAGCCACTGAACTTGACGCAGATTGTGGACGCTTATTCTTCCGATCGGGAAGAAGACATGGAGGGAAGCTCAAGGGAGCCAATTGTCAAGGACCTGGCGGCCAAGTTCAGGCAGAGGTCATCATCTTCTGGGGCGCCATCATCTGCCAGTACCCGCGCAGCCTCGGGCTCGGGGGTGCTGGCGCTTCTTATGCTCCTGCCCCTGCTTCTAGCCGGGGAGTTCGGCGATGCTCGCCGGATCGCTCGAAGGAGGGGTCCCCGCCCCGGAAGAAGTCCAAGGCGGGGGAGAAGGACTCGGGGGCTGAACAGCCTCCGAAGGGCAAAAACCCTGCGCGGGCCCCGGGAGTCAAGGCTCCAACTGAAAAGAGTGCACCAGCTGAGAAGAGTGCACCAGCCAGCAAGCCGACCGGTGGGGCGACCCGCGAGCTCACCATCTCGGCGGGGCAAGGGTCTGGATCGGCCTCCGGACCCCGAACTGCCCCAGCGCCATGGAGACCGAGGATGGAGACGCATCCCGGTAAGCCTCTGAATGTCGAGGACCGGCTGATGGGGAACGCTGACGTCATCGGAGCTCTCGCCAAGGTCTGCGCCCTGCCGCGAGACATGGAGACGCACGAGAGGTTTGACAACGAGAGCCTGATGGTCTCGGCGATCCAGGCCAACCTTCTAGTAAGTGTTCTCAGCGTTCTTCTTCAAGTAATTTAGCTCGACTGCCCCGGTTTGACCCACTTTTTTCATTTGCAGAACGTGCAGAGGCTCCTGACCGTGGTGGGTAGGAGTGACAGGAACGCTGCGAGGGTCGCTCAGCTGGAGTCCGAGAGGGATAAGCTGAAGAAGGAGCTGGAAGAGCTAAGGAAGGGAATGGAGGGGCTGAAGAAGGCGAGCGCTGAAGAGTCTGCTCGGCTGGCGTCGGCTCTGACTGATGTCGCCGAGCTCACGTCGAAAGCTAATCATTTGAAAGGAGAAGTCTGGGCGAGGAACAAAAGGACCGCTGAGCTGGAGTCGGAGCTGGCCAGATCGAAGGCTGAATCGGCGGCTGAGGGGACGAGGTTGCGCAGGGAGGTGCTGGCCGGGCGCGCTGAAAGGGAGAAGCTAAAGACGGCGAACGCCGAGCTGGAAAAGGAGAAGGCCTCCCTCCTGTCCGAGGCCCAATCCGCCTTCCAAAAGGGGGTGGACCATGCAACGGAGTCGTATGAGAAGCAGGTGCAGGAGATCACCTTCATTCTGTTTGAGGAAGGATGCCTGGCCGCACTGAGACGTGCGGGGGTCCCTGAAGATCACCCTGTCTATCGGGACCTGCCGAAGTACTTGGACCCGGCCCCTGAGCCGAGCCCCGCCCCTGCAGCTGAAAGTGCCCCTGACGAAGCTCCTGCAGTCGTTCCTGCTTCAGACGACGCTCCAGTTGTTCCGGCCTCCAGCGATGCCCCGGTCGCCAGCGACGCTTCGGCCGTGCTTCAAGGTGAGGCCTCTTCTGCCCCTGCTTCGACTGAGGTACCGGTTGAAGCCCCTTCTGCCAGCGACGCTCCAAGCAAGGTCACGGTTTTGGCCGAAGCCACTGGTCCAGCAAATGTGGTGATCGACCTGGTGGAGTCGCCGAAACCACAGTAACCTTGCTCCTTTTTATTCCCTTGGCTTTTTATATGTAATGCTTCTTCAGCCCTGTAACACTTCTTGTTATTAATGAGAAACGGGCTCCTTTACTTGCATTTTCTCTCTTTTGCTTCTGGATTGTGATATTGAATGGTATTGAATGCCTTTACTGTGACGCGTGACCCTTGAGATAGAGAGAGGCAAACGGTCTTCATAGCTGTCTGTGTCGATTCTCCGTATTCTGAGACCATAAATAGCAATAAGCATGGTGATACGGCCGATGAGGGAAACGGGCAGACGTCTCCACGTGGCGCCATAGGAATCGCTGGTCAACAGACAGGAAGGCGTGCGTCCCATGTAACGCATGGGAGACTTCGCCCTTTAACTTCCTTTGGAGATTGAGCCCTTCTTCTTCCTATAAGTAGGGGCAGTAGGCTCGCCATGGGAGAAGAAAAGAAAAGAACTTAGGACAGTTTAATTCACAGTTGTAGGAGCCATGTCCAGTGGACGTCTTGGAACCTTTGATCCGGGGGGAACCCCTGCGCCTGTGGACGGCTTTCTCCAAGGGGGGAAGCCCGTCGTGGTCTGCGCGCCCTCTGAAGGAACTCCCCGTGGACCACGCGCTCTCTGAACGCGGGTTCACGGCCAACCGTCCCTGGTCCGGTTGCAGGGGAGCCTTCTGCAACTGTGGGATGGTGGCGCCCTCTGCATCTGGTACAGTCTTGCGAGACCGCCGGACGCGGGGTGGGATTGTGGCCCCGCTGGACCTGGGGGTTCTTCTTCAAATCTTGGTCTCACTGACCGGAGGGTGTTGAAGAGCTCAGCGAGGTCCAGGGCCTCCGAACTGGAGGGGCTCTGCAATCGCTTTGGTCTGACCAACCAAAGCGTATTGTAGAGCTCGGTGAAATTCAGGATCCCTCAGAACCTCCAGGCAACGAACCGGCGTCTTCGAGCCTGCAGCCTGAAGAGTCGGTGAAGATCAGAGTCTCCCAGTCTTTCGCCTTATTTTCTGTTTTTAGAGGACTACGATCCTCCTTTCTGTATTTTGTTTTCTGTTCTGTAACTCTTGTAATGAAGCAGTTTACAATGAATAAAAAGGAAGAATTTTGCGATCACTTGAACTGTGTACAGTGCTTTTGCATTCTCTTTTACTTCCCCTGCACTGTCTTGGAATATTTGTGTCTTTGTGCTGCCTTTTTGTGCTTCAGTGCTTGCACAGTTCTTTCTTTCTTAAAAACTGACCTTGGCCGAAATGGCTGGTTCTTGGCCGAAACGAACTGCCTTGCGCCGAGGTGGATCCATAATTCCGCTGATTTCGGCTACGTGAGCATGAGTTCGGCAACGGTCTTTGAGGGGTGTATAAACCCGGACTTTAGGAATTCGGCCGAGTGTTTGAACTCGAGGCCTTTTCCAGGGAGTTAGACCCTTGAGGTGGGGTAAAACCCGGACTTTAGGAATTGGCCGAGTGTTCGAACTCGAGGCCTTTTCCAGGGCGTTGGACCCTTGGAGTGGGGTAAAACCCGGACTTTAGGAATTGGCCGAGTGTTCGAACTCGAGGCCTTTTCCAGGGCGTTGGACCCTTGGAGAGGGGTAAAACCCGGACTTTAGGAATTCGGCCGAGTGTTCGAACTCGAGGCCTCTTCCAGGGCGTTGGACCCTTGAGGTGGGGTAAAACCCGGACTTTAGGAATTGGCCGAGTGTTCGAACTCGAGGCCTTTTCCAGGGCGTTGGACCCTTGGAGAGGGGTAAAACCCGGACTTTAGGAATTGGCCGAGTGTTCGAACTCGAGGCCTTTTCCAGGGCGTTGGACCCTTGGAGCTGCCGTAGTCAGTCAAAGAGAGATGACAGATTGATGATAGGGTGGAAGCTGCTTTCATTGATTCTGGATTCATTACATCTTTAGAAATAGAATTTCTTTAGGTGGGATGCATTCCACGGTCTCGGCAGTGGCTTGCCTCCTAAGTCTTCGAGCTTGTAGGCTGATTTTCCTGCCAGTGAGACTACCCTGAACGGGCCATGCCAGTTCGGGGCCAGCTTCCCTTCGTTTGGGTCTTTGTCAGCTGGCAGGGTCTTCTTTAGAACCAGCTCTCCCACGGAGAATCTTCCTTCTCTGACGTTTTGATTGTATGCCCTGGCTAACTGCTGCTGATAGTCGGTCAGTCGCAGGGCTGCTGCTTCTCGGCATTCGTCTACCAGCTCCAGCTCCATTGCCAGATTCGTCTCATTTCGGCCTTGGTCGACCAGCTCTGTCCTCAGGGTAGGAAGGCCAATTTCTAAAGGAATGACCGCCTCCATCCCGTAGGCCAGAGAGAAAGGTGTTGCCGAGGTGGACCTCCTTGGAGTTGTTCTGTATGCCCATAGCACGCTCGGAAGCTCCTCTGTCCATCTTCCCTTTGCCTTGTCCAGTCGCTTCTTCAGGCCGTCCAGGATCACTTTGTTAGAAATTTTGGCCTGGCCATTACTCTGCGGATATGCCGGAGTGGAGTAATGGTTTCTGATACCGTGTTCTTGGCAGAAGTCTCTGAAGGACCTGGAGTCGAACTGAGTCCCGTTGTCCGAAATCAGGGTCCTGGGGATGCCGAACCTCGTTAGGATGTTTTTCCAAACGAAGTTCCTGGAGTCCCGGTCCGTGATTGAGGACAACGGTTCAGCCTCAATCCATTTTGTAAAGTAGTCAGTAGCAACTATCAGCCATCTCTTGTACCCTGGAGCTCGGTGAAGAGGCCCCACAATGTCCAGGCCCCATTGAGCGAAGGGCCATGGACTAGAGAGGGGACTCAGATCTTGCACTGGCTGATGGAGAGAGTGGGAGAACTTCTGGCACTTCTCGCATTTCCTGGCGTACACCTGCGCGTCTTTCTGCATGTAGGGCCACCAGTAACCCTGGCTTATTGCTCTGTAGGCCAGTGATCGACCTCCTATGTGACTGCCGTAGATTTCTTCGTGGATCTCATACAGGAAGTCGTCCACTTTGCTCGGATGGACGCACTGGAGGTATGGACCTGTGAAGGATTTCCTGTAGAGTTTGCCTTCGGGAGAAAGCCAGAATCGAGCTGCCTTGAGTCTGACCCTGTGGGCTTCAGTCTTGTCCTCAGGGAGCTGGTCATCCTTCAGGTAGGCGACGATTGGATCCATCCAGCTTGGGCCGAGGTCAGCACAGAGGACAAGCCGAGATGAATGGATTTCTAAGCTTGACCTTGACACTGACCCAACCTCGATGGTCCTTTTCTTCCCTGCTTCGACGGCAGAGGCCAGGTTCGCAAGCGCATCTGCGTGCGTGTTGATATCTCGGGATATTTGCCCTGACCTTAGCTTTCTGAAAATGAGACAGCAGTTTTTTCGCAAGGGCTAATGTAGGCCGCCATCCTGTCGTCCCTGGCCTGGTAGTCTCCAGCGAGCTGGCTAGTTACCAGTTGAGAATCGCTGAAGATCACCAGGTGCTGGGCTCCGAGGATTTGGGCGCTGTTCAACCCTGCTATCAGCGCTTCATACTCTGCCTCATTGTTCGTCGCTTTGAAGTCCAGGGTGAAAGCCTGCTCTATGACCAGACCCTCTGGCGATTGGAGGACTATGCCGGCACCAGCTCTCTTGGAGGTGGATGATCCGTCGACAAAGATCTTCCATGCCGAGGTGGGAGACTGTTCGACCTCAGTCATTTCTGGCTCGTGCCCTGTGCCCCCCAGTGCCGTGCCGGGCTGGGTCAGAGCTGGATTGGGCGAGACGAACTCAACGATGAAGTCTGCCAGAATCTGGGCTTTGATCGCAGTTCGGGGACGGTACTGTATATCATACTGCCCCAGTTCAACTGCCCACTTTGATATTCGCCCTGAAAAGTCAGCCTTCTTGAATATTGAACGGAGTGGATGCTCCGTGATCACCACAATGGTGTGGGATTGGAAATAATGGGAGAGCTTGTGGGAGGCACTGACGAGGGCCAACACAAGCTTCTCCAACAAAAGGTATCTGGTCTCGGCATCGAGCAGGGTCTTGCTTGTATAGTAAATTGGTTTCTGAACTCCCTCGTCCTCTCTGATGAGGACGGAGCTCACTGCGTGATCCAAGACCGCCAGATATAAATACAAAACCTCCCCCGGAGTTGGGGTGGAGAGTAAGGGTGGTGACATCAGATAGGTTTTGAGCACGGCCAATGCCTGGTCGCACTCAGGGGTCCACTGGAATTTCAAATCTTTCTTTAGAAGCTGAAAGAAAGGCCTGCACTTATCTGATGACCGGCTGATGAAGCGATTGAGTGCTGCAGCCATTCCCGTGAGCTTCTGGACTTCTTTCGTGGTAGAGGGGCTCTGAATGCCCTGGATCGCGGTGATCTGGTCTGGATTAGCCTCTATCCCCCTCCGCGTCACCAAGCTGCCGAGGAACTTGCCAGAGGCCACGCCGAAGGCGCACTTGGAAGCGTTTAGCTTGAGCTTGTACGCGCGAAGGATGTCGAAGACTTGGCCAAGATCCGCCAGGTGGTCGCCGGAATGCACTGATTTGATGACCATGTCGTCGATGTACACCTCTACCGTTCGGCCGAGCTGAGCCTGGAACATCTTCGTCACGAGGCGCTGATAGGTTGCTCCCGCGTTCTTTAGCCCGAAGGGCATCACCTTATAGCAGTAAGTGCCGCGGGGGGTTATGAATGACGTTTTCTCCTCGTCAGGCTCGTGTAGTGGGATCTGGTGGTAGCCTCTGTAGGCGTCGAGGAAGCTCATGCGGTCGTGACCAGCGGTGGCGTCGATCAGTTGGTCAATTTTTGGAAGGGGGAAACTATCTTTAGGGCAGGCCCTATTCAAGTATGTGAAGTCCACGCACACCCTCCATTTACCACTTTTCTTCTTGACCACCACCGTGTTGGCCAGCCAGACCGGGTACTGGACTTCCCGGATGGCTCCTGCCTTCAGCAGGTTATCGACCTCTTCGACGACCGCATCTGTCTGCTGCAGCCCTGTCCTTCGGGCCCTCTGCACTACTGGTTTGTGGTTGGGGTCCACATTTAGCTTGTGGCACATGACCTCGGGGTCGACCCCAGGCATCTCACTCGGGCTCCAGGCAAAGACGTCGACGTTCTGCGTCAGGAACCTGGAGAGCTCGGCTTTCTCTTCGTCTGGCAGCTGGGTGCCAATCAGGAAGAACCTATCTGGGTCTGTCGAGTTCATCCTGACTTCGGCCAGGTCTTCAATGCTTTTCTTCTCGGGGTCTCGGCCGATTTCATCTAGGCCTTTCTCGAATTCGGCGAGGTTGACGCGCTCTGGCTCCTTCACTTACTAGGACCGCGGCCAGCACGCACTGCCTGGCCTGCTGCTGATCTCCCTCCACTGTGACTACTTCCATCTTACCCTCCTTGTTCTCGAGGACGAACTTCAGCTTCTGGTGGAGGGAAGAAGGGACTGCTTCCAACTTATGGAGCCACGTTCTGCCCAAAATGACGTTGTAGGGAGAAGGGTCGTCCACGACTAGGAAGTCGGCCAACACGGAGGCTCCGCCGACCCGGGTCTCCAAGGTGATCCTACCCTTGGGATAGACTGGCGTGGCGGACAACCCTAGCAGGGGTGCACGGACCTCCGTGAGGTCTGCTTCCGAGAGGTTCATCTTCTTGAAGCAATCGTAGTAGAGGACCTCGAAAGAGCTGCCGGAGTCGGCGAGGATCCTCTTCACGGTGAAGTCTCTTAGCTTCATTGTGAGGAGCAGGGGGTTGTTGTGAGGGAGCTGGATTCCCTCTAGATCCTTATCTAAGAACGAGATCGCGGGTCGGTCTCGGCGAGCTCTCTTGGATGCCGGTGCGAGCTCGGCTTTCATCACCTCCTTCCCATGCGACGCTCGCCTGGCCTCGGCGCGGGCCTGCGAGCCTCCACGAGACGAGGGAGAGGGGACTGAGGACGCCAGATGGATCACGTTAATGATCTTCTCGGAATCCTCACTGTCTGGCTCCCGAGCCGCGCTCTGGTGAACTCGGCCCTCGCTGCCGCCGGAATCTTCTGCCTTGACAAACTCTGGAATGTGGCCTTCGCTGGCGAGCTTCTCCAGGTACCACTTCAGAGAATTGCAGTCCTCGGTCTTGTGCCCTTTACCTTTGTGGTAGGAGCAGTAGAGCTTGCTTCGGCTGCCGGTGGTGGGCTCATTCTTCAAGGGCGGAGGCCACTTGAAGAACGGCTTGGTCTTTATCTTGCTCAGGATACGGTATACCGGTTCCTTGAAGACGACGTTGACGCTCTGACCGGCGCTGGTGGGAGGTCTGGGCCTCCATGTGCCCCCAGATCGGGACGACGTAGGCCTCGCCGAACTGGCGGCCCAGGCCTGCTTGGGCTCCTGCTTCTGGAAGGGCTTCCCGCCTCTCTGCCGAGGCTGGCTGCTCTTCTGCTCAGGGCTCCGGTCCTTCGCCCTCTTCCCGGGCCTGGATTTCATCTTCCTCCCAGGCGACAAAGCGCTTAATCCGGGACATTAGCTCTGGCATGGACTCTGGAGGGTCTCCGACCAAGTCCTTTCGGAGGTCGTGGCCGGGGATCAGGGCATGTTGGAAGGCGTAGATTGCTATCTCTTCCCTGGTGCCCTCGATCTGGCTGTAAACCGCCCAGAATCGTCGGGCGAACTTGGCGAGGGTCTCACCCTGCTTCATTCTCAGGGCGAGAAGGTCCCCTTCTTTCTTGGGGACGGCGCTGTAAGCTTGGAACTTCTTCAGAAAGGAGAGCCGGAGCTCCTTCCAACTCGAAACTGACTCCTCTAGCAGGGCGCAGAACCACTTCAGAGGGAGGTCACCCAAACTGGAGGAGAAGATCTTGCAGTTAAGGTGACCTTCGTTCCCCCAGATGGACATCTTCTGGGAAAAGTGACGGAGGTGAGCGGATGGGTCGGACAGTCCGTCATAGGGGACGAACCGCGGGACGGAGAACCTTTTGGGCAGGGGGGTGCGCTCGATGTCCCTCGTGAAGGGCGAGGCCCCTAGATCAGTGTGGCCACAGATCTGCTTCTGGTCCCGCACGTCCAGGTTGCGCTGAAGAGCCAACCTGACGCGTTTGTCAAATTGCTCTTGCTCGACGTCCTTTTCCGGAGTCTGGGCTCGTGACTTTCGCTTGGAGTGGTTCGGGCTGTGATGGCTATGGTTTCGGCCATCGCGGCTATGATGACTTCGGCTGTTGCTCGAACCTTCGTCATGGATCTGGCTCCGCTTGTGGTCCAGATGGTTTCTGAGATCTTCGCGAGGAGGTTGGGCTGCCCTGCTGGGGGCGTCCTTCTTCTTTCCCTGAGGATCTAAGACTTGCCTCAACGAGGCAGTCTGCGCTGCTCTCAGCTGCTGCTGGAGCTCGCGGATCAACCGCTCTTGCTTCTGGAGGAGAGCATTTTGAGCTGCGACATCTCCTCCAGCGGCAGGAGGTTGAACTCGACGCGTTTCTTCCACGGCAACGGCTTTATCTTTGCGTGGACGCTCATGCCGACGCTCGTCGCGTCGGGGTGGCGTAACCTCGTCTGCTGAGAACGAGGTCTCGAGTCCTTCTTGGAGGGGGACCTCGACGAAAAGTTGCGAGCCTAAGCGGCCCTCGCCTGCAGATGCGCCATGCACCGTTCGGGAACGCCCTTGAGGAGGGACGTCCGTCGACGGTGGTGGCAGCTCGAGCGCTGCCCTCAAGGATTCTCCGCCTTTCCTTGCTTTCGGAGGCATGGCTTCTGAGAGATTGAGGTTGAGAAGGTTGGGAAGGTTGGGATATTACTTTCCCACAGACGGCGCCAATTGTAGGTGCAGAAAATAATGACCCATAATAACTGGGGAGCCTTAGAGGACTTATCCAACGTGGTGATGACTGGGTACCGTCCGAAAGCCTGAAAGAGAAGAACACACGGTCAGAGGACCCTGGCCTGGGCGGCGCAAGGCTCTCCGATGCCAAAGTCAGTGAAGGAACTGGAACAATGGAAGGAGAGGGAGAAGAGAGGCAGAGTAACAGCTCTGTGGATTGAATTGTGCGTACCTTGCATGTGGTATGAAGCTCTATTTATAGAGGCTTGGGTCGTATCTTCGGAGGATATCTTGGTGTGGGTCCCATGATTCGACTGAGAAGTCATGATGAGCCCACAAAGTAATAAATGCAGTCCAATCCAGCCCACTCTGCATTTAATGCTAGTCGGATCAGCCCACGTCGCATTAAATGCGCGTCTTGTTGGGCCAGATTGTGTTGGGCACTTTTGACGGTTGGGGTACCATCGGATCCGCCCTCGAGCCTTGCCCTGATGTGGCTTCAGCCGCTGGATGCCGCCCTGTCAGTGATCTGGCGAAGATTGTGGACGGCTGGATGTCGCATCTGTCTTACTAGCTCGCGCCCCTATTCCTCCACGTGCCTGATGACGTGGGGGGTGAGGGGTGCGAGTGGAGGTTCTTTCGTGCTTCGGCTTTCGTCCCGGCTCCTTCAGCCGAGGTGGAGCTCTCAGTCGAGATGGGCACATGGGGTAGCCGAGCTCGGCGCTAGCGGCCTGGAGCTGTCTGACTTCGGCTGAGGCCTCTGCCCTGCTAGCCGAGGTGAGTTTGGTGCCACGTGGGTGGCACGCGGATGGCACGTGAGAGTGCTTAGTCCCATCTTATGGCTGTGATTAGCGTAATCCTGGAGTTCTGGAAATCTCCCCACACAGTATCCTCGTGCCAAAAGGAATGCATGCGAATCCTAGATATAGGATGTTTTTTATGCCAACTAATCAAAAACTCAACTATTAGGATAATATATTAGGGCTACTTGCATCAAGTGATCATCACAATTGCTGAATGATGATGTAGATGCTGAAGATGATTCTTGATGATGGTCCTCTAGCCTTCTAGATTCTCTTCCAACCAACTAGAAACCTTCTCCTCTCTCTCTAGGGTTGCAAAGTGAGAATTCTCATTCTCAATGTGAGAGAGGGGGCTTTAAGAGGCCTTTAAGTCAGTTTGAAGGGCTAACAATGAGATTAGGAAAGGAGACTCGAAATTAGGGCCCATTGTCCGGTTTACCGCTGATATATATAGCGACGTGGACCAACGGGTGGTGATTCAGTTGGCCCAAGGTACAGGTTTGGTCCACGTGATCCTGGGTTCGACTCCCCACTCTGTTGGGACCCCAGGAGTTGGAAACAACTCCTAGCATGCACATGGTGAGTGGAACAAGGGGAAACCACTGTTCGAGGTGCTCAAAGAGGCCTGGACACCTCATTAGAATATATATATATGGCGATGTTGCCATCTTTACTTGGTAATCGCCCAAATGATCAATGACATAATAGCTCTCTTTTCCTAATTACAATGATTAAATCTGCGATGGCGCCTAGTAAATTATGTCAGGGTTGCCGCCGATTCTAACAGTAGGTGGTTCCCTTGGGATTTTCAACATTCTTCCTACAATTGATTCATGAATGTGACTTAATGATGCATGAGCATAATTATATATAATGCAATAGAATATAATTAATGACAAACAATCAATTAATTAAAGTGTCAAGTGAGTGAAAGTGCACTTTGTCATGTCAATCAAGGGTGTGGTCTACTCAAAGTCAATCTTACAGTCAAAATCAATATCATCTGGCAAGCAAGGTTTGGGTCCTTACAGGTTTATCCATGAAATTATATCGAAAGGGTTCCCAGTTGAGACTTGGGTTTGGGTCCAGTGGCTTGGCCTATGTTTGGTCTAGGTGTGCAAACAATTATTGGACAAGGTCTATTAATTAATGGTTGTTTAGTAATGAATTTATTTATTTTAAGTTAAATAGATAATAATTGAGAAATTCTCTAGATTTTTGTCTAATAAAGAATGATGATTAATGTTTCATTTGATATTAGTCCACTTGAGGATGGGGATTTATTTACTTAAGAACGGGCATGGCTAAGCCCATTTACCCAATTAATAAGTGGGTTGATTTTGATCCACCTGGGTGATGGGTGAATTGCATGAGGTGTGGGTTTGCTCCCCACGTTGTGTGTTTGAATCCCGCCCCAAATTTGCCCTGTGTATGTGTATGTGGATTTTGTGTATACCCGGGGGAATAGTTCTATAGGAACTGGGTAAAAAATAAATGAATCTATGCACTTCGGGATGTGAATATGCTTAATTGTTTCTCACAGTGGATAACCTTATTAGAACTCAACCCAGCCTATTGCCACCCCATGGTGAAGGGCAAACCTAGTTTGGGTTAAGCTTCCCCAAGTTTTTCTAATTCAAACTGTCAATTTTATGGTGTGCATCTTACCCACCTGCTCAACTATCGATCCTTAGATATGTCACTCACTCTTCATAGATTCACACGCGTTTAACCCCAAGGGGTAGCTCAGTAGTTCTAGGACCATAGTTTGCACCCGGAGGCTGTGGGTTCGAAACTGCACTACCACACTGGGGCTACAGGGGAGTTTACCCGATTTCCTTCTGGGCCTGGAGGGATTAGTCCAGCTCAAAGGGTTGGCAACCCTCCGATAGCAAAAAAAAAAAGAAAAAAGAAAGAAAAAAAGATTCACAAGCGTTTGTGAGCTTCCTCTTCCCACGGTGCCGGTATCCTCTTGCCTCCAAGACCCTTTAGCTGAGGGTAAATTAAAATAGAAAAAAACCTGAGAATTTCTGTGAAATCCTGTGAGAGAGGACCCAGACCCTTCAGGCAAGACGAGGGCATCTGTTTCCATGCGTGATTCAACCCTCATGGTAAAAAAGAACAATGGGCCCACCTTTACAAATGGGGTAACAACTGTTTTCGCTAATCAATCATATGGCGGGGCCAACTCCTATTAAAATAAAATTGAGACATGTAGGTCACAACCTTCTTCTTTATGAATGGTTCGGATTAAAATAATAGGTCCTACAAAAAAGTTTTAACTATGATCGCAATCTATTAATGGGTACACAATCTACAAAAAATTTTTAACAACCGCTAACCGCAGCATGAATTAAAGAGGAGTCTGAATCCTCTAGCAGATATTTGTTTCACTCATACATCTTCGAGTTTCATGGGTTCCATCATACGATTGAACACCATGATGAAAACATAATCAATACCATCATCAACAACGATGTCACATATACGCCATAACGTTTCCATCATGGTGCTCAATCATATAGTGGAACCCACTCTTTTGAACTGAAACTTTCGAATATATTAGTGGATGTGCGGGATGAAATTCATTCATCTTAAATGGTTTAGATTATCACTATACGTCCCTTAAGGTCCACGCCTGTTTCACTATATGGGCCCTAAGTTCCCGTGCAATAGCTATGCCAGAGGATTGGGACTCATTTTTTTTAGTGGTGATTGGGACACATCAAGGAGACAAACTTTAACAAAATTTAACTACAATCACAACTAGCCTACTGTGAGATTGATCACAACTAAAAATAATAGGGATTTTTACCAAAAAAGTGTCCCAAAATTCATATTATACGGATTTAACTACAAATACATTCAAATGCCCATTTTGGTGTTCGTACGTTGATTTTGGATGGTTTTACCCTTCCCTTTATCGAACGACATCGTCTTTTATATCAAACCCTAAATCGATCGAACGATTTCGTTCTCCTTTCTTCCCCAAAAATCTTACTCTCCCGCCATTTTCTCTCCTCCTCCACTACCTGCTCTCGCCTTCACTCCCCCTGCGTTGCGGCTCCAGCTCTCTCTTTCCCTCTCCCCCTCCGCTCCCTGCTCTCTCTTTCCCTCTCCCTGCATTGCCCTCTCCCTCTCCAAATCCAAGCTCTCTCTTTCCTTCTCCCTGCATTACGGCTCCATTTCTCTCTTTCCCTCTCCCTCTCCCCCCACCCCAGCTCTCGCTTTCCTTTTCCCTGACGTCCCGGCTGCTGCTCTTTCTAGAAGCTCCCTGCTCTCTAAACGATTCCGGCAGAACCTCCCGACGACTGCTCCCATAAAAGGTTAATATTTTCAAAGTGGATTCTGACAAGTTTGGATTGATTATTGGAGAAGTAGAAAGACTCCATCTGATTGGTAATTCCCATAAAGAAAACCCCAAATCTTTTTTTTCTTCATGTTCTCCATCCTTTGGTGTCAATACTCAATCGTTATTCTTTTCAGCTGTATGACGTTATCATATCTCTCATTGCCATTAGTTGTAATGTATTTGTTGTTTCGTTATTAGCTTTATTCTGTGAAATGAGCATGGAATCTTTTCTAGTTGTTTTCTACTAAAATGACTTCAATAGATGTTGTGGGTGCTCAGATAGCAACAAAGATCATGGATTTTACAAGTTGTCATCTTGTCTTTACATGCAAACCGATTTTCTTTCAATGAATTTCTTTCTTTGGGAATATTTTCTTATCTGGAACACCTTTTAATGGATTGATCTATTGAATTTTGATAAAGTCTCTATGGAAAAAATTACTGCAGATTCTTTTTAATATAAATACTTAATCCATTGTAGTCAGAAGTAGGGACATAGAGGAATGCTAATTGCTAATCTTATGTGTTTGATCTCCATGCATCCCACATTCATCATCTCCTTGATAATGATGATTGTCAGTTGATAAACTAACATGACTTCTCCTCTTTATAGTCTCACAATCAATCACAAGACTGACATTTGAACCCAAGTCTAGGAGCAGACCTGTTCATGCATGGCTTTCACAGAGTGGAACCAAGGAACCTGACACAGAGTCTTGCACTTCATATGCATCTTACTAGTCCTACTATGAGAAAACAAAACGTAGGCCATTGAGAATTTTTCTTCTTTCATTGCTTATAAATATACCATTAACGACAGGAGTGCTGTGGTACCTGATTGGCTCCTTCAAAACATAGCTTTTGACTCAGAGAGAGAGAGAGCAAGATTTAAGACATCAAGGAAAGGGTTGTATAACTCATAACTTTACACACTGAATATGCTGCAATGAAATTGAATTTTTTCCCTTTTTAGAAACATATCTAAATATATAAATCTACTAGCTTACCTACCATGTACATGTATTGTAAATGTGCCATCATTTTTTATAGAGTAGATCACAGGAACCCAAAACAAGAAGCCCATGGCTAGGGTTTCTTGTAAACCACTAGCCCATGCCCAGATTCGATTTGAGTTGACATTCTCAATCCCATTAGTGAAATTTGGCCAGTTCTAAAACTATGCAAAAGCGTATCTAAGCCTTTTAGTTTAATAAGTGGGGTCTCTCCATCATATTAAAGGGTTTTGCACAGATAATTTGCTTTGCATAAATCCATATGACACATGCTGTTCATTTCAAAGATCCATGCTCAGGTCACTAATCAGATGAAACCATGGGATGGATTTATTGGTTGCCTGCTATAATGCAGTTATCATTACTAGTATAGTAGTATTGTTCTCTATTTAGTGAGACAAGTTTTACATAGTTCCCCTGCCTATTGCAGTTTGTCATGACATGCTTGTCCTCCTTTTAGGGAGGAACAACATGAAGGTTTGAGCCAACTGGGCATTGCTACTCGGTATTGATGTATGTATATATAAGACAAGTCTTGTGATATCATCTTTGAACTTGGTATTTATAATTGATTAGCAGAAATCAAGTAGTCTTTTTTGTTTACAGTTCAACGGCCTCGAGAACAAGTTGCAATGCAGAGGCTCTTTTAGATATTACTTTGGTGGAATCTGTAAAATCACAGGGGACAGAGGTTCGAACCCTCAGATTTGGAGGGTTGCGGTTCAACGAAAACATGCGAGAACAAGAGAAAGAACTTGTCCTAAAGAGGTAGTTCTGTCTTGTTTCTATTTCTAATGTTGGTGTTATCATGCCTTTCAAATATATTTGTGGATTTGTTTAGTCATAGATATTGGTTTCTTTGAGCGTGATGGTCAGGTGATTCTTATGTCAGTTCTTATGTGATTCATTCTTATATTTATTCTTTATATGATTCTTATGGAATTGCCATGTAAATAAGCCATGCATGGCTATGGTCTTTTTTTTTTCTCAAGTTGCCCATCTACATATAATTGTTGTTTATGTGGGTTGTTTTGAGCATGATTCTTATGTGAGCTTTTAATACTTGGGTAATGTTTAGTAGCCATGGTACTTGTTTTGTTTTGTTTTTTTTTTTTAATTTATTGGAAGTGGCCTATCTACATATAATTGTTGTATATGTGGGTTTATTTGAGCATGATTCTTACGTGGGCTTTTAATAGTGGGGTAATGTTTACTTTTATATTCAAACTTAACTCCCTAATAGCACACCTCTTTGATGGGCCAGAACCTGATAAACAATGTTATACAAGATCTCAATGACATGTTCTTGAGGAAAGTACTAGACTCTTGTCTTTTTCCTTCATTTGTTAGATTTTAATTCAACCGACTGTTCATTGCAATGCATTTTATCGAGAACTGAAGATTGGGGAGTATTAAGATAAGATTCAGCTCCACCATCAGTTATAGTGTTCTCTTAGATAGTAAATGATATCCACATTACAATAATTCCCAACTTGACCCGGTTGTCATGTCATAATAGCATAAAAGTGATGCCATGAACCAAAGCAGTGGAATTGTAGGAACGAAAATAAAAAATAATTATTCATTCACAATTCACACTTCAACTTAATATCAGCGAAGTCAAGTATCATAAAAAATATTCTGTATCCTATCTCTACATGATAAACGAGCTCACATCTCTCACCAACCATAAAAAGAACATGACTATGAAACAAAAGAAAAGGGGATAAATCAGCATAGTAAGGTAAAATCACAGGCCTAACATTATACGAACTTGAATTCCTACTCATATGAACTTGAATTTTGTGTCCGACATTGTATATTGATAACCATATTGTTACCATCATTTATATTTTCTTCATCCATTTTTTGTGTCCAATAAGAAAATAATGGTGACTTTATATTCCGATGCATAAACAATAAGAAATACTCATTATTTCACTCAAAACATAGTTTTCAAAAATATAACATAACGATATCGTTACAATTATTTATAGGTTCTTCCCCCATTTTTTTTCTCCAACAATAAAATGACAATGATTTTATAATGGAGTGCATAAACAATAAGAAAGGATCTCAGATTTGGTCTTGGTATTGCATTTTCGTAATAGGTATAGTTTGCCGCTAGCAGATTCTACACTTGGAGCCCACTATTCCATTGTATTGGTTCCAGTTTTTTCTTCTTCTTTTTTTGGGAACTGTAACCTATATAAACACATCCCTCCTGCTTTTAACATAGACAAACAGGAGTTATTTTTTTCTATGGATAATCAATTCAAAATAAAAAAAAAAACATAGATTACATGACTCTATCATGAACCCGTGTCCCCAGTGGGAGGTGCTCAGCCATACCTCTTCAACTTTCTTTTTAGACTATCCCTTGCTATCAGCCAAACTGTTAATGCAACCTACACCAAATGTTCCACTATTCTTATGTATGTCTGAAAAATATTCTATAAATGTGCAGATGTGACTGTGGCATATTCGTGATGGCACTTGTAGATTGTTTACTTAAGTGTCGACCGTTGACCGTCACAAATGCTGGCATGTGGTACTGCAGGCAAAAGATTGTCGTTGACATTTATGTGGCAATGGAAGCTTAATGGCTACGAAGTACCGGAGTTTGAAGATAACTCGTTTTCTATCGTAAAAAATGTTGAGAGGGCTCTCCCTTTTTTAGAATGAAGGAATATAATGTAACAGTCTTACATTGTAAAGAGGTTGTAATCATTTTGGATTGGAAAGAAATGAATGGAAAGCAATGTACCGGATGGGAAGGCTATGGAATGGAATAAATGCATTGTGGAGTTTAGTAAATATATGGAATGTATGCCGTATGCATTGTAAAAATCATGAATGTGTTGTATATTGGACTTGATATAACACTTTGTATCCAAATGTTGTGTCAGTTGAAATTAATGTATTAAAATGAAAGTTGTAGAAATAGAACATAATGGACTGTTGACCAATGTTACAGGTTTTTGTATTACAGGGTGAAATGGAATGAGGGGAATGGATTATAGGGTTCAGGTTTATACTAAATGTCACATTTTAAACTCGATGCCAACGACTTGCTAGTTATCTTAATTTCAAGTTGAAATTTATGAAGGCAGGTATTTTCATCGTTGGTGTGCTATCACGAAATCGTACATTCCTTGCAACCTCCAGTAGCCTTTTTTCATCGTAGTTTGTATCTTGATGCATTTTCAGGATCACCCTCTCCGCTGGATAGCAATTAG
Source organism: Litsea cubeba (assembly GCA_012931725.1). Lineage (NCBI taxonomy): Eukaryota > Viridiplantae > Streptophyta > Magnoliopsida > Laurales > Lauraceae > Litsea > Litsea cubeba. Next base: position 341,707 of record WHSA01000342.1, read on the forward strand.
AAATGGAAAGCTACAACAGATCGTAACGATATCATTATCCAATTAATTATGATATCGTTATCCAATTAATTATAAATCACTAATATTCTTAAGGCCATCATTTTCGTTGGTCGTTTCAAAATCTGGTGGGCTATTCAAATTCATTCTCATTGATCGGGAACAAAAAAAAAATGAACAAGTTACAGAAAGTACTTGCCATAGCAAAAAGTATAGACATCGCTATCAGAAACTAATGTAATCATTGCTCTGGGTTGAATATGTAGGCCTTTATTATGGATGTTAGATTTCAATTGACATTTCAAATCTGAATAGCCCATCATTCTAGTTCCATCCAATGTGCAAGTAATTCTAAACAAAGCCATGGTATATTGGAAGTTTGGAACTAGGGGCTGCTTACGTAAGTACTTTTCTTGACTTTGTCTACAATAAGTGGTCCTTCAAAGGTCTTATATGATTTCAAAACTTTTCTTGATGCTAAAATTTTGGCTTGGTTTGAGTTCTGTTCTACTGAATTAAGTACGATTGGAACTTTGTGTTTTTGATTTTTCCATTTAGTCTTTATGTTCAAGGATTTCCAATCTACAAACCAAGCACATTTATATGCCATACTCCATTAAGGAGTTTGCCCATCTCACTAACTTTCAACCAGGGTGGTCTTTCACGAATGATTGCCATTCCTTCAATCTCTTTGATATCTTGATCGCTGCTGCTTAAAATTCTTTTGATATCTTGGGTGTTAGAGAAGTACGTGGCCCAATGGAGAATAATAATGATACAAGAGTGCTATCTGTCAAGAGAGGTGGGGTTTTCCACTTATTAAATGGTGCCAATTAAGTGAATTCATTAGCTAAACAGGCACATTCAACGTTGGATTGTGTATAAGCCATTAGTTGTAATTCTTCGTGTTCGTCTTTCTTTCGGTCTTAGAAGTTGTTGTCATGTTCTCATAGAGGGTTAGAACCTGAACTTGTCTGCATTCCTGGGCCAAATCAAGTTAAGCCCGAGGGTTCGAACCCTTGTCGTGAGGGTTCGAACCTGCACCTGAATGTCTTACTGGGCCAAATCATAGAGAATCCGAAGGTTTGAACCCTCTTTATGAGGGTTCGAACCTTCACCTGACTGGCTTCCTGGGCCAAATCCCGGAGAGCATTAAGGTTCGAACCCTCGTTGTGAGGGTTCGAACCTTCACTTGACTACCTCCCTGGGCCAAAAACCAGAGAACATTAAGGTTCGAACCCTCGTTGCGAGGGTTCGAACCTTAACCTGACTGCCTCCCTGGGCCAAATCCACAAGCGCCCGAAGGTTCTAACTGTTGGAATTTGAGATGACTTGAGTAGTCTTTGAAGAATTGAAGGAGTTAGTATCTCAAAGTATTAATTTGAGTTGGAATTCTTGTCAACACATTGTCACAAACGTGATGTTAATAGATTGGTGTTGATAGAGCTTAAAAGAAGAAATCAGAATTGAAACAGAATTGAAACAGTCAGGAATTCAGAATTCCTGAAGCAGAGCATGCGGTCGACCGAGCACCCCATGAGGTCGACCGAGCAAGAAGAAACCTGCAGAAAACAGATTCAGGTAGCTCCCAGTTATTTTCGTGACACAGTGTGTCTTCGGTCGACCGAGACCTCAGGATGTCGACCGAGCTCGATAAGTGACTGATTCCAGAAAGTGTCTTCGGTCGACCGAGCAAGCCATGATGTCGACCGAGCACGGGAACCAGAGTTGCGCAGAATTAGAAGTTGAGCACGAAAATTCAGCACACTTATCTAATTTGTTTGGGACTCTTCCTAAACGAATTGTAGCCCGTTTTGAATACAATTAAGGGTTATCAAAACCTATATAAAGGCATGTATGGGTCGTTCTAAAGTGACACCAGAAAGAGAAGAATAGAGAAGAGTTTTAGAGAGTTCTTGAGAGAAAGAAGAAGCTGCTGGTGTGTGTTGCTGTGTGCTGATGTGGTGACGTTTTCTACAGCAATTGTGGACGAGATTATGCTCTAGAAGATGGTGATTCGTCCATGAGTTAAGTGTCTCTCTTTTATGCTTTAGATTTCAATTTGTAAGGGATTGAGAGAGAGAGAATTGTAGAGGGGAAGGGCTGTAGACAGAGTTGATCTTCTATTCTGTTTTTACATCAAGTTGGTGCTTGGTGTTAGGGGTTTGGTGATCCTATCTGTGGGTGCAGATAAATTGTAAAGGGAGTCGGTGCTTCCTAGATAGTTGGTGCTATCTGAAACTAAGGGTTGGTGCTCTTTGTCGTCGGTGCGACTAAATAAGATTCAGATCTGTCCCGGATTGGTGTTCGGACAGTCTTTGAACCGTGGACGTAGCCTTTCGGTGAACCACGTTAAATCTGGTGTCATTGTGTGGTTTGACTTGTTTTGTTGTTGAATTGGACCTGTTTTTAGAAATCACTGATTCACCCCCCCCCCTCTCAGTGATCGCGGTATCCAACAATTGGTATCAGAGCGAGGCTCCCTTGATCAGTTTAATACGCTAAGGGTGATCTCTTGTCAAATCACATGGCAGTCAATACAGGGAATATGAAAGCACCTCTGTTTGATGATTACTCCTTTTGGAAGATTAGGATGCAAGCCTTCATCAAATCTCTTGGCTATGATGTTTGGGAGGCTGTCAGAGCCGGTTACAATGCTGCCACCGTACCCAATGATACTGCATCGAAGAAGTTGGCAGACAACGACTCCAAGGCGCAGAATGCACTCTTTAGTGGCCTTGTGGACAGCGAGCTTGTCAAAGTAATTGCATGCAAAACAGCCAAGGAAATTTGGGACAAGTTGCAAAGCATACATGAAGGTGATGAGAAGATTAAAGAAGCCAAATTGCAAACTCATCGCTCTCAATTTGAATCTCTTCGCATGGAGGAAAGCGAGAATGTTGACTCATATTTGCAACGAGTGAACGAAGTCACGAATGACATTCGTGGACTAGGGGAGGAGATTAAAGAGCCGGTCATCGTCAAAAAGGTTCTAAGATCTCTTCTTCCCCGGTTTGATTCAAAAGTCTCAGCCATTGAAGAAGCCAAAGATCTGAATGCATTTTCCATGGATGAATTACATGGTTCTCTAACTGCCTATGAGATGCGCATAGGAAAGACGTCTTCATCTGATAAAGAAGCGGCCTTCAAAGTTCAGAAAAAGGCAAAAGAGACTGCTGGTCATGATGTTGATTCTGATGATGATGAGCTTGAGGCTCAATTTGTTAGAAAGTTGAAGAAAGGAAGCAATGGCAAGTACAAAGGGAAGCTACCCTTTAAATGCTTCAATTGTGGAGGTGTTGGTCACTTTGCTGCGAAGTGTCCGCTAAAAGAAGACAATGATAATGACTCTTATGCTGAAAAGAGTAAAGGAAAGAGAAATTTCAGAAAAAGGGGCAAAGCTAAAAACTTTCTATGTCAACAAGATGACAGCACGTCTGAAACTTCAGACGATGATGAATCAACCGAAGCTCTCTTCATGGTCACTGTTGAAGAAGAAGAAGAGCTAGATCCGGAAGAGGAAGAGGAGGCTGAAGTCAATCTTGAAGAGGAACTCATAGCCGCACTTGAGGAACTTAGCATGGAACGCAAAACAAGTAAGAAAAATCTGAAACTTCTCCATGAATCTGAAAGTTCTATTATTGCTTTGAAAACTCAAGTAGAAGAATATAAAAGAATGGTAGAAGTCCTTGAAAACCAAATAAGTATCAAAAAGGAAGAGGCTATGAAACTTGAAACTGAGATCGCTAGAGCAAAGGCTGAAAATTTGGAAAATAGAAAAAAACTCAAAGCGCTCCAAGCGATTGAAGGGACTATGAAACTCAATGAACTACTGAAAGTTCAAAGACCTGCCCACTTCAGATTTGGTCTAGGATTTGAGAAAGGTGAATCCTCTAAGATTGCACCTCCTGAAAAGAAAGAGTTTGTGAAGCAAGTCACTGCACCTTCTAACTCTATGAAGCCCACTCAACCTAGAAAGGAGTCCATTCCTGTTAGAAAGGTAATGAAGACTAACCAGCCACAAAGAAGATATAAATTCTATGGTTATTGCTTTCATTGTAATATGTTTGGACATAAAAGAGCTGATTGTAGATTCTATGTAAGAAACAGCCCATTTGTGACTAGGAACCCTTTTTCAATCCTAAACAGCCACAAAATTGAGTGCTATATATGTCATAATTATGGACACTTGGCTAGGGATTGTAGGTTGCCTATAGCTAACCAATTTCAGGTTGAAAAGAAACCCAAGTTAGTTAAGGCTTGGAGGGCAAAGAAAAGTGCAGAAGTCCCAAAGAATCTCTCATTGTGCAAATGGCATTCAATGCACAAAAGAAGGCAGCACCATGGGTCCTTGATAGTGGTTGTTCAAGCCATATGACTGGTGATAAAGAGAAATTCATCAAATTACAGCACTATGAAGGCGGTTCAGTGAAGTTTGGCAACAATGATGGTGCCAAAATCTGCGGAAAAGGTGTTATTCAGTTTATGGCAAACAAGATCAGATCGGAAGAAGTCTTATATGTGTCTGGATTGAGACACAACCTGCTTAGTGTGAGCCAGATCTGTGACAAAGGCCACGAAGTTATCTTCACAAAGAATGGGTTTGCCATCAAGAAGAGTAGCAACGGGAAAACAGTGGCAACTGGATCAAGAACTGCTGGAAATCTCTATACATTGTCAGATGGAGCTGAAAAGACCTGCTTAATGAGTCGGACAGAGGAAAGTTGGTTGTGGCACAAACGCCTTGGGCATCTAAGCTTTGATAACATGTCAAAGATTTGCAAATCAAAGGCTGTCAGAGGTATGTCTACAATTGAAAAGCCTTCCAATCCCATTTGCGACTCTTGCCAAAAAGGGAAAACAAACGAGGGTTATGTTCAAGTCAAACGAGCATCATTCCAAGAAACCTCTTGAGCTAGTGCACACTGATCTCTGTGGACCGATGCGAACTCAAAGCACCAATGGAGATAAGTATTTCATGTTATGCATTGATGATTATACTCGTATGACATGGGTATTGTTTCTTAAGCATAAGCATCAAGCACTTGATCGTTTTAAAGTGTTTAAAGCACAGGTTGAAAATCAATTGGAAAAACGTATCAAGATCTTAAGGTCTGATCGTGGAGGCGAGTTCACATCTGAAGAGTTCACTAAATATTGTGAACATCATGGCATTCAAAGACAGTACTCAGCCCCTAGAACTCCACAGCAAAATGGAGTTGTGGAACGGAAGAATCGCACCGTACAAGAGATGGCTCGTACGATGCTAAGTGAAAGCAAGATGGCTGACAAGTATTGGAAAGAGGCAATTCATACGGCTGTATACATTCAAAATCGATGCTTGATCAGGCCACATGAAGACAAAACTCCCTATGAGCTATGGTTTGGAAGAAAAGCAACAGTCAAGCACTTCAAAGTCTTCGGCAGCAAGTGTTACATCAAGCGGCTCGAACAAAATCCGGGCAAATTTGAAGAAAGAGCTGACGAAGGTATATTTCTGGGTTACTCCTCTACTAGCAAGGCATATAGGTGTCTTAACAAAAGAACCAGAAAAATCATAGAAAGTGCTGATGTGAGAATAGATGAGAATATTGAACCAAAGAATGCAACTCATAATGACAGTCCAGTTTATGAGGACTCGAGTGAGATTGATGATGAGATGGCTGAATCTAATGATTCTGAGAAATCAAAGGATGACTCAGAAGATACTACACCTAAGAAGCACAGCACTTGGGTAGAGCAACACCCTAAGGATCAAATCATTGGAGATCCTAAGGCAGGCGTTCAAACTAGACAAAGTCTAGTTAGCAATTACTCACTTGTGTCCACCATTGAACCCAAGACTGTGGCTGAAGCCAGTCTCGATGAAAGTTGGTTGAAAGCTATGCATGAGGAAATGTGCAGGAATTTTGCTGAAGAGATGACGAAAGAATTTGAGATGATTTTCACGATACCTCTGCCAAAGGAAGTCTTCGAGTATCTCCGGAAAAAGTTAGGAGTTACTCACTCTCCTAAACCGTAGGAGTTGTGCTTGAAAGGGGGAGCAATGCATTCATTGAATATCCTATTCGCTCCTCGGTTTGGTCCCTTTGGACTTGTTGTCAAAGGGGGAGAGATGTTATGCTATGATAGCAAGGAGAGATGTTATGCTATGAAAGCAAAGGGGGAGATTGTTGAGTTGAAAGTGTTGAAGTTCCAATAGTGTTGCCAACAATTCCAAAGGGGGAGATTGTTGGAATTTGAGATGACTTGAGTAGTCTTTGAAGAATTGAAGGAGTTAGTATCTCAAAGTATTAATTTGAGTTGGAATTCTTGTCAACACATTGTCACAAACGTGATGTTAATAGATTGGTGTTGATAGAGCTTAAAAGAAGAAATCAGAATTGAAACAGAATTGAAACAGTCAGGAATTCAGAATTCCTGAAGCAGAGCACGCGGTCGACCGAGCACCCCATGCGGTCGACCGAGCAAGAAGAAACCTGCCAGAAAAACAGATTCAGGTAGCTCCCAGTTATTTTCGTGACACAGTGTGTCTTCGGTCGACCGAGACCTCAGGATGTCGACCGAGCTCGATAAGTGACTGATTCCAGACAGTGTCTTCGGTCGACCGAGCAAGCAAGGATGTCGACCGAGCACGGGAACCAGAGTTGCGCAGAATTAGAAGTTGAGCACGAAAATTCAGCATACTTATCTAATTTGTTTTGGGACTCTTTCTAAACGAATTGTAGCCTGTTTTGAATACAATTAAGGGTTATCAAAACCTATATAAAGGCATGTATGGGTCGTTCTAAAGTGACACCAGAAAGAGAAGAATAGAGAAGAGTTTTAGAGAGTTCTTGAGAGAAAGAAGAAGCTGCTGGTGTGTGTTGCTGTGTGCTGATGTGGTGACGTTTTCTACAGCAATTGTGGACGAGATTATGCTCTAGAAGATGGTGATTCGTCCATGAGTTAAGTGTCTCTCTTTTATGCTTTAGATTTCAATTTGTAAGGGATTGAGAGAGAGAGAATTGTAGAGGGGAAGGGCTGTAGACAGAGTTGATCTTCTATTCTGTTTTTACATCAAGTTGGTGCTTGGTGTTAGGGGTTTGGTGATCCTATCTGTGGGTGCAGATAAATTGTAAAGGGAGTCGGTGCTTCCTAGATAGTTGGTGCTATCTGAAACTAAGGGTTGGTGCTCTTTGTCGTCGGTGCGACTAAATAAGATTCAGATCTGTCCCGGATTGGTGTTCGGACAGTCTTTGAACCGTGGACGTAGCCTTTCGGTGAACCACGTTAAATCTGGTGTCATTGTGTGGTTTGACTTGTTTTGTTGTTGAATTGGACCTGTTTTTAGAAATCACTGATTCACCCCCCCTCTCAGTGATCGCGGTATCCAACACTAACCCTCGTTGTGAGGGTTTGAACCTTCACCTGAATGCCTTCTTGGGACAAATCCCAGAGAGCTCGAAGGTTCGAACCCTTGTTGTGAGGGTTTGAACCTTCACCTTACTCCCTTCCCTGGGCCAAATCCCCGAGAGCCCGAAGATTCGAGCCCTCTCTTTTAGGGTTCGAACCTTCAATTATTGCACAAATAGATCTATGACAAAATTCTATGAATGAGGGTGAAATAATTCGGACCTTGGTACAGACATAGCCATTTGCATGTCGTTTCCGTATCTCATGATGTATTCAGGTTCAGACTATAGTCAAGTACAATCTCCTTTCGTTAAAGTGTTTGTTTCGATGCACTTGCCACATAAAGTATTTTTTCGGGTAAAATCCCCTTGGAAATATTATAAGCTTATTTTTTTGGGATTTTTACCAAAAAAGTGTTTCTAAACCTGTATTATACAGATTCAGTTACAAATACATTAAACATCAGTACGGGTGTTCGTACAAGTTTTTTGGACAATTATGCCCTCCACATATTGCGGACGATATCGTTTTCTATACCAAGACCACATCGTTTTCTTTTCTTCTTCCTTCTTCCCTGCTCATCTCTTTGGCGTTAAAATTTCTGCAATCAGTTTGTTTGCCATTGAAGATATGATGGCTTTCTCTTTTCTTCCCGAACGATCTTCCCCTGAACGAAAGGGCTTTTCCATCTTCTTCGCCGAACAACATCAACGACGGTGACCTTCCACCGAATGACACAGTTAAGGCTTTTTTTACAGCCCCAAAATTGTTGAATATTATACAAGGTAAGTAAGAATTATTATCTTCAAGATTTCCTTTAATCTCCTACATTGGTTATGTGAATGAGGGGAAAAAATATAGAAATAGTTATGACCATCTGATGGTTTTATGGCTCTTGATGGATGGTCCTAGACAGACAATGGACCGTACCACATGATCACATCTACCAAATGGGATTTCTAATGAGTTTTTTTGTTTTTAATGGGTGTTTGCTTTGATGGTAGTTTTTCTACAACTATTTTGATGGTTTCATGTTAGTCACCAATTGTTTGAAGAAATGCCTCAGTGGGTATTTTTGTTCATTCTCCCTCATGGGTTGACGATTTGATGTGAAATGAGTTTTAGTTTTTTTTTCCCCCTAGAATGAGAAGAAACTAAAAGCCATTGAAGATATGAAGATCATTATGACTTGTTTCATTCCAATGAAGCAAAAGAAGGGGATTTGTTATGGATTAAAGACCTTCCTTTTTTTTAATCTTGTTATTGTAGAGAGCTATTTACTTTCTACTTATTAGATGGGTTGCATATAAAGGTTGAGTCATTGAAAACAATGCTCTTAGTTTGTTCTAAATAAAATATAATGAGCTATTTTTCCAAATGGAGGGATCTAGATAAATAGAACTATCCCAACTAGAAGTTGAATAATATGTTCCTAGTGATTAATATGTTCCTTTTGTTATGTGTTTATGTATAGTTCTATTGCATAGTAAACTTATACTCCCTATATCAAAAAATGAAAATTAACTTTGGATGTGAGCAATGTACTTGACCCTCAAGCTCTTAAGGAGCTCCTAAATTGCCTACATACCAACTTTAAAAAGAGATTGAAAGAAAAGACAACACTTTGTATAACCTGTACATGGACAATGGAATTGTCAATGTTCTTCTGTAGTAATGATGGATTCGCTATGATTGTAGCAATTGTCAGCACTGAATAATTGCTCCTTCCCTCCAGCAAGGTTCACAAAATTCATAAGTTAAGCAATGCAAAGAATTTGTAAGTTGCCACCAACTAGAAAACTAGATCCCTCTGCTATTGTAGAGGCTTTGTAGGGAGCCAGATCATGTATGCGCCAAAACAAACTCTCATAATTTTAATTCAAAGAACAAGATTGGAATCCCTCCTTACAGCTGACTGATTGATCTTAAAATTTCCTATTCAACTTCTGATTTGAACAATAGACCATTTTAATTTGACTCAAACTTTTAACATGATAAACCCTCTATTCCTAATTACATAATATAAAAAAACTTAAAAATAAATCTCAAGAACCAGAATTCTTTCCTAATTACACATGGACTCTCCCTCATGGGTTGAGGATTTGATTTGAAATGAGTTTCAATTTATTTTTTTCTATAATGAGAGGAATCCAGAATCCATTGAAGATATGAAGATTATTGTGACTTGAGATCACATTATTAGAGACAACATCCATTGAATATAATTTTTGTAATTAATATCACTCTTATCTAAAAACACCATATGCTTCGATTCCTTTTATCAGTTCCAAATAGAATGTCAATCACCCAATATGTGCCCTCAATAAGTCTTACAAGAGAACGTCACAACAGAATGGT